>VYZM01020503.1:895691-926026 GCA_013398915.1 Dromas ardeola
ATGAGCTGGCAGCTCTCTAGTGTTAACCATAACCAGCCCGCTTCAAGTGCCTCCCTCAGCGGCAGGGTCCCTCAGGCCAGCCGGCCTCAATGGACAGGACCCTGCCCGCCCCGCCTCACACCTTGGCACCAGGCCGGGCTGGGCTCTCTTAGGGGTGACTGCGGGGCCCAGCGCCGCTGAGAGGAGCCAGGACGTGCCGGCTTCGGGGCTTCTCGTGGGTGAGGAGGAGGAGGAGGACATTCCCCCTCTCCTGAGGGGAGCGGTGCCTCTCACAGGTACCCCTCACCTCCCTTGGGTGAGCTGCCTCCCGGCCTGCTGGGCCCCGCCTCGTCAGGGCCGCCCTCAGGCCGCTGCTTTAATTAGCCAGGGGTGAGAGCGGCTTTCCTGTGGACATCTGCAGCCCCGGTGACAGGCGGCGTTGCTAATCGCGGGGGGGTGATAAGCTGCTTACAGCGACCCAGCTGGAGCGCGCTCGCAGACTGGTTTGGGGCATTAAGAGGGGACAAAGCTGAGGGTTTGTCCCTGCAAAGGAGGTGCAGACACGAAGAGGCGAGTGTCCCATCCCTGAGGTTTTGGCGAGGCCCAGCGGCATGTCCGGTGGTGGCGGCTATCAGAGTGAGTAAGTGCCTACAAGGAGAAGGGTGTCCATACCTGTCGAGAGTGCTGGGAGCCATCGGGGATGCTGAGCGGGGCCTGGGCCCCGCGCCCCGGCCATGGCAGCTGAGAGCAGGGCTGAAATGGCTCCCCCAGGCTGGGGCTGTGGGTGATGGCCCTCCTGCTCCCACCACCACATCCCAGGACACCAGCTGGTTCTTGGATGGATGGCAGCACACAAAGGGAGCTGCTGGGTGGCTGTTCCTCAGCTGCGGGAGCAGTAACTGCCCTCTCTCTGGCTAAGGGAAGAGCGCTTGTGTGTTGATCTCAAAGTGACAACAAGAGGCTCATGCGATGGCAGTGATGGCTTGGTCTGTAAGACTGAGTAGTGGGGGAAAAGCCTTGTTTCTAAAGCACGTGAGGTGTGATCTCGGACCAATCACTGGTCCCAACTTGCAACATGAAACGGATCGGTCTTGGTCTGCAGGGGTGGGAAAATTAGCGTTGTCTTTGCGGTGCTTATGTGTTTATTATGCGTCTGCCATTGTCATCGTAATGCTAAAACGGCATTCACTTGAAAGAGATTGATTTACTTTTCATGAACTGTGCTATTTAGTTCCTTTTGCTTATAACAACAGAAGTATGTTGATCAGCTTAATTTTTGTTTGCTTAATTGTATTTGTTTCAGGTTTTAATGCATTAGTGTGTATATAGTAAGCATCCGTTAAATGTTTTAGTTGAAAACATCAAAGCTAATACGAAATCCATTGGTCACGGATTTTGCAGTTCACAAAATCTGTGGCTTGCCTTGAGTATCTCTTTCGGCCTTAGCAGAAGTTTTTCAAAAAGCACTTCATAAAATGGTGTTGCCTTTTGAGTAAGATTAACTACTGCTTAAAAGTGGTTACATGAAAGTCCTCAATGGCAATTTTAGGAAGGCAGAAAAACATGATTTTTAAAGGACGCTATCTTTTCCTAATCTCAATGAGACTGAAATTAGGCATGAGTGAGGTGAACACCACCACCTAAAATAATATGGCAATGGGTTGAGAACTTGGTACCTGGCAGAAAGAACTGAAATGGAGAACTAAAAAGATCAAATGAGTTATAAAGAAAATAGATTATGACTAGGTTCTTGAGCGTAGAAGTGGTCCAGTGCCCGGTTCCAGGTGTTCATGGAGCAAAACAGCACTGATAAACATGATGGTTTCATGTCCTTTCACAACTCAAATCCTTTATAACACCCTTTTGAGATACATTATTAGTTGGCTGGATATTCCTGGGGTGCAAGGAGTGCTTCTACAGAACACCAGTCCGCTGCATTTTGTGGTTATACTTCATGCAGTGATAGGCACCCTAAAGAAGGCAGCCATGCTTTGTCTGTTTGCTCTGTAGTTGCCAACTTCTGCTTGTCTGGAAAAAATAATGGGATCTTTCCATTCATGGTACACTTGGTGATGTGTGAAATGCAGTAATGGCAGTTCCCAAGGATAATTGCAACACAGCATGACTATCTCTTGTTGCTTTAGTAATTGTGTTTACTCCCCAGTTCGTGGTGATTACTGAAAGACTCTGCATGTGAGAGGGACTAGTGGGCTGTTTGCAAACAGGGCTGACTGAGGCTCACATGCTTTCTTAGAAGAGATAAACATAGTTTGGAAACAGAGTGCAATTTGACAGGAGGCTTTCTGGCATTCGGGTACGTTTGAAAAAGACAATGGGCGTTGATTTCATAGGCCGTGCTATCTCTTTCTTTTCAGATTGACTAGGGTCTTTTTAAGATGATATAGGTGTGCGTGTCTCTTCACAATACCATTTTCATTTTCTAAAAGGGAGGTGGAAAAGAATGGTGGTTAGAATGACAGTGTGATTGACAACTTGATTTAAAAACTTGAGGGAATGAAAGCACGGTCCCCTCAAATTGCACTTACCTGTTGGCAGCAATTTACGAATCTGTGCTCAGGACGAGTGTTATATGTATAAACCATCTGACTTAGTGGCTAGACTGCAAATTAGGTCTCCCATCTATGCTGTAACCTGTTCCAGGTTAGGGGAAAATGTAGATTCTCTGGATGTGTAAACATGGTTTCATCCTTTAGAGTGGACAAGAAGAAATTGGCTGCATAGCTTTTAATCTTTGCAGGGCTGTAGCATGATATATGAACAATTTTTCACTTGTTAAGCAGTTAAACAGTACCTTAAGTCAAGGCACTACCTTTCCTATCAGCCCTGGAGAAAATACAAGTGTGGAGGAGGTCTGAGCTGGATTTCCAATCAGTGAAGAGGGGTAAGAATTGTATTCCAGCTGGAAGCGTGTTCCTCTGACTTCTGTAAAAACAAAAACATTTTTTTCTAGGCCTGTTATTGTTTGGTGTCACGTAGATCTGGTTAGATGTAAAGCATTCTGGAAAAGCAGCTACAGGCTACCTTGTCTTGGCAGCGGGATAATTCAGCCTTGCTAACAAGTTCTTTTTGAGGCTGCAGGTGCGTGCATAATGCTGGAAGTCTTTGTTTTCCAGATTTTCTGTTGAGAACTGAGTCTGTCCCCTTCAGTCATTCCTGCTCTGCCAGACATGATTGTCTGCTGAGAATCAGGAGGACAGTAGTGTCTGTAATACTTTCAGGACTGAGGCTGGTGGATTGGAAACAAGAAATTCATAAGGAAAGTACCCAAACCTTTGGCAAACTAGGCAAGATATGATAAGAAATATGCATGCTCCTTTGTTTATATTTCTTCTTATTTTTCTTCAGAGCAAAGAAACATTCAGAAGAACATGAATGTTGATCTGTATTTGGGCACTAGAAGTTGAGTAGACATTTCTCATCACTGGCTTGAGGCTGCGGCGTTCAGTGTAACTCCCAGCCAGACAGCAGAACACGGCTGGCTGCGTACCGCACCTGTCAGCTGGGAAGAGAGATCCCACTCTGAGAAAGACTAATCTCTCCTGCCCTTCTCAGCCATTCCGGGACACCAGCAGTCAGTTCTCCAGTTCCCTCTTCCTGCAGCAGAATAATTTCAGCCCTAGGCTGCAGCAGCACAGCTCTAAGTGTGTGGCTCATAGGATTCCCCATCTTGCCTTGTCAGTGCTCCCTGCTGTGAATCTCCCTCAGAGACATTCACACCTTGAGACATAGTTTAGAAGGGAGAAGGAGTGAGAGTATTGACTTTCCTCAACAACACCATCAGAAAGCAAAGGCAGCTGGTAGCTGCTCCATACACGCTGCTCGCCATCGCTGTTTAGAAAACAGGAACAAGAATAGTGACTATCCAGTTGAAAAACAACAGCATCAGCCTCCCGCTGCTTCTTGTATGGATCCTGTGAGCCCTTCACTGGTCAATGCACGTTTGGTATCTTGTACTGTAGATTCCTCTCTTAGGGACGAATTAATAGTGTGTCCTTCTTCAAAGAGCTCAAGTGAAAGTGTGAATGCTTGTTGTAGTTCAGCCCTGACCTTGGGGGATCTTGATCCATCTAGTTTTGAGTCCCTTCAGTCTCTTTTGCAGTCCTCACAGATTTCTGCAAGCTTGTACTGTTCAATCCAGAGGCTTAAGCAAGAAACTGCTTTCATGGGGGTATGGGGCTCCCTCCCTTTGGAGCCCAAGTCTTCTCCAGCCAGTGGCAGTTTGTGCTTTGCTCCTGATGATCCAGCTCCTAGTATCCTGTGCGCAGGAGAACAGCTATCTGGAGTAAAGACCAGTGCTGCTCAGGCAAGATTGAAATGGGGTGTCCCGTTTGCTAAAGACTGGAGCCTTGGTGCAATGACAAGGGACTTCGGTCGTGCAGAACCTTTCTCTGTCTCTCACAGATATGGATGCATTGACTCAAACACATGGAGAACCAAAATTTCAGCTGACATCCAGCCAAAACCCCTCTCTTCTGGGGTGGGCTCTGGCAGGCTAGCGGACACAGAAGCAGCTTCCTCCTCCAATTGCTCCCCTTATTTCAGATGCCAGTCCCAGGCAAAGCCAACTCTGGAAACTGGTAGGCTTTATGTTCACACAAAAAGTCACTCCCCTGGAAAGGTTCTTAAAGGAGAAGAGACATCTGATGGGGCATTCCCATGTGCTGTATCTCGGAAGAAAGACCTTCCAGCCAGTCAGTATCCAGAGGGTTTCCAGGTGTCACTAGAGACAGATCTGGGGGGGGCTCAGATGAATATTGGTGTAGCCATGTGTGGGACTCGAAGGGAAGTGTGCGTGAGAGTCACTTCTCCTCCTGGAGAGAAGAAGTTTAGACCAGTCCAGCAACTTAGTACTAAATCTGTAGAAGTCAACAACACTGAGCCTCATGTTAAGTCCAGCAAAGAGTCAGAAAAGGTATGTGACTCTAGATCACGAGCAGCCAGAAGAGTGGCTGTGGTGGGCAGCAGCCAGTCCAGCACTTCCAGTATTCAGGTTGAAGGCAGCTTTGGTGAATATTCTGACACAGATTGTATGAATGTGAGCAGAGAAGTAAGGAGAAACAAACACTCCCACCAAAGCAGCTGGAGGAACTGGGAAGCTGACACCAGTCTCGACCAGTCTAAAGAACCTTCTGTGGAGAGGAGTGCCAAAGAACCACGGTGCTGTGAAGAAGGAAGCCAGACACAGGAAACCGTGTCCAGAGAGGTGAGGGTGTGCTCACTGCATAGCATCCCTGTTCACAGATTTTACTTGTGCTTCTTTCCACGTCTTGCTAGAGGTGCAGAGTTGTGGTACAAGGGTGATGGGGATGCTTGTCCTATAGTTTTTTCTGGCACCGAATGGCCAGATTCTCCTCTCTTATGATCCTGCTCCATCCCAACATACACATCTTTCTGTCTACATGCATTTTCCTAAAAACCAGCTCATTAACTTGGTTGTTCTTGGGAATGTAAACACCTGTTTATGTTCTTTGGATCTACATGCAGAGGGAAAGCACAAAACTTTTTTTTTTTACTACGTGTAGAGTTGGAGGGCCCTGAGATTTTAGTTTTGTTGTGTTTTTCCATGTCTGAAGTACGTAAGAGTATTCACAGAGCAATGGTGGGGGCAGTGTCAAAGGCATCTGACATAATACACTATCCTGAGGCAGCACTGGTCTCCATCCAAAATGAGTTGCCTTGCTGGGAACAGACAAATCCTTCAAGAGAAGAGTAGTGTGAATAATCACGTGAGTTACACTCTTTTGTCTTTTTACAGATCTTGGAGAACAGCTTTTGGTCATTGAAGGTGAATAAGCAAAGGTAAAAAGACTCTGTGTTTATGTGTGAGCGTGCTGGTAGTTAACAGGGGAGGAAAACTGCTGGAAAGTGGCTAAGGAGCCACATTCCTGGGAACGTTTGTTTTAGGACTTAACCTACGTTATTCTGCCATGGTTGGCTCAGGAGCTGCATCCATTTCTTTTCAAAGGGTTGCCATCTAGAATGGAGCACGCTTTAAAAAATAATTTCTGTATTCTAGCTTCTAAATTCAACCTTGATTGTTGCTAGCAATGAAAAAGTGTTGGTACCATAAATGCTACTTCTCAGTGCAGCAAATTCCAGCATGCTCACTGCATAGTTAGGGAGGATCAAAAACTGGGCTTATCCATGAGACGGGATTCAAATTTGTGACCTGTGGATAAGATGCGTGTGAGATTGCTACCAATTTAGTAACAGTGATACCTTAATTTGGTGTGAGACTGCAGGTTTTTCACCCTTCAGAATGATTTGAAAAACCTCTTTTCAGCTTGATGGCTGAACTCCAATTGCCACCTCCTGGCTGTGTTTAGCTTTCCTTTCTGTTAACTGGAGCTCACTTTTGTTTTTTCTCTTTAAGTTTCCAGCACTTACGTGACAGAGAAATACTAACTAGGTGTTTCCAAGCGTGGAGGGGACACATCCTCTGGAAAAGGGCTGTAGCCAGGCAGCTTTACAGACAGCAACTGCTTCGGAAAGGCCTTGGTGCTTTGCAGTGGGCTGTGCACCAGAGGAGGATGCAGCTGGAGGCAGTCCAGCAGAGACATGCCTCGTCTCTGCTAGCTGCCAGCTTCCACAGGGTAAGGATGGGTTAGGGACAGTAGAAGTGAGTGAGTTTTCTGTTGTGCAGTCAGAAAAGGCAGAAATTTTACTTGGATAGGGAAGGTGTACCCTGTGTGAAATTCAGCAATGTGGACCCTGCGGTTTGTTCTAATCCTATGGTTTCTCCTTCAGTGGAAAGAAGCTGTGGCAAAACAGAGCAAGAAGCAAGCTCCACTGCCTGAGCCGTATTCTTGTACCCAAAGTTCATCAGTGGGATTTTTTGGAGTAGGAAGATTAGCAACTATGACAACCTCAGCTCAGCACCAGCTTACAATAGGATACTCAAAGGAAGCTGAGCAGGCTTGTAGGTAAGCTGAGAGTATTCTCTTTCTGTTGTCTTGGACAAGTGGAGGTTGAGAAACACAGGGAGAAATTTTTCTCAAACGGTGAGAAACTTGTTTCCAGGTCCTTGGATGTATTGCTGCAGATAAGCACTGCAAGAATTAGTAACTTAGTTTTAAGAACTAAACAATCCTATTCCAGAGCTTCTGTGCACTGGTGTTTTCAGTCTGATTTGAGTGTCTGACAGAAATACTCCTGTACTATTTCTTGAGTTCAGCTATCACCTGCATATGTGATACAAGCATAAATTGCATTGGAGTGAGGCAATGCTACAGTCTCTAGCAGGACAGAAGAGGTGTCAAAAGAAATACCTTTTGTTGTGCCTTCTGATTCTGAAGGCGGAAGAACAGGTCCAGACAAAAAGAGAGAGCTACCTAGAGAAAAAGGGAGGCTGTGGATTCTGTTCTGTGAGTGCCTCTTTGGACAGATGGATGCTTGTGACTCTTCCAGGGTGGAGGGAGGACTGTGGGCACAACTTCATCGTAAGCAGAGAGGAGATGAGTTCTGCTGGAGAGTTCAAGCAATCAGAGACATGAGACGGCTAGCTGGTAAGCACATGTTCCATAGCCTTGGAACAGCTTGGAGGTATTACCATTTCACCATGTTTCTTGGTTTGTGTCTAGTTGTTACTTTGACCTGACTTTCAGAACCTGATCCCGCAAATAACTGGGCCAGTATCTGTGATGGTGGAGGGTGGCCCGCTCACTGTGTCATGGCGTTTTTGCCTTGTTCCTGTTCTTAATTCAGCTGCAGCAGATGCTGTTGCTCCAGCAATGTGAGCTGTCTCCCTTCAGTGCCTTTTCTCAGGCAGGTGGAGTTTAGCCAGGAGATGTTTGCTGTGTGACACTGAAGTTCGAAGTTCTTCTAAGTTCTTTTTCTTCCTGTCAATCTCTTCCTGCCTTGCAACACAGCAGCTTTCAGACTGTGGCGCCTCCAGAAGGAGCTACTGAGCAAAGAGGAAGCCAGGCTTTTGGAAGCCCGGGCTCTGCTGGAAAAGAAGAAGCTACGAAACGTTTTCTGGGTGTGGCATTCCCGATGCTTGGAAATGGAACAGATTTTAGCACTGAGAACTCGTATCCAAAGAAACTTGGTCTCCCAGTAAGTTGATGAGGTCTATTTTTCATATGGAAAGTCTGTTCACTGTGAAAGTCCAAGGAATGACAGAGCCAACCCAGACAGTGATGTGTTGTTCCATCTTAGAGCCGTCTATTCTTTTGTTTTAGGAGTTCATAAAGATGAAAGTAGGGGTAGAAACATGAAAATGAACTACTGTGGCCAGAGATGTTATGACTTGCCTCCTGTGCACTGCCAAAGATTTTTGGTCCTGACCTTTGATGTTCTGAAAGATCAAACCCAACAGCACCTACGGTGCTGCAGTGCTCTAAGTGTAACAGTGGCTTTTTAATCGAATAAACAAATAGAAGCTCAGAAGATGACAACTTCTGTCTGTCTTTCCTGAACTAAACCCAGCCTCAGGAGGAGACTTGTACACTCTTCACATGGTTTTATTTTCCTTTGGTATTCTCAGGTGCTTCAGTGCATGGAAGGAGACTGTTGAGCAGAAGGCACTTCACAGATGCAACCTGGGCCATCTCAGAGCAGTATCACTGAGGAAATACTTCCAGCAGTGGGTTCAGATGCTGCAGGTCAGAGAAGGTGATAAGCAGGCAATGGTGAACTTCTTCCTCCTACAATGGAGGCGGCATTATGGTGAGCAGCTTGGGGTCTGTGCAGAACCTAAGATTTGGAGGTACTTAGGCTCCTTCCTCCTCTTCTTTTATGGTGAAAAAGAGCTGAAAACAACCTGATAACAGAGAGGCTCAGATGATACATGGTATTAACAAGCTGGAGTGAGCAGAGGACTAGTTGTTCTGGACGTGTCAGTGAATCTGACAGGGAGATTCGTTGCTCTGTTTCATAAACCTAGCAGAAAGTCTTAAACCTTGTTGAAAAGAAGCATTTTGAGGGCTGGGCTGGGATGAGTTTCTTAGGAATGCCTTCTGACAAACGTTGTCTCTTGTCACTCTCTGTAACTGGTTAAGAACCAGTTATAAGCTCAGTAGCTGACAAGACTGCGACAAAGAGGCATGAAGATCAGCCATTGAGGACTGTAGAGAGACGGTTTCCAGAGAAAATGGGCTACTCTCTTGATGACGTCTGCCAAAAGGTGAAGCTCCAGAGAGTATATCTGCTGTGGAAAGCAAGACTGTGCGAGCATCACAGAGCTGAGTGAGTGACGAAGCGCCAGTTCCTGGAGCCCTGCCCTCATTAGTAGTGTCCGCTTGACTTTCTGGTCCTTCTGGAAGAACCCCTTTTACCATCTATCATCCATCATGTCTGTACTAGTATCCCCCTCTGGTATCCCTTTTCAATCACTTTGTTGTCTCAATATCTTCTGTCTCAGTTCTTTCTCTCAGACTTTGGAGCAGTGTAGACTCAGAGAAGCTCTGAAATTATGGCACCAAATGTTTCTCATGCTGAAGACAATTGAACAAAGTCCTAAGTGCTCGCACAGGACTGTCTGTGAAGAGCCCCTTGCCATGCTCTTTTCTGAAGACCTCTCAACATCTTCTGGCTTTCACAGCAGTGCTCCAGCTACTCTGGCCTCTCAAAGCTCATTGGAGAAGGTGAGGAGGTCTTGATACATAGAGACTGCTCTGAGGTATTAAATTGCTGCGATTTTGGGGGGGGAAATTTCTGCTTCAACATGATATTGTCATCAGCAAACTGTGCTTAGTATTTAGGCTGGAAGAGCACTGTGCCCATAGGGTCCTGGTGTTTAAATGTAATCAGAAATCATAAAGTCAATTCTCTCTGCGCCCTTCCCAGTTCATCATTTAGTGATATGGGGAAGTGCTGAGCCAGTGAGGTTCTCTTGTGCACTTGCTCCTGTTTGTGGCTGCAAGGTGGAAGGGATGAGGTACAAAAACCGTCATCACTGAGAAAGTGCATATACCTGTTTCCCCTTTTCTCAGTATAGAAATAGCTGTGTAACTATTCAGTATAGAAATAACTAGTATAGAAATTACTTTCCCATCATTTGTATGTTTGCAGTCCACAGCTGTACTTGCTAGCCTGCAGTTCCTTTGGATGCATACTGGATTTCTCTGAATCCTTGCCAAAAAGAGAAGTAAATGGCATGGTTGGAACTGTTAGCTAAGTGATTTTATTGTGAGGACACTTACCTTACAGCATGTTCTTCCCTCCATACCTGCAGGAATACAGTTGTAGTGACAGCAGCCAGCAGAGCTGCTCCTCTGTTCTGACTGCTGAGGATGTTGCACACATGCCGTATTACAGTTCTTTCCTGCAACTACACCAATGTGCAGAGCTGCCAGCTGAGATGGGTGGGGAGCTGTGCTTTCAGGCCTCCTTTCCTCCACGGAGTACTGGGTGAGTTGGAGACTGGTTCCTTGGGATGCTGGTAGCAGTTGCCCCTTGTTTCGTTTGGCTGAATTCCTTCCTTCTGGCTAGTCTCTCATGTCATGTCACAGCATCCTTCCAGATACTTTATCCTCTTCTTTCTTTCCCTTTTCCCCCGGCACTTTTGTCTTGCAGAAGAAATTGGTTTGTGGGAGGTCAGTTCCAGCCTCTGTCACTGCAGAGTCCAGACAATAATGTCCAGCCTCTCACCAGTTACTCTACATGGGAAGAGGTAAGGCTGGAAAGTGCTGTGATGCATGTAAATGTACAAGTGTCTTCTGCATAGCACAATTTAGCGAAGAGCCTTTGGGTTTCAGTGTCAGCATATGGAAGGTCTCACTGCTGTTCTCTCTTTGTTATTCTCTCTCCTCTCTCAGACAGAAGGTTTTGGAGATTAAGGCATTTTTCAGGGTAACTCTTGCCTACCATTTGCCAGCTGAGCTGGAAATTGGCCATGTGTCAAGGATTTAAAAGGGCTGTGTTAGACATCATGTCTGGGTGTTCATGTGGTGTGTGTGGGTTAGCAACAGGGAGTTAGGCAATCATAGAAGTCACAGTGGCAAGGAGAAAGGCTGAGCTGCATGGAGTGACTGTGTTACAGCAGCAGTTCAAGGCCCTTTTTTGCTTTTCTGGATTACAGGAGTGCAGTTTTGACAAGGAGGTGAAGAGTTGCTGGCCCCAAGCAGAGAAATGCTGCCTGCAGAGGTACTTCATTGTCTGGTCAACTCGGACTCAGCAACTTGTAAAGGCCCAGCAGCACTGCAGGCTCATTCAGCTGTCGCGGTAGGTATTGTACTTTCCAGAAGTTACCTAAAGCTGCTGTTGAGAGCTCTACGCTTGCTTTTTTAAAAAAAAAAAAAAAAATTCTTCTGATAGCTATCTTTTTCTGTCTTCAGTGGGAGTTTTGCAGCCCATTATTTTGTAGTTTTTTTCCTGCTTCAAAATTACTATATCTGAAAACAATCATTTCTGGTTTGATGGGGTGCCTCACAAATTAGAGCGAACCTAGGACTGCTGATAACAAGCCTTCGTAGCTTTGTCTCCACTGGACTGGCCTTGCTGTCTACTCATTTGGAAGCTGAAGATCACAACAAGCTTGTCACAGTCAGGACAGAACATCTTACTCACAACAACTTATCCTGTCCATGATTTTCCCTGACATTTAATGGGGAAAGGATGTTAACAGATCAGACGTATTTCCTAAACTCCCTCATGTGTATGTTTATTGTTAAAGTTTCAGTTACAAGGGTGTAAGTCTGTGCAAATTGTTCCTATGGTTGGTGCAATGGCCTTTGTCTTTCTCAGAGCCTTTCTCAGCTGGCACCACTGGGTCATAGAAAATAAGAATCGAAAAGCAGCAGCAGCTCTAAAACATCGAGTTCATTGCTGCCAGGTGGCTTTCAGCCTGTGGAAGAAGAGACTGGTCCAGAAAGTGGAAGCTGACCGGAGATTCAGGTGTCACGTTCACCAGATGACTGCTGATGCTCTGTGGCGTTGGCATTCCTGCTGGCAAAGTGAGTTACCCCATCCTACAGCAGCACTTGTGTCTGTAGGAGAGGGATGCTGTGGGAATGGTTGGGATGGAGAAAGTCCCACTTCTTGTGGTTACAAGCAGGACACGTGCCTTGCTGTTTTGTAGTGCTTTATGCTAGGGGAGATGCTCCTTTGGCAGCTGATTGGAAAAGCGGTGGACCTCACTTTACCTGCACTACCAAAGAAGTGTCCAAGCAGTGCATTTTAGCAGCTGGGGAGTTAAATGGAGTTCAAATGCAGCATTTCAAGCTTGAACAGCCCCAGCAGTCAGCCTTTGCTTCAGTGGGAGCAGGGCGTATCTTTTGTGGCTGCTTAACAGTCCCTCGAGGGATTCCACGTGCTTTAAATGCTAGCACTGCCAGGGAAGGAACACTCCCAATTTTTGATGGAAAACCACCTTGCAGATGAGGGTGGAAGTGATCTGTGATCCCTTGCTTGGGGAAGGGCAGGGGGAAAAAAAAAGACGGTTTGACTGCCTTGTAGACAAAAAACTACAAGGTGAGTTGAAAAGTCTCTTCAGCTGCTAAAGAGATGACAGGAAATCTTAGAAAGTCTGATCCCATTTGGTATTTGCAGCAGAAGTGTTATTTGCTCTTGTCTGGACTCTGATTGGGGAAAAAAAAAATTATTGGGCCCTGTTTGGCAAGATTTTTGTGTTCTCTCAGGGAGGCGTGCTGTGAGAGAGCTGCAGCAGCGATGGGCTCAGCACAGCTGCCAGGAGAAGAAGAGGTTGGTCCTGCAGACATGGTATTGCCAAACAAGGAAGCAGAAATATGCTGCTTTATTCTGGGAACGTCTTCTCCAGCACAGGTTTGTTTCTTGCCCTCAAAGCATTGCTGACGGAATCTTTGAGTGAAGAGCAATTTATGTAGCAGAGAATCCAGTGTATTCAGACCAGAGCTTGGGTTTGAAACTACAGCTAACTTGTGTGTAAATGGAAATTGTAGGAATGCTTCCCTGGGGGTGCTCCTACATTAAGGGGTCTGTTATCCATAGCCTCACACTCCCCATCTCATTCAAAACTTCTCTTCTTTCCAGAACTTCTGTTCAGTCTTAGTTATGCAGTATGATATTTGTAAACTAAGCTAGGGAGATGCAAACAAATTTGTGGAGTTTAAAAAAGTGAAAGCCTCATTTCCACTGGAATTATTCAGTATTTGCTGAAAGGAATACTGGGCAGAGGTCTTACAGAGATGTGATGTTTAAAAACCTAAATCTTTTATATTCTGGGCACAGCGTGTTGATTTTAATGTGAACTAATGTGAAAAATTGAGTTCAATATATTCTTGCAGAAAAGCAACATTCGGTAAAGCCTGTGAAGGGAGAACCACAATATTCAATTCGTCTTATATTGTTAGTTACAATATAGGTGAAGCTATAGTATGCTTTGGAGTCTTACATTAGAGTGCAGATCCTGAAAACACAAGAATTTAATCTGAAGAGCAAGGTGTCTGCTGCCAATCATTAACAACAATTTTTTTCTCTTAGCTGTTGCTCAGTAGCTTTCTCATTGAAATCTGTTTCTTTGCGGGTTTTGCTGTGTGAGGCTACTGTCAGCTTGAAACGCAGCAAACTGTCCAGCTGTGGGGAACCAGGAATTGTTCACGTGGTCCTCTGAGATAATTCAGGAGGATAAGAATGATTAAGATTATTCATGTCAAGGATTTATTTAAGGCAGGTTTGGCCCTAGCAGATTTCCTTTCGAATTGCAGGTTCAGGCTGAGAGGAGACAAAGATCTGCAGAGGAAAGAGCAACTAAAAACCCAGTAGAACCTTGGTGGCGTGATGCTTAGGCACTGCACTCACCCCACCCAATTGCATTTTCTTCTGCAAATCAATCTGTGTGGTGGCACCCTAGCGGGGAGAGTGTTTGCGAGAAGTCCTTAATGTTGCTCTTTCCTGGAGAGTGCGTCTCCACCATTAATCTTCCTTCTCAGTTCCCCTTTGATGAGGGAGCGCTTGTAATTTCTCACCTGGATATGGTACAGGCTGAGCCCTGTCTTTTCTGAGGGGGGCATTTTTCATGCTAGGATAACCTGCAATAGATTTTCTTGATCTTCAGAGAAGCCTGCCAGGCAGAAGATATTTACACCTCTGCCCTATGGTGCAGTGGGGTGATTTGCATAATGAAAGTCCAAGTGGAACAAGAAACCAAAAGGATAAGCCAGGACTTAAAAGCAGATTGGCTTCTGGGGTTGCAGAGCAAGACTGGCCTCCTCTGCGTCAGCCTGCAAGATACAGAGAGATTATTCTGGGTGCGGATTTACAGTGCTGTTAATAGTAACTCCTGTAGACATTGATTTTTTGGGAATGAAATTGTCTCCATAAAGAGACATTCACATCCCATATATGCAGGCCCTTAGTTTGACAGTCAAGAAAAAAAAAAATCTGAATCTTGACAACAAGCTGCTGTCTAAAATGCAGCCTGGTTCTGCAGCAAGCAGACTTCAGGAGTCTGCTGGATTCCACACTGAAGGAGATTTTAGCAGTTTTATTCTCATCCCGTAAGGAAAAAGCCTTCCTCGAGCATGATCCTAAAGGTCAGCTGCCAGCACAGAGAAAGACTGAAGAGTGACTAATTTAATTCTTTTCTTTTTTTGAAGCATCCACTATGTGTAGTGGCAGGGCAGCCTAGGCAAAGCGTGTGTTTTGTAGGCAAAGGAAGAACATAGTACAACATTGCAATCAGTTTGCAGAGGCCTTTGAAGAGGAAGAAATGCTAAAATGGCCAGAAAGAAGCAGACATACTCCTGGGCTTTGAGGATTTGAGAGGTAACAGTGCTGGGAATCTGAAGTAAATTGAGGGCAAGTTTTTAGCAGAAAGAAACTAGTGAGGAGTCTGAACTGAAGTGAAGGGGTATCTCCCAAGGACAGGGCACTGGAAAAATAAGTAACACAGAGAAACATACATAAATGCTGATTGCAGAAGGAATAATAAGAACCGCATTTTTTCTTGTTGAATGCTCTTTCACTTGCTTTGACCGCTTAGGTGTGACACTGCAGGGTGGAATGAGAAGGTGGAATTTGGTCTGTAGACTGTTCGGTGCTGACATGGAAATGTGAATTCAGGCATCCGCTGCTTTTTTGTGCTTGTTTTTCAGGTGCCTAGTCACCTGGGCCCAGGTCACTGCTTGTAGACTGAGGGAGCACGAAGCCCTCTCTCATTTTAAAAGGGTCAGAGAGCACCGTCTCCTAGTTGTGAGCTTTACTGAGTGGAGGGTGAAATTCTTGAGAGCTGAACAGCGGGTGCTGGGAGAGAGAAACCACAAGTGGCGGGAACCCTCTCAGGGTAAAGCCTGTCACCGCTGGCGATTGGCCTCAAGAGGACAGCAAGCCCTGCGCCTGGGATCTGTGGCTACTGTAAAACAGGTAAGAAAAGATGAAGGTCCCAATGAGACAGTTATTCTTAACTGCCTGTTCTCTCGTGAAGACCTCAGTGAGTCACTAGGCACTGAGACACAGTGACAAGGCTTGTATAAAAACCTGGTTTGACTCATTGCTGACTGCTTAGTCCTTGCCTTGAAATTCTTTACAGATTGTGCACACAACTTCATCACCATAATCTGGCACTGATTGCACCAACCATCTGGAGCACAGCAACAAGGAATAGGGACATTTTGACCAGAGAGACGAGAGCACTCCTTCCTCTCTGCTCAAAGATGAGATGGGATAATCACTGTCCCTGCAGAGCAGAGCGAGCTGTCAGAGTTGCAGCTTTTTTCAAAAGACTCACAGCTAGCAAACCACAAAGAGGTCGATTGATTTGGAAGGGCTGAGTCAGTCCTGCTGGGATCTCATCTGTGCAGTTTTCAGCCTGGGGTCTAGCACATTAAACTACCTGCAGGGATATGAACATAAATGTATCTCTAAGGCTAGTTTGTATGTGTGCTGTCTGTGTGCATTGTGTTTAGCCTTGGCTGCAGCTTTGTTATTTCTGTTTGCAGGCCTGCAACTACTGGACAAAAGCAGCTGCCTTTTCCCAGTGCTCACGGCAGTGCAGTACCCTGATAGGTGCTAGGAAGAGCAGGAAGATGTCTCTGTCATGGTCCATGAGTAAGAAGATGTCCCCTCCTCTCTTCCTTTCGTGGGGCCATGTGGGGAGTGTGAGTGAAGAGGGAAGGGGGGTAGTGTTTGCCAGCCAAATGACTGCCGAACTCCGACTGTGGGTTACTTCTGTGTTCAGGAGCCAAAGGACTAAGGGCTCATGGCAGGTCTGATCTCTCCCTCTCTAGCTCCAAGGTTAGCTCCTGTGTGATTCCTCTTTTCTTTCTTAGAAAGCAGAAGAGGCAGAGAAAAGGGTTCACCACCAGCTGTCCCTCTTGGGCTTTTTCCCAGTGCCATTCACCACTGGCTGATGATCTACAGAAACCAAAACAGGGCTGAAAGGCTGCTGCTCCCTCACCTGGTAGCGACACCTGGTGTGGTAGGACCCTTTCCTGCACATGCAAGGATCCAGGAGAACAAACTAGAGATGGACTTGGAGGAGAGGGATAAGAAGTGGCTTGGGTAAGTGGAGTGGAGGGCTCTGGGTTTCCTCTTGTTGCCGCCATCAGGGAAGGATTCTTTTGTAGGGCTGTTGGGCAGATAAAGCTTGTTTTCCCCTCTTGCCTATAGGAGGAAGTACCTGAGGTTGTGGCGTCACACGGTGATATTTCACCAGCACCAGCGTGACAGGAGACTGCGCTGTCTGGCAAGGGGATGGCATCAGTGGAAAGAAGCCAGCAGGGTGGTGATACTGGCTCAGGTGTTGGTGAGTATCTGGTACTGCCACCCTGATGGCTGTTACTGGGCAAGCCTGCTCTGCTTCCAGCCTCACATACATCCTGTGAGATGAGACCTGTGGATTTAACTGGTGTGCACTGGAAATCCCGGTTTGCTGCTGTGGCTACTTTTTCCATCTTTCTCTTTGAAATGCCAGCATGGCAGACTGGCACGTCCACATATTTAGTTCTGCTTTGCCCCATCTTACAGATGGGAAGCTGAGACAGGATGATTTGTAAAGATTGCCTGTAACCTGTGCAAAAAGTTCACAGCAAGTATTACAATCTGTGTCCTCATGGGTGTTCCTGACACATCCCCCTGGTGTCCACAGCCTACCAAGGGCTGTCATTTGGCCTCCCTTTCTGCTCAGGCCCTAGCCATCTATGGGACTGACCCATGTTCTGCCTGGCTTCCTGGGCATTAGCTGTGTGAGATGTGCTCTGACCTGCCCATGGGACAAGATGAACCATGTATAGCAAGCGCATGCGTAGTCCCTGAGGAGCTGTGCCGGAGCACCAGTGGGGCACTGTCCTTGCCCCAGGGTACTGCGACTTAATTAGCCACAATATTTGCAGGACACGGTAGTTCAGCAAGGGCTTTGCTAGTAGTCAGCTTTGTTTGTTACCAAAGCAAAGTCATTCAAGAAGGACCAGGGAAAGCAGCTGGAAACAAGGTAGGACTAGAGGGAAGTGTTTGCCTAGTTTGCCTGCCAGAGCCCAACTAATCTGTGTGCTGCCTCTTTCCCTGGCAGGACCAGCAGCGTCTGATAGAAAAGGCCTGGAGGGTGTGGAGACGACGACATTTACAAAGCTGTGTGGTGCAGAATTTTGTGGAGGAGGAAGCCAGGAGCCTACTATCTCAGGTAAGCGTTTATGACTGCTTTAATTCTGTGGACCTCAGAGGACCAAAAAGCACCCCAAAGGGACAACTGGTGTTCCCTGTATCTCTCTCCCTGCACAAGGCACTTGCTTAGGGAGACGTTGAATACATCAAGGCATGGAACTTGCCCATAACAAAGGGAAATGGCTTCCAGCTTTATATGGGTTCATCTTTGGGTGTTTTTCAAAGCTTTGTTTCAGCAGTCAGTTTCCCTGCTGTGTGCCCCCTGCCCCACTGTTATCAGAGATGTTAATCCACTAATCCCCTGCATCTCAAGAGCCCACTCAGGGAAGAAACAGGCTCCACATTGGTGCAGGAGGACTGTGCAGACTTGCACCCAGGGACAGGCAAATTGCTATAAATTTGAGTGAGCAGGCAAAGACTTAGAGCTCAAATAGCCAGTTCGCTCCTCTGCCTGCCTCCCAAAGATCCATGCAGGATTAGGTCCTCCTTTAACAAGATGAGAGCAAGTACTGAAATTAGAGGGCAGAGGGGACATTGGTCTTTCTTTTCACACTGCGATTTGTACTCTGCACTTCACTCGGAGCCCTTCCCTGTCTCCCCTATGTTCCTGTAGCCAGTAAGTGAATGGTGAGGCAGCTGGCATAGAGGAAAAGCTTTGTTTAGGGATCCTGTGAAGGTGGCTGCAACCCCTCAAGGGTAACCTGAGTATTTGATTTCTCCACTTTACTATTTAAGGCCTTTGGAAGGTGGCGCCAGCTAACAGCATTCCAGCTCAAGGACAAAGGACACTGCTGAATGGTAGGGGCCTGCCTGCAGCTGCTGCTCATTTCAGGACACGTGGAGGATACAGCTGGCTGTCACAACAAAGACCTGGTCCTGCGCAATCAAGAAAGCGAATGCTCTGCTCACGTGATAGAAGCAGCACTGCCGGCCAGAAGCACGATAGCGAAGGGACAACCAGGAAGAGATGGTACCTAGTGAAAGGTCCTCTTTAAAGGACTGATAGCCTACACCCCTAGAGGCAAAAACTGAGAAGTTATTCCCTTTTGTTGTGAGGTTGCATTCTTTTCTCCTCTGGACCCTGATTTTGCTGGAGTTCTGATTAAAGGTCAAAAAACCACCTTATAGGCTCTCCCTTTACTTGGTGTTTTTTCCTGGACAGGAGTTCAGTGTTACACAGGGGAGTAAGCAAATACATTAGTTTTAAAGAGATGCGCAGGAGTCTGCCAGTGAAATGCTACATCCTGTTGATTCCAAAGTCTGGACTGTCCTTGGTAGGTGCAAACACAGGTCTTTATTTTTAGATTTGGCTCTTCCCCTGGGGGGGATTCCCACATGGCTCGCACCTCCTCCCCCTGTCTAGGTCCATCAGCTCTTCATTAAGCCTTTCAGTGGGTGGCCAACCTCTTGACTGCTTCCTGCTGGTTCCTTTCTGTGCTGAATGGGCTAGGGATGAAGAAACCTGCTGGGAACAGCTGAGCACCAAAAGCTTTGCTGAGGCAAGACAGGCGTGTCTGACCCCCAGCCTTCCCATTACTTGCTTCTGTGATTGATGCCCTGTAATTACCCAGGATATATGAGCCCAGTCTCAGACAGCTGTAATGAGAGGGTCTGAAGAATCTGGAAAAGGCTTTTCTTCCTTGCTTGTTTGAAAGAGATGCTCACAGCATGGCCGGGATCTCAAAATCCCACTGGGAACTGCCCCAAGGTCTTGTTTTCCGAGCCTGTGGTAGCTTTGCGGGATTGTTAAGTACACAAAGCAGCCTGCGTGGCTCCCCCAAGCCCTTATTTCAATGCTGGGGGCCTAAGGCTGGTAAGAGTCATTAGGTCAGGAAAGATAGGCTGTCTTTCCACTGGAGAAGGACCACCACAACTCCTGTGACCTTGCAGAACTAAGCTAAAGGTTGTAGCTAGTTGCTTTCGGTAAATTCTAGGATTTAAGCTTTCTTTGTTCTACTGTGGAGCTTTGTCTATACTTTACTTAGGGCACGTGTTAAAAGTGAAGACAGAACTGCCCCATGAACAATCGCTTTTCTTAAAACTTTCCCTTGTCCCAGGCTGATTAGTTTGCAGATAACATGAGTCTTTGCTACTTACAAGAGTATGGCTTAGTACAAGAGACATTTGTATTTAAGTATTTTATTGTACTTAATCTAAGAAATAGTGTGATTCCTACTAAAAAGAAAACAGGAAATATAATAAAGGGAGAAAATTTGAACCTTCTTCTGGAGAGAGTGCAAAAGTGCCTGATATGATTCAGTTATGACGAAATACATCTTAGGAGTGCAATATAAAAGCAACTTGATCTTCTTTTGAGTGTTGGTAACTGCTGAAATAGTCTCCTTGCGTAGGCACTGTTGACAGGAGTGTTTCTGCCCCCAAGGTAGCATTTCTGGCATAAGAAAGTTACCGGTCCACTGAGTTTTATCACATTGATGCGCAAGAGTTCTCCTGTTAGTTTAATCAACATAGTCATGATTAGCACCTCTTCATCCTGCAGAGCTGGCCTTTAAACTCAGTTTAGAGCCTCAGCTCAGAGGTTCAGGTAGTTCTGGCTATTGTGCCGTGAGAAGAGGTCAGGGAGCCTTTCTGTTGGGGACAGAAAAGCATGTAGTGTGGGTAGATCAGAGCGCTAGCCTGGTCACTGGGTGCAGGAGTGTGTAGTCCCCCATCAGCAGAGCTGCTGCTTTTTCTCTCTCTGCAGTCAATGGACAGAAGGGGGAAGTAAGGGATTAGAAGAGGAATTCTCACTGCTGAGTTGGGGAGTTCAACAGCTCAAAAGTATCATCCACAACCTGCCAGAGGCAGTTTTCAAGTGGGAAGTCATTGTCCACCAGGTTGACCAAGTAGTAGTTGTCATGGATGTACTGGATGATCATGCGAGAAGGTGACTCCTCTTCATAGAGCTTAGCCCATTGCTCAATCCACAGTGCAAAGGCCTCATCCTGCCAAGAAAAAAAAGAAAAGTGTCGGCAGTGGTGTAATGCACATGTTACAGAGCTCCATTTTCATATTACCTTATTTAGGATGGCCAGGCACGTGGCTGGTTAGCCTGCGGCTTGTTTCCTCTCAGTAAATATTGCAAGAGCTAAGCGAGTAGCCTGGTGCTTTCCAGTCAGTGGGAAGTGCCCTGAACACAACTGTTCAGAGCTGAAAGGAGACGCATTTGCAGTAAAATGGCTCAATACTGCCCCTGTGCGTTTAAGAGGGGAGGGAGAGCTTCTGCCCAGAGCTCTGGGGGCCAGTACAGTGACAGTGGTAGCTCCCAAGCCTCCAGTTACTGGGCACTTGGCGTCTGTGAAGAGCTCTTGCCGGAGCAAAGTTCTCCTTACAATGAGGAGCAACATCTGGACCTCTGCAAGCTAATATCACAACAGTACTCAACTGCGAGACTATAACCAAACCTAACACTCTGAACTTCCAGGACATCTCAGCAATGTATCCAGCAGGAGCGAGGACTCACCTTCCAGGAGAGGAAGCTTACAGGATCCACTACCGTGGGCTGGATGATCTCTCTGCCTGGGAAGATGCCCCAGGTGACAGCATTGGGTTGCAGATCTGGAGCATTGGTGATATTCTGGCCCTGCCAAAGGAAGGAAAACCTTTCTAAAGCAACTGCTGAAGGAAGGATTGAGTGAGTTGGAACAAGTGCATTTACCCTCTCCTTGTTAAGAGATCAGACAGCTGCTGCACATCACAGCTTTCCCTTCCCTTCATCAGCCCCACTTTGTTCACAGTGATATCTGAATATTTTCCTCTCTCCCAAGGTGGTGAAAGGAAAGTGTCTGGTAAACAACAGCCTACCTTGACATTCACAATGTGGTAGTTCACTCGCAACTCATACTTCTTCAGCACTTTGAGCAGTGCCGTGACGATCTCACTGGAGGTGAAGAACTCTAGGTATGCCTGCAGGGGTGGAGAAGGGGAAAGAGAGTAAGAGCCTTTACCCACGGTAGGGCTGGGACACACACAGGCAACAAGAGAACAGCTGTACAGTCTGCGCTGCTTAGAAACCAGGCAGCTTAAGACTTGTATGTCTATTCCTGGAAACATGTGCTATAGAGGAGGCTTGAGCAAAGGGCAGAGCAAATCAGTAAGAGATCTGGGGGAAAAAAAAAAAATAAATGGGGAAAGCAGAGGTTAACAGGCCAGGAGCAGCCAGCTGAGGAAAGCTACAACCTTCCTGTTTTGCACCCACGTAAACAGAAAGGCTGGAATAAGCTCCAGACAGCGTAGCCACAACTACTGTGCCTGGGAAGCAGTCTGTGCCAGAGTAGAATGCTTGGAAGAGGACTGAGCTGGACCTCTGTTCTACATGGTACCCTATGAACAGCCATGTCCTGCCAAGGCAGCCCAGTCTGGTGGGAACAGAAGTCAGGGGTCTCAGCTGGACTCTCCCAGCACCCTACCATTCCTGTCCTCATCTTTTGTTCACAATTCTCCCCCTGTGCTTATACAACCTAATTCTGTACTGGCTCCATCTACCACTGCTCTGTGCTTGGCTGCTCCCAGCAACTGCTTCCCCTCCCCCCATTTCCTGGCTATTGTGTGAGATGATGGATTTCCCTTCACCTCGGGGGAATTTTTTCCTTTGAAAACATAACTGCATTTGCCATCTGCTAGTCTCATGGCTTTAGCGGTTTGGATCCCTTTTGAACAAGGCTGCTTTGTTTCCTAGTATGAGCCACTTGCTTGGCATTTACCTTGATGGGAGATTCCTATCACAGCCATTAGTGGCAAGGCTCTAGGGCCTGAACATGCTTGAAGGTAGGAGGCAGGCATGGGAAATAAGACCGCTTGCAGGGCAGAGAAGAAACTTGGCGGCTGTCTGAACAGCACAGCACTAGTGCCCTGGCATGGAGGCAACTGGTGGAGAACTTTGCCTTAGAGAAGTGCAGATAGAGGAATTTTTAACTGCCCAGTTATTACCATGGGAAGCTGGGTGGTAGAGATACTACTTCATTGATTCCCATTATGAAAAAAATGGCTGTTTCCTGCATTACTGAATGGGATCAGATGCAGTGGGGAGGCATGTGTTTGTGTCTAAAACTTCATAGCTCTGCTTTAAGAAGAAATTACTAATAATTACTTGCTGAGAGTAAAAACAAGAAACTCTATAGATGTTCAATAGATGTTTTGAGGTGGGGGAAAACAGCTATGAAGTAAGCCATGGAGGTGACATAGTCTGTCTCTTAAGACACCAAAGGAGCTTTGGCTCATCTCAGCAAGAAGGCATTAAGATAAAGAGCAGGCAGGATTATCTGGGTGAAAGCCTAGGACCTCCCTACCTAACAGAGACCAAACTGGGTCATAACTCTTTGCTGTCTAGCCCAGAGTTGCACAGTACCTTTTGGAAGACATAACCCCCACTGGGCCCCCAGCCTACAATGGGGTCTGTGGACGGTTTGCCATTGATGTTTGGCTGGGAGTTGATGGTGAGGATTCCTCGTCTGTTAACCTTCTCCAGCTGCTCCTTCAGAAGGTTGGTTTCAGTAGCAAGAGGGTCGTCATTCCAAGGCATGCACGTAACCTACCGTGAGGAGAAAGGATGGCTCACAATGGATGTAACAACCCTTTCGTTTACTGTCTGGATGCTGAAGGATCTCAGAAGTCCCTAATGGTCTCAAACACACCTGCTTCAGGACAGAATTCCCATGTTTGGTTCAAGGGGCAGGATATCCTGAACCCTAAGAATGACTGCTGAAGCCTATCGGTACTGGTCCTGTCATACTGTAGCAGCTTTTCTTTAATGCTGAGCCCTAACTCTGGCTGTTGGATTGTCTTCAGCCACTATCTCGGCAAGTCATTTTGGATAGGGAAGTGACAATTCTTGTTTAGAACAACAATGTGGTACCAGGAGCAAGTGCAAATACACACGGTTGTCTGTGCCACACTGACCATCCCTTCCTGGGCCATCACTCACCTTGTGCCCATTCTTGTTGGGTTCTCCAGTGATGTAACATGTGAATACCTCAAAGACGCTTTCCTCACCAGTCAGCTCTTCTCCCCACATCTTCAGGAGCTCCTCCCGGGGAGACTTGCTCTTCAGGTAGAAGAGATAATAGTCCTTCAGTTCCCCAAAGGCTGGAGAGGAGGAGTTACCCCTGTAAGGAGAGCAGACACAGGATTAACAGGCCACTGAGGAAGATAAGCTGATTTGGTGATGCAGGAAGACAGCCACCCAGGAAGAGAAGTATCCAATGAAATCCACCTAGAGACCAAAATCCTCAACATCTTGGTGCCATTCTCCTCATGTCATTCAAATCCAGGCAACTGGGGACCACTTTGTTAAGAAGCCACCTGTTCTGTCAAGCCCAAAGCATGCCCAGGACACCCACTAATGCCAGAGACCAACTTTGGAGAAGGCTTTCATGCCACACCTTTACCTTAATGCCACTGCAGGCTGACAGCTTACCATCGGCCATTGGGGAAATCATCCCATTCTTGAGTTCGATAGATGTAACTCTTTGGCCTAGAGGCCCAGAAGATTGGCCGAACATCTTCAACTCTTCTCTTGGGGTGAGCGCTGACTGCCCAGGGCAGAGGCCGCCTGCATAGGAGGAGGAGATGTTAACAGTTACTCTGCTGAGTTTCCATTAGAGGCTGGAACACCTTCCCCTGGAGAACTTTGCCTCTGGGGAGAGCAAGTAACAGGGGCTGAGAAGACTTCTATTTCTCAAGAAGTAGGACAGAAAACTCTTCTTCCTTTGTGGAAAATCTTTTCCCACTCAGTTCCCTCAAAGGATGCTCGGTAGGTGTCTATTAAATAGTTAAGTACAGGACTGATGCCTGAAATTGGATGGAGGTAAGGAAAAAGCACTGTGTGAAGCTATTTTTTACAAGAAAAAACAGCTACCCATTTTCCTTTGCTTCCTCTTGTCTCTGCTGAAGCCTGTGGACTCAGAGGGAAGTCCACATTCCCTTTATCAGATGCACAGAACCCTAGAAATCCACAGCAGGAGCTTACATAGCACCTAGCCTATAAGAGGAGTTGTGACAGACCTCAAAAAACATGTTTCTTCCAAGTGTCAGCTCTAAGAGTTCAGGTTTTTAAAGTTCCAGAACAGGCTACTTTAAAGCCACTTGACTAAAATGAATTCCTCCTTTAGCTGTCCCCTCTATTCGTCCTAGCTTTTGTCAGAGACCTGCAGGGCGGGTAAACTTCTAAATGCAGAGAGTTACTTAAAAAAAAAAAAAAAGCAACAGAGGAGAGGTGCCAACCCCTCCATTGCTTGAGCCTTCAGTAGATGGGATGAATATATGTGAAAGAGGAACTAACAGAAGCCAGCATATTCTGCTCACCTTGGGTCCTCCTTCCAGATGCCCAGGCGCTTAAGGACTTCAGTAGTAGCTACTTCCCGATTGAGGGTATAAAAATGGAGCCCATGCACCATGCCACTATCCAACAGCTCCCGGCACATAGACACTGCCAGCTCCACCCCATAGTTCCGGATGGCTGCGTCATTGTCCTTGATGGGTTCAATCACATCTTTGATTTCTTGAGGCACTTCCAGCTTGGAGAGTTTCACCAGCTGGCGCAGGGAGTGGTAACCCTGGATGAGGATGCAGGGGATTTTCATTTTTCCAACATCCCAGTAACACAGGTACTTGATCTCTATGTTGTGGCAGGAGATTTAGAATTGGGGCTCCTAGATTCTACGCTTAGGCACCATCTCTAGGATGGTAACGCAGTCCTGGTCATGTCACTTTAGGTGATTTCTTCCCATTTCTTTACTCGTTGCCTGAGCCCAGCATGCTGACAGTGATGACTAACACCTTAGGGCTGGTAGACCATTGTCCTTTTTATCCCTTTCTGCCATGTGGGCACAGGAAGCCTTTTAAACTTATTATTACCTAATAATATGCCTAAGATTTTAAATTATTATGCCTAAGAATTTAATTTGGCAAACCACTTACAGATTTATCACATGTTTAGCACTCTCACTTCCCAGAAATTTTGTGGAGGATATTTACAGACCTCTCTCAGGCCCTGACCCACAAACACATCCTGGATCCTTATTCCCTCCCCAAACCAGAATTTCTGGATTTCACCTGTATGGGGAAGATGCCGGGAATAATGGGGCAGGTGATGCCAATGGCTTGACAGTCCTTCATGAACTTGAGAAAGGTTTCCGATCGGAAGAAAAGCTGCGTAATGATGAAGTCTGCCCCAGCAAAGACTTTCTCCTTCAGGTGCCTCAGGTCTGCCTCATAGCTCTCTGCTTCAGGATGACCCTTGGGGTAGCCTTTGGGGGGTAAAGGAAAAAAAAAAAGTGAAACCTGGTGGTCAGGACAACACACTAGAAATTAGAAAGTAGCCAGTCTGATTGTGCTGTCACTTACGGCCCAGGTCCAGAGCAGGACTGCTGAGCTGATTTCCTCATCTCAGACCCTGCCCCGCATTCTGCAATGAAGGGCATTTACCTGCCACACAGATGTCAAAGTAATCATCAAATTCATTGCGAATGTGCTTAACCAGGTCAATAGCATAGTTGAAGCCATCTACTTCTTCCTCCCACTCCTCACCAGCAGGATCTGAAAAGAGAACAAATCCACAGCTCTCTCCAACTGTTTGCTGGACTCAGATCTGCTACTGCTGTAAAAACCTCTTGCTATCAAAAGGAAGACAAGATGAAACCTCCAAGTTTGCAGTTTTACCCATGGACTGCTTTTGTCTACCCTTGAGCTGGAAGGACTGCTAACAAAGGAGTCAGGTAAAAGGCAGTCTAAACTTTTAATTCCTGCAGCAGAAGGAGCCTCTAAATCTCATTTCTCCCATTTTTACCCTGGAATTGAACACAACAGCAAAATACAACCTCAGCCCTACACATCACAGGACAAAAGGATTCACCTCCACGCAATGCCATGATATTCTTCAACCCGAGCCGCTTGGCCTTCTGCAGATGCCCTGTGATGTCATCTTTAGTCTGATTGCAGCATGTCATGTGCAGGATGGTCTCCAGGCCACAGTAGTTGACTGCAGTGTTGGCAATAATCATGGAAGAGGTTTCCTTGTCAGATCCTGGGTCCCCTGCAGGGTGCCACGTCACATCAATGAAGAGTGGACCACCCGCTCCCATGCGGTCAAACCTGTGGATTTTAGAGCTGCATTAGCCTACCAGGTCGCCAACTGCCCTCTCCATGCCTGGGATATCTTGCTTGCTGCTGGAATGCCAGCAACAGGCAGAGAGAGCTTGGATGACAGCGGCAGGAGAGACCAAGAAGTGCTGAACTAGCAAGTGGCCAATGTAAATAAGGAAAGTCATCTTTTAAGGCTGTATAAGGAGGAGCTAACAATCTCTTGGAAGAAGAGGCAATTTAATTGTTCTCTGCAGAATAAACTTCCTCCCAGCATGCTCTATTAGATTGATGTCTTCTGATAGACAGCAATGCAAGTCCCGTTCCTTTTCAGATGGGAGACTATGCTGCAACCCTCTGTTCCCAGTTTTAACTATAGAGGCCACAAATATGAAAAGATGGACCAGATCTCTGTTGTGTTCTCAAGCGTGCCTAATAGGAGAAACAAAGGCTCCCCTAACTTGTCTCTCTCCTGCTCTGGGATGGAACAGGCCATTCTGTTTAAAGTAAACCTGGCTCTGGCATACAGCAGTTACAGAGAGTTGTGAAACTCCCTGTTCTCCTCCAGGTGAGTACACGGTGGGTCCGGGGCTCTCTACTAGGCTCCAGGATAACCTTTAGCTCTGGGGACACCTATCTCAGAGGCTAAAACTGTAGTCCTCAGTAATAGAGGCACAAACCATAGAGGCTAGATGATTCTGAAAACAAGTGGGCGTGTCTGTTCCAGAGACCTGGGCATCAATTAATATTCTCTGCTTTTAATAGCTCCTTTTCTGCCCTACTGTCCCCCAGCACTCTGCTTCAGCCCCAGAGCATGACAGTGGGGTTGCTCCATCTTCACAGAGCATGGGAGAGGGGAAACAGACTGGCCCCCTCAGTAACCCCACCATGACACTTAACTCTTCAGGGCCTCCAAGGAAGACAAGTTACCTGGTGTCCATTACCCTCCTCAGCAGGAAAGCACAGCCCCACTACCTGCTTCGTCACCTGGAAGGGGAGACAGAGCATGGGGCAGGGCCTGCCTCATTAGCTATTTCCCAGCCCTCCACCAAAGACACTTCATCTCTCCCCTCTCCCACCCTGCAGCCCTCACCTGGAGATGAGATTGACAGCAGCATTGGCTGTGCGTGGAGGGAAGAACTCCAAGGAGAACCACTTGTCTCCAGAGTCCTGCCGTCGGCGCATCTTCTCCCGCAGTCGCTCATGACGGTCAGCATCAAGGACAGGGGTGGAACAGCGTGAACTGTCCTTGGAGCTTTCGCTCCCGCTACTGCTGCCACCATCAGACTTGGAGCTGGAACTGGCACTGCAGGTATGCTGGGTCTCATTGACCATGGTGAGCTCTCTGGAGGAGAGAAACAGGAGCACAGTGGGTACAAGACAGGGGACAGATCTCAGCAAGCAGCAGTTACAGTTGGGGTGGGCAGATGATGACGAAAAAGAAGCCCGTGCCAAGACCCAATGTTAATCATCATCAAGTAGTCCCTTTGCCAGCGCTCGCCATCAGCTATAGTGGGGGATCTGGTGAAAACACAATAAAAAGGCATGTGTTTAGGTAGTGCTGAGAGAAATAACATGGCAGATGGCTTCATGCCACTTTGATGCAGCTCTTCTGTGCCTGCTGGATCAAATTTTGTTCTCAGAAGTCAGGTCAGCATCACTTTTGCCCTGACTACAGCTGAGCAAGCCATGATATCCACATGCATCATGTGAAGGCCTCTTTGATCTTGTGGCCTTGGGCTTGAGATGCTGGCAGATTTATTTATTTATTTATTTTTCCTACAGCAGCTGCTTCTTGGACTATATCCATCTTCAGAATTTCCATTCTGTTTGTTCCCAAAAGGCAGTGCTTCTTTATAGTGAGGGTAGGAGAGCAAGTGCTGAGAGGGCAGGTATGCAAGAATGCACAAAGTATTCCTATGTCAGAAAAAAAGTGAAGAATCCCCTCTGATCGGGCCATTCCCACAAATACCATCCTTTGTTTTGTCTTTGCTGGCATCAGACAGTTGTATTTCTAACCATTAGCCTTCTTCCATAAGACACACCATCTCCATAGACAACTGTCCCCTACACCAATACCACTGCACGCACTCAGCTCTTTCCTTTACCAAAGATGCTGTTCATGTTCCTTTCCTCACCAATTGTAGCTGCTTGGAAACAAGGTCAGCAGAGACCACCCCCTTCTCCGTGCCTCGTAGTATTATCAGCAGTGCTCGTTAGACTTCACAGAAAGGAAGTGGTACAAGCAGGTCTAGGATGCCCAAATCCACTTAGCTCCCAAAAGTGTTTCACCCTATGCCTTTAAAATTAGATAGTGATTACAGATAATTAAAGAAGAGCTGCCATAAAATTAGCATCTGCGTTATTTGCTTATGTACCTGCCAAAACTGAACGTTGTCCCTGGGGAGCAGCATGTTGTCTGAGCATGACATAATGCTGGAGCCTGTTTTGGAGGGAAGGGTTGCGCGAGCCCATGCACACTTTGTCCTTATCAAAAACTCTGTGGGTTTAGGTCATCCAAGAAGACTTTGAACTTATCTTCTACTGTTTACACTGAGTTGCCAATCAAGCCTTTGGGAGAAAGTCTACTTTTACCACCTGGGGACCTCTCCAGCTGGCAGGAGATATGAGAAAGAAGCGCAGGCTGCCTGCTGCCAAGAGGAGCTGGGAGTCTTAAATCTCTTGTGTACCAACATAGCAGGCCATGGTAAAAATCAGCAGCACAGACCTATTGACAAGTGAAGCAAAAGCAACAGGGTACACAGTAACAGTCCTGACCAAGCTCTCTCCGAGGGCTTTCACTGGCATCCACGTGGCCCTAATCTGGGAGAATTATCCCAAAGCATATGCTGGTGATCAAGCTAGCAGTGCAAAATCACGCGCAGTCAGCTCCCAAGCTCCAACTTCTAGCTAGCAGCCCACAGCACCATAGCGAAATCAAAGGAACTCTGTTTTGCCACTTGAGACTTAACACCCATCACAAGGGAAGGGTTCATGTATTAATGTCTCTATAAGATGAGACTTGTTGTTGAGGACAGGTCCTTATCTTACTGGCAATCTTGAACCACAAAGACAGGAGAAAGGCCCCACTTTAGTTTTGTCTACATGCAGCATTTGGAGCAGTTTCCTTACCATCAGATGCATCACGGATCTGCTAGCAGAAGCTTGCGGTTATTGCAGAGAAAAAAAAGATCTAAACAACAAAAACCAGTTGTCTCATTTTGCAATCTTAAACACACGTCAGCTCTGTTGTGTCAGCACTCCTGCACTCTGTCTCTACCAGGCTGTAGACCTCAGAGCTCAGATCTGTGGCCCAGCACATCGATGCTGATCGCCGTGGACGTGCCTGTTGTGTTTCTGTGGTGCCGGTAGTGCCCGTTTGCTTCACTGCAGGGGATTTTTACCGCTTCCAGGCCTGATCTGACACCCCACACACAGTGTGGAGGTCTGTATCCTCCGAAGCTTAGTTTTACCCCGCCACCTAAACTCGGCCGCGCAGACCCACACTTCGCATGGGGCATGCACGCCTGCGAGGGACTTGCCAGGGCTTTGCTGTCCTGGGCCGTGGCATGGGGCTGGCAGACAAGGGGCCCGCGGCTGGATCTACCGTCTGGCCAGCGGAGAGGCCGGTGGGAAAGGGCCCGGGGCAGCGGGGGGAGCCCGGCACCCCCCGTGGGCTGCCGGGGGAGAAGGGGCGCCAGCAGCGCCGGGGGGGGGAGGGCCCCGGAGAACCAGGGCTC
>VYZM01020503.1:929326-973792 GCA_013398915.1 Dromas ardeola
TTTTCATCCTCTTCCTAAACAGAAAGCCCAGAGATACGAAGCAGTGAAATGGGTGATGGTTTTTGCTATTGGAGTCTGCACAGGACTGGTAAGTGTCATGCTGTTCGGGGAATGAGGAAAATTCAGGAGACTAGACAGGAACAATTCAGAAGTCAATGGCTGAGGAGGAAACATTCTCCTTCATGAAGTGGAGAGCTGAGTAGCTGAAGTTGTCTTTTGGGAATTATAGCATGGTTGTTGCTAGGTTATTTTCCAGGAAGCCATTTTTTTTCTTTTAGATCTTACGGTGCTTTCTTTGCAAAGTATTCTGGCAAATGCTTTAATTCTGCATGCAGGAATACTTGTCCAAAGTGAGCACTTAATAAAAAAGGATGCCAATTTACAGTTGAACTTTTGACATTACTAGCTTACCTGCATGTGCTTTCTAGAGTGTTTGAAAATTAGCTGACTGTATAGCTCAGTTAAATGCTGGCTTTCTTCTGTACCCTCGACTATGTGGTGGGTGTTAAAAATGCTACCAGATTAGTTCTCTGAAATGCATCTCTTCAGGAATAATTCTAGGATGGATCTGTCCCAGTGAGAACAAGGGAGGCAGCAAATCTGAGCTTCTGAAGTTACTTCTTTTGCCTCTGTCCTCCCATGTGTGCGTACTTCTGGTAGGACTTACTAAGAGGGTGGTCTTTGTTACTTGTATGTAGTAATTTCTGATGGCAGATCTGTCTTCTTTTTCATAGGTGGGCCTCTTTGTAGATTTCTTCGTACGACTCCTTACCCAGCTCAAGTTCCAGGTGGTACAAAGCTGTATCTTTTACCTGCTGTACAGGTTCCTGTTAGACTCAAGTGACTTTTTGCTTTCTGTTGCCATGTTTTGCTTAGAACAGCTGACTCTCAGACTTTTACCATCAGTCATGTTGTTGATGATTAATCAAATTTTCAACTTGCCTATGTAATTCAGCCCTTGAAACCAAGAAATGGTTCCAGGATCATGTACGTAGGCAAAGTCTAATCCCTGAAAGAACGAGTGGTTCCCCATCTTTGTAGTTCAGTCTTAAGCTCTGGAAAGGAAGCCTGGTTTCCTGATGGGTTCTGTCAGCTGCCCTAGCTGGATTAGGAAGTGCAGGCTCAGCTCCTGATGCCAGTGGGAACCCCCAGACAGTACCGAATGATTGCGTGTTGGTGGGGAGAACATTGTTGTTTTCCTTGACCATCTCTGCAGCTGTGGAAGAATGCACTGAGAAAGGCTGTCTTGCCTTGTCCTTGCTGGAGCTGCTGGGGTTCAACCTGACCTTTGTTTTTCTTGCCAGTCTTCTGGTCCTGATCCAAGTAAGACTTAAGTCCACTGCTTCTCCTTACACAGCCTCCCTTTGCTCTCACACGTGTCCTGGGTAAGAACTTCCCTTCTTGCTGGAAGCACTTTCTGCCCCAAGACATCGAAGTATCTTCACAGTGCTAATTGCTTTAGCTAAGCAGGGTCTGTTGATCACTTGCTGTGCTCTCTGATGAGATATTGTTGGTCAGCTATGAAATCGATGCAGCACAGCATCAGTGTTTCTTTTCTGCAGCCTGTAGCAGCTGGATCAGGAATTCCTGAAATTAAGTGCTACCTCAATGGTGTAAAGGTTCCAGGCGTTGTGCGTCTCCGGACAGTGGTGTGCAAAGCTGTGGGAGTGCTCTTCAGTGTGGCAGGAGGTAAGGAGGACTGTGGTGTTTTGATCTTGTTGGGGTAAGGAATCGCCTAAGGGGGAAAAGTGCTGTCCCTGCTGTACGTAGGGCACAAAAGGCCTTTTCAGTAAAACGATTTTGATGGGCTGGAGCAGAGTGATGAGCCCTGAATGCATATATAGAGTAGAAAATAGACATACGGATCAAGACAACTGGCGGAACAGGTACTTTTCTGTGTAGGCTAGTCAGAAGTGGCCCATTTTTGGCTCCAAGAGGGAGACCTGAGAATTCTCCAGAACACGTTGTCTAGAGCAGCCTGAAGGAGGCTATGTTCTAGGCAGCAGGGCAGAATAACTTGGGGAGTTCAGAGTACTTGTAACAGCTGTCTTTGAATGGTTCCACCCACTTGGGAGTGCCAAGTTTTTTGCAAGTCTTCACAAACATTTGTGAGGTTGAGGGGACAGGGGTCAGCACCTTCTCTCACCTTGAGGGGAGAGGGAAGAGCTGCAGGCTTGGCACAGGTGACTGTACTATGGCATGGGAGTGGTGGGCTGGTCTTTCCTGGCATTGTCAGCAAGGGAGAGAGCTGGGTGGAATGTGTTGTCTCATCAACCCTGTTTTTCCAGGTCTTTTTGTCGGCAAAGAGGGTCCAATGATTCACAGTGGTGCTGTCGTGGGTGCAGGTTTGCCACAGGTTAGTGCTGGCCTGGGTTGCTGGCCTGGTCACACCACTGCTTTGTTAAAAGTACTGTGAGGAGTAAGGTGCCGTCTCCCGTGTTTCTAAATCTGTCTTTTGTTTGTAGTTCCAGAGCATCTCTTTGAGGAAGGTCCAGTTTAACTTCCCCTATTTCCGCAGTGACAGGTACAATACCCAGGATGTGGAGGAGGGGGGAGGAGGATGAGTGAGCAGACTTCCCTGGGAGAAGGGTGTTGGGCTGGAATGAATCAGTCAGTCAGTTTTTGGTTTTATCTCTAGTGTCCTGCAGTTTCATTCTGCAGCAAGACAACACCAGGATTTGCCTCTTCCATGCTGCTCTACTCTGGTCTCCGTGTTCATTGATGTTCTCTTGTACTACTCAACAAATCTCTACCTGTTTAAAACCTTTAATATGAATGTCTAAATGGCTTCATTGTTGGGAACAAACTCAGTTATTCACCCCTTATGACCAAGATATACTACAGAGAGGGCTGGTTCACCTGAATGTGAACAAAATCTTGCCCTTCCTTCTCTGTAATTCTTTCAAACGATGCTGGAGTCCCACAGTTTGGGGTAGTTCCTCATATACTGGGCAGTTGTGGAGTGCCAGAGTTTTGCTCTGTATTAGTGCTGTAGAGAAAGAGCATGATGCTGTTAATGACTTACTGAATAAATGATGTTGCCTGCCATGGCCAGCAGTTCTCCCAGCTGTCACTCCTGTATCTCTGGGATATATCCATAAATGGGAATGGTCTCTTTGCAGAACCTAAGCATCTCCAGAGCTCTGCTTTGCTAAACTGAGATTGTTTTCCTCTTTGTTTCAGGGATAAAAGGGATTTTGTGTCTGCTGGAGCTGCTGCAGGGGTTGCAGCTGCCTTTGGAGCCCCAATTGGGGGCACTCTTTTCAGCTTGGAAGAAGGTTCCTCCTTCTGGAACCAGGGACTTACATGGAAAGTGGTGAGTAATGACTCTGTCTCTTTCTGTGTGTCTCTTCCTTGAGGTGGACCTTTGGGAGGGCTTGTGTGTGAGGGCATTCAGATTATCCTGTGTCTCCTCCTGAGCTTTTATGACAGGAGAGAGATTGTCTGATCTGAGTGCTTCAGAATTACTACAGATCAAGAGCAGAGACGAGTCGGGTACTATCTGGAACTATGGGGCAACTCTGCAGGCAGCAGAATTAGTGTACCTGGCAGAAAGGGCTTTTGTGCCTGGGCTCTTTGCAGTCCAGTCCTTTGGGAGCAGACAGAGTAGGGAGGTGCTGGATTTTCTTCTGCTTTTTCTCTGCCCTGTGGAGCTGTATTGCAGCAATGCCATGTGCCTTCAGGTTGCCTTCTGTGCTTCTAGTGCCTATTTTCATGAAGTGGACAGTATTTTAAAAACGTATTGGATTTCATTATTTGTTTTGCGTCTTTGACACATGCACAAAAAAAAAAAGAGCATTTGCTGCAAGAATTACTACGTGAAATTCCTAACTTCTTGTGCGGGAAGCCAAATCAGATGATTATAGTAGTCCATTCTAGCCCTGCTCTCTTTTACAGCAGGGAATGGGTGTTAAACCTGTTTAGGACTATTTTCCTAAAGCTTTAGAAGGCTCTGAGTTTCTCTTCCCCTGGCGTAAGTCTCAAGGAAGAGCTAACTGCCAGTCTTAATTTGGGGAGTGCTTATTTTTTCCTTTTTGTTTTTACTTTCTCAGCTTTTCTGTTCCATGGCTGCCACCTTCACGCTGAATTTTTTCCGCTCTGGGATTCAGTTTGGAAGTTGGGGTTCTTTCCAGCTCCCTGGGCTGCTGAACTTTGGGGAGTTTAAGGTAAGATTTAGTGCTCTTATTTCCCCACCACCCCAGTGTCTTTTCAGTTCAGTGTTTCTGTTTTTTTCAATACGTGCTTGTATTTCAGTGAAGGGCAGTTGATACTTAGCTGCAATGCATTGATAGCTTAAGACAGAGTTGTTCTCCTTTGGTCATAGCTGCTGAAAGTCTCCTGCTGTGGAGACAGAATCACTGGTAGGCAATTGCAGCAACTACTCTGATGCCTTTTTTTAACACTTTTCTGCACATAGTGCTCTGAGTCTGATAAGAAATGCCACCTCTGGACGGCTGTGGACTTGGGCTTCTTCATTCTGATGGGGATTGTAGGAGGCCTTCTTGGAGCCACCTTCAACTGTTTGAACAAAAGACTTGCGAAGTACCGCATGCGGAATGTGCATCCCAAGCCAAAGCTGGTCAGGTATTTGTGCTCTTTTGAGTTTGCGCAGGGATCTCTAATCTGTGTTTGGTGTCCCAGAGCAAAAGCATCAATCTAGAAGACCCAGTGAGAGGGATTGGAGGAAGTCCCAGACCTGTTATTTTTGAAATCACAAAAAGAAGCCGCCATAGAACTTTAAATTGAACACCAGAAAACAGATGTTAGTCCCTCCGCATTTTTGTAATTACTCTGGCGGTACTGAGAGAGCTGCAACCCCCCCTTACAAGGGCTATGAAGGGAGCTCTTTATTATAAAGGTTATAGCTGAACAAACCAGAGCTTTGTCTCCATGCAGTATTTTTTTTATGTCTTGTCAAAATGGATGTGGAAGGAATAGCTGATCCCACTCTTTTTTTTTTTTTTCTCTTTTTTTTTTTTAAATTGTCTTGGTTAATTAAATCCACAACTGAGCCAATATCTGTGCTATTTAGAGAGGGAATTGCCATGTAATTCTGGAAAACAACTTTGTTTGCTCTAGACAATTCCTAAAAAAAAAAGCCCAGGTTTAAAAAAAAAAAAAGAAGTGTATTTAAGCAATTAGAAAAGCGGTATGAGAGACTATGCATCAACCTGTCCAGTCCTGTCTAGACTTTTGCCTTGTAAGGATCTACAGAACATTGTTTCCATGTGAACAGCCTCATCACTGAACCCTTCCCTGTGGCTTTTTATACGTGACTGTTACGTGTTCTGCGGGCAGAAATAGCTTCTTTTTGGGGCAGGCAATTAAAAAGGGGGGCTAACGCAATCCCTGGCAGACAAGTCATAATTCAGCTTGACTTGCAGGGTCCCCTGCTTCTGATGTTAAGCTGTGGTGACTGCTTGTTCTTGCAACCTTATCGAAGTCTTGTGCAGAGCTGGGACTGGGTTACAGGGCTGAGCATGGCTTCAGTGTATGGTTTCTATTGTGTACTTGCAGAGTCTTGGAGAGCCTGCTGGTGTCGTTGACTACCACGGTCGTGGTCTTTGTAGCCTCCATGGTTCTGGGGGAATGCCGGCAGATGTCTTCCACCAGTCATAGTGGCAATGACACTGTGAGCCTGCAGGTGAGGGATCTTACGTGGAGATTTTATGTCCCCATCATATTGTTCACCCTCCAGAGAAGCACAGGCACATAATGAGCTTTTGACAGTGTGCAGTACATAACAGAATGTCAGTGAAAGCCTACGTACAGTTGCAGGAGCTTAGGGTAATAACGAGGGCTGCCCTTTGTGCTTTCGTACTTTGGCAAAGCAGCTCAAGCGGTGAATCAGGGAGCCCATTGATGCTGCAGGCCACATCTCTGCTACTGATGTTTGGTCTGAACTGCCCAAACTGCGGGCTGACAGCCCTGTACAGGAGGGTTACTCCCTTTCTGCACAAAGGCTAATGTAGGAGAGAATGGATTTTAACGGTTCGTGTCTTCTTTGTCCTGCATTAGGGTATGTCAGAGGATGTGAATTCAAGCATCAAAACTTTTTTCTGCCCAAATGAAACCTACAATGACATGGCCACACTCTTCTTCAATCCTCAGGAGTCAGCTATCTTGCAGCTCTTCCACCAGGATGGTGAGTAGCGAGGAGACAGTGCCTTATCCCACGCTTAGGCTTCAGAGCTTCACCTTGCTCAAAACAGCCTTGTCATAAGAAGCACAAGGCTAAGATATCTTCAGGCCTTCATGGCTCTGGAGGACTGCTAGTACTACAGGTGAAAGCCTCCTCCATGGGAAGAAAGGCCTGCTTTTCCTCTCTCTTTCACTTATTTGTTGTCTTCATGTGTGTTTGGACTGGGACACTAAGTAGCTGTTGTGAGATGAGCCTGCTGTGAGCTGAGGGTGGATGGTGCAAGACTACAGTCTTTGCCCGACAGACCTGTGCCCCTTTAGTCATGATTCTTCTTGTGTTGCAGGTACTTTCAGCCCAGTCACACTGTCCTTGTTCTTCCTTCTCTATTTCTTACTCTCCTGCTGGACATACGGGATCTCTGTGCCCAGTGGTCTTTTTGTACCATCACTGCTTTGTGGGGCTGCCTTCGGACGCCTGGTCGCCAACCTCCTCAAAAGGTGCATTGAGTATGTGTACGTGTGGGAGAGATGTGCTGCAGGTGGATGCTGAGCTCTCAGTCAGGTTATTCTAATCTCCGAGCTCTGTGTTTTGCCCTAGCTACATTGGCCTGGATCACATCTACTCGGGAACCTTTGCACTGATTGGGGCAGCAGCATTCCTGGGAGGAGTGGTCCGCATGACAATTAGCCTGACTGTCATCCTAATTGAATCCACCAATGAGATCACCTATGGGCTCCCAATAATGATCACCCTCATGGTGAGTGCAGGGTCTTAGCTCAGGCTTCTTGCAGACTGCTCAAACACGTGCTCGCCCTGAATCTCTGTTCCTTCCAGGGCTATGATAAGCCGAGGAGTCTTGTACTTGGAGCAACAACTCAGTAGACCTTCCGTTTGCTCTGCAGGTAGCCAAATGGACAGGAGACTTTTTCAACAAAGGCATCTATGACATCCATGTGAACTTGCGAGGAGTACCTCTTCTGGAGTGGGAAACAGAGGTGGAAATGGATAAGTAAGGCTGCTGCTCTTGGCAGGGCTGTGGGTTAGAGTTTGTGGTGGGTTTCTTGCTCAGAAAGGAATGCTGTAATGTGAGGGAATGATGCTTCGTCTCCAATGAATCTGGCTGCTCTGAGGAGGACTGCTGTGGGAGGAGCTGGGAGTTGTGCATCAGGCCTGCAGCAGGAAAGAGGTGCTGGAGCCCTTTCTGAGGAGGGGTGGATGGGTGGAGATCTGAGGAGCAGATTTATGAGGTTCAGCAAGAACTCTGAAAATGTTCCACTGGTCGTTGCTGCTTGCAGAATTCCATCTTCTTCCCACCTGTCGTCTTTTCCCAGAAGTGTTTAAACACTTTCTATTTTATAAGCTGAAACCTTTTTCCTTGCCTATAATGAATCATTGATGCAATGTTATGTTAAAAAAATAATCATTGTGCCAGCACCGCTAGTAACGCAGTGAAGATGAGCACACAGGTACAAGGAGCTGGCAGAATAAACTGCAGCAGAATCTTTCAGGATCTCGTTTTGGGACTGGTTTGTTTCCTCATTTGTCCATCACCAGCCCTCTGTCGCTGACATATGATGCATACAGCAATCTTGGATTTCTCTTTCCTCAGACTACGAGCCAGTGACATCATGGAACCCAACTTGACGTATGTCTACCCACACACGAGGATCCAGTCCCTCGTTAGCATCCTGCGCACAACTGTCCATCATGCCTTCCCTGTAGTGACTGAGAACCGGGGCAACGAGAGGGAGTTCATGAAGGGAAATCAGCTGATAAGTAACAACATCAAATTCAAGGTAAGAAGTTGCTTGTTTGGTAAGTTCAAGGGTAAAGAGCTTTGTTTTGCAGGTGGAAGGCCCTTTCTTTTGCTATCTAGGCTTTTGTCAGTGCAGAATTCAGGTCAGAGATAAGCACCTACTGCAACAGAAGATTTTCAAGGGGTCAATTTCATTCCATTCTCCAGGTTGTGATAAGAAGAGTGGGCTGCATTCTTAGAGGCAAAAGTTAAGAGGACTAAGTAACCTGTTTAGGATAGACATGGAAAAAGTTTGGATTTGGCACTGAAGTACTGAACCTACCACTGAGATCAGTAGTAGGTGCCTAAATGCTTCTCTCCTTTGTAGGAGGGGTAGTGAGGCAGGTACTTTAGCCTCTTGGGAAACTTAAAATCTAAGGTCAGAATGAATAACGGACATGCTTGTGGCATACTTGTGCTCTAGCAAAAAAGGGTGCCTGAATTCCTAAACGCCAGGTTCTCTGTCCAAGGAGAGTACAGTCCTATTGGCTCTTCTTACAAGTACTGCAGCAACACTGACTAAGGAACACTTTAGTGGTGACATGAAGCTATCATCTAATAGTTCATAGTTGCTTTTGGATAACTGTTGACCTGCTTAGTGGGTATCTGAAAATTGTTTGCTGTATCCAGAAATCTAGCATCCTCACCCGAGCTGGAGAGCAGCGCAAGCGTAGCCAGTCCATGAAATCCTACCCTTCCAGTGAGTTGCGTAACATGTGTGATGAGCACATAGCAACGGAGGAGCCACCAGAAAAGGAGGATCTGCTGCAACAGATGCTAGAGAGAAGGTGAGATCCTGGTCGGCACAAACGTATGGAAAAGGGGTGTTCCCATAGGTTGAGATGTGTAGTGATGCTTCATACAGTCATTCTGTATGTCTGAGGAAACAGTGCTGGTATCCACATTTTAGAAGTGACTTGTCAGGTCTCATCAGCCAGTGCTGGGACTCACAGCTGTGACCGAATTCCTAGCCTAATGGCTTGATGGTGTCCAGCCTGTTAATTTAAATTTCCTTCAAACACTTATCCAGAAATACTCCCTGGAGAGGATGGAATACCTGGGGAAATATCTCGTCTGTAGAAGTTGATGCCCTCTTGTCTGCAAAAACCTGAGGGCTCTGCAGAGCTCACTTCTCCCAGTAGAGGAGCTAATGACTTGGTGCCATAAAACTGATACCACCTTTCTGGCCCACCTGGGCTGAGTCACCAGGCTTGTATTGCAGTTGCTTCCTAGCCAAGAAGGCTGGTCTAGTGAGTCAGTTTCTAACCTAGTGATTGTGACTCTTATAAGAGTGGAGTCCTGACCCTGATGTTTTGCCACATGCTTCAGCTGTTACTAGAATCTGAATAATTTGGCACTGAAAATTGCTGTAGTAGCAAGTGATTTGACATTGAGGGTTAGGAGACTGTCTCCGTTCTGCTGCTGTTGTCATACTCTGCCCATGGTAATGGCTCTTGACCCCTCTGCTGTTTTGTTTGGTGGAGAAAAGACTTGCTTGTCTAGAAGAGTCCCTGAAATTTTCAGGAGAAGGTTGCAAAGAGCTGAAATAGCTGTTCTTTTGGAGGCAGGGGTATGTGTCTGTCCTTAAGTTCGTGCAGCTTAATACATGTTAAATCTGTCACAGATACACTCCCTACCCCAACCTGTACCCTGACCAGTCTCCCAGTGAAGAGTGGACCATGGAGGAGCGCTTCAGACCTTTGACCTTCCATGGCTTGATCTTGCGCTCACAGCTTGTCACCCTCCTTGTCAGGGGTGTTTGTTACTCCGAGAGCCAGTCGGTGAGTCTTCCTAATGAGGAATTGTAGCAGAGACATCCCTCCCCTTTCGGCTGAGAAGGTTGGGAACAATATTTATGGGTTGCAAAAAAAATCTATCTATTTTTACACTTTAAGGAATACATCTGTGTTTTAAAAGCTGCAGACGGATAATGTGAATTCTCCCTTGCAGCTCTAGAGAGAAAGAATTTAATTTCTGCTTAAGCACCCCCCGGAAAAGAGGACAGCTATTGTCTAAAAACTAAACCAACAGACCCATTTGTTGCACAAAGGTGCAATTCTGTCAGAGCTGGTGAACAGAAGACAGATACTAAATACAGAGCAACCAGCAGTTTATACTGTGTGGCTTTTACTGCTTCATGCCAAGGTCTCACCAGGAGTGTCAGCTGTATCACTGAGACTAGTAAGAGCATTTGTTTTTGAGGCCCATCTTTCACAAGGCCGATTGGTTGCTGCCCTCCAGTGTTGAGTGTAGACCTGTCAGAGGTTGGAGAGCAGATCTGTTGCGCTCTCAGCTAAATGCCTGGATAGGTTTGGGTTTGCACTGCTGCATTCTGAGATGAGCTGCTAGGGGTACCTCTACAAAGTTGTATGTGTGGGCGTGGGAGGAGAAGGAGATCTGGGTGAACGATTGGGAGGCATCGTTTGCTGTGCTGCTTGCAGCCCATGTACTGTCTGGGATGGTGACGCATTGGTTCAGTGGGATTTGTTCTGATTGCAGAGTGCGAGTCAGCCTCGTCTGTCCCATGCAGAGATGTCAGAGGATTATCCCCGCTATCCAGATATCCATGACCTGGACCTCACATTGCTGAACCCTCGCATGATAGTGGTAAGAGAGGCACTGCAGTATGGCAGTGTTTCCTGATACGTGTTTAGGACTGTCCCAAGCCTTTAAGAAAAGCTGGGAGCATGTTTAAATCCACTCTGGGGTGCAGTGACCAACATCCTGTACTTCGCATGCATTCAGTCAGCCTTGTCTGCACGTGGAAATCGATCCTTATACCTGCTATGAAGTAACATTGCACACAGGTGCTTTACTTTCAGAACAAGACATTGTCTGTCTAATTTAACTTCCTTGTAGATTAGACTCCTGCCTGAGTGCAGTCAAACAGGCAAGCTGCTGATGTCTATTTGGAACTCTTGTGTGCTGGCAGCTCAGTCAGTGGCAGGCCTGTCATTGTCTTTGTGACAGCAAGGTTGCTGTGTAAGCCCAACTGCTTTTTTAATATGCACTCTTATTTTCATGGACCCGCATTTATCCTGCTTAGAGGCTTTCTGCAGCATTGGGCTTTTAAGATCATGGGTTGCAGTGTTCAAACAAACTGTGACAAATTGATGTTCCTGAAATAGTTTCATAGTTGCGGAGAAATAGACGATGCCCACAGTCTAATACCCTGTCCAGAGATCAGTGCATTGGAGGAGTTGTAGGAATTGCTTGTTAGTGAAAATGCCTCTTGTAATTAATATAATGGTTTTTCTTTCTTAGGATGTCACCCCATACATGAACCCATCACCCTTTGCTGTCTCTCCAAACACTCATGTGTCACAAGTCTTCAACCTATTCAGGACAATGGGGCTCCGACATTTACCGGTTGTGAACGCAGTTGGAGAGGTGAGTCCTTATCTCCATTTTGTCTTGGCTGAGCAAGGAAGCCACCGTGTTTTTTGCAATGCTTTCCAACTTTGGGAGAATTTAGATATCTTTTAACATCAAACAGAAATTCTTAAAGAGATCAGAATGTGATCTTCTTTAAGGCCCTGAAGCATTGTTGGTTACTGTGACTTTGTGTGACTTTACTGTGAGCTTTTGTGTCCGAGCCTGCTTCCTGCTTTCCCTGCAAAGGGCAGGACATGCAGTCTCTCTCCTGTCTCAGGCTGGCAGCATGTGGAAGCTTTTACTGTCTTGTACCTGTTAAGAGGCCTTGAGTTCATCAGAGGCCACTAATTTGGCTTCCTCTTTGACAGCTTTATTCAAGGCCAGGAGCAGAATTTCCTGTGTGTTGAGGCAGGAGGTTTTTCAGCTGGAAGGGAACTTGCATTCTGTTGCTACTCATAGGAGCAGCAAAATAGAGGAGTCTTTGAATGGTTTGTGCTTGATTCACTGTGCTTGTGCGTGTACTCTTTGTCATCTACAATGCTCAGAAATAGTCAGTAGGTGTCAGTAACTTCCTACAGACATAATGAGAAACTTTTTCCCTTAGGCCTGAACTGGTCTGTCCCTATAACACAGCAGTGCTTTCTCTGCCTTGTGGGGTTACTAATAGCTACTCTGCGGAGCCTTTTGGTTGAAAACAAGAGATGCTGACTCGTTCCATGTTTAGTGCAAGATGCTCTTGCAGTACTAGAGAGCAGCCTAGTTCTAAACTCCTTTAATGTGTAAAATCACTGAGGTGTTTCATCACATGTGGCTTGACTGTTTCCCCAGCAGGCTGGGAGAGGGTCCCTTTTGTGACCTGCTGGCTAGCGATGGCCAGTGTGCAGTCCCCACTTAGCTAGTCTTTACCATTTCTCTATTTTGGTCTTTAGAGCTTCCTAGAATGTATCTGATACGAGCTATCTGCAGTCATGTCATGTAGCATACCAGAAATGTCGCAGCTTTGTTATTTCTGATTACAGTTTTCATTTTCCGAAGGATTTAGTTACATTCATATGCTATCCAACATGGACAGGATTTCCCTTCCTTGACAGGTGTAATTACTGCTGTGTCCAGGCACAACAGCAGCAGTTAAGCTGTCCATTTGGGTGTAGTTAAAGCAGTGTCTTGCCTGTAGATAAGTGCTGGGGGAGGGAGGGGTGTTGCTTTGGTGAGATTTGAACTTGAACCCACTCTAATTCTGCATTGGTCAAGAACTGCTTAGAGGTTCCCTCTTTTTTGGGGGTTGGAAAGAACAGCTCTACCATGCACGTCTCTTAGTGGCACATCTGTGATATTGACTTGTATCTTTTTTCCTCTTTTCTTCCTCTTTAAGATTGTTGGGATAATCACTCGGCACAACCTGACCCACGAATTTCTGCAGGCAAGACTGAGACAACACTATCAGACCATTTGATGCCCCTGCCCACCCTGCCCCACTGTCGGTGTGGCTACCTCCCTCTTCCAAGCCTGCACACGCGCTCGCAATCTGCTTGGACCCCACAAGGCCCAAGACTTGCCGTTTGGCTTCTCACATGCATATCAAGCCTGGGGAGCTGGAAAACATCTTGCTAGCCAGAGAATTAGAGGAGCTGCCTGAGCCCAGAGCTATTGATTGGTCTCAGGCACTTGGTTTGACCACTCTTGATCCAGGTTTTTTCTTTTCCTGTGCCCCAGTTATCTCCTTTAAACAGATGTTGTTCTGACACTTTATGTCCTGCTATTTTGTTTTGGTTTGGGTTTTTTTAATGGTTGGAAAAAAAAACCCATCTAGCTCCACTGTGTCCTGTGCAGAGAACTGCAGCATCTTTTCCCTGTCCTCCTGTTTGTCTCCCTTTTCCTCTTCCTCCCTTGTTCCTGCAACTGTTGCCTTACTTGTGTGAGAAGGGGGTCACTGTCAAGGCTGAGAGGAGATGCTGAAGTCTGCAGTTATCAAATAGCTGCTCTGGAGGATGGCTTTTCTCAAAAGTGGCATTAAAAAATCCAACTCTTTGGAAACAGACCTCTCTTTGTGGGTGCTCCCATTTGCCCATGTTGTCCTCAAAGCAGGGCACCTATTTTTCCTCTCTGTCTTCATTTGTTCCTAATTTCTCCCCTTCTTTCATGGGGAAGAGTCCCTGGTGTGATGTTTTTGACAGCAGCTGGCTTTTGAGAGCAGCTCAGCAAATCAGGAGTTCAAAAGAGTTCAGTTACTGTTTGGGATTATAAATATTTAATACATTTGCAAAGCATCTTAGAGAAGGGAGATCTTTTCCCTGTTAGCTCTTGCTATTATCTCCCTGTAAGAGACTCTTCTAAGGCACTTTGTGGCACTACACTTTGTCACTACCCTGACACTCCTGCATTTCTTGGCATTTGTAGGCACTTTGTCCTTGAACAGTGAGAGCCTGGGACACATTTCCAGAGAGACCAGGGAACTCCACATCTGCAGGGCATGGTGAAGTGTTCCTTTCTGGAGGCAAACAGAACTGATGCCCTGTCTCTGGGCTTGGTTGAATTATCTCTGTGTCATGAGAGGCGCCATACGGGAGGGACACTTGGTGCTAGTGACTAACAGACAGGATCTGCTGCAGGGTGATAAGCGGGGCTGTCTGTGCTCTAAAAATGCTTGGGATACTGTTTGCAACTGCAACTACCGAATATCTGTAAGGGGAAAATCAGCACTTAGAAGCCAGTTGCAGCCAGTTCACTGCTTTAGCAGGTACCATCCTGACCAGCACCTGTATTGTTCCAGCAGGCACCTGCCCTCCTGAGTTTTGCATACAGATAACCCTCAGTGGGAAGCCAGCATTGTGCCTCCAGGGGCTGCAGAGCTGATTGGCTTGATAAAGCACAGAGCATTCTCTCAGCGAGAGACTGGGCCAAGTAACATGGGGAATGTATCCCAGAAAAGCTTCTACACAGCCTCTTAGCACTCTGATTAACCCGTTGTCTGCCATAAGGAGCTAGCTAGATGAGAGTTGTGCTAGAAGGAAATTACTGTATTTTCTGAATTCAGGAATTCATCTATGCTGAAGATTTTCCTTACTAAGCCTAAAGATTTTCCTTACTAAGCCTGAAGCCTTTCCTTACATGTGTCAAAACACTAAATCTGTTAAAACAGCCTCTTTGACTTTGTGGAAGCTGATTGTTCCAGAGCACTGCTCTGCAAACTGCTGGCTGCTGAGCCCTGCTACAGTTAGGGTTAGGAGGAGGTTTTGTGCCCAGGGCACCAGCCATGGTCTTGATGTAGGGCTCTTTAAGTCACTGGAACTCATAGATGTTCATAAAGCCTTTGCAGTCCAGATAGGTGGTGGAAAGATGTATTCTCTGGCTGTGCTTACAATAAAGACAGCTGAGTCAGGGGAGGCTCTTGAATTTTGTCCAGCAGATGAGAGAAAACGTGGTCTTACAAGTGGTTCCTGAGGCCCAGTTTTAGTGTAGAATTGGTCCTTGTCATACAGGGCATGGCATGGCTCAGCTGGAAAGTTTGGTTTTCGCAAAGCTGTTTTGTAAGCACTTGGATTTTATTTTTCTTTTAAATTTTTATTCCTCTCCATTGATATCTGGAGGCAGTTTTTTCTCTTAGTGTTCTTTCCCACCTGCTGCCTTATTAAGAGAGGAAGGGCAGGTCGTTGTTTTCAAGCATGGATTTATATCATTTCCACAAAGGAAAGAGTGGGCTGTGGTACGTGCAATGGCAGTTGTTGCAAAGGAAGCTGTGTGTGTCCCAGCACCCTTTGTTAGCTATGGCCTCTCTCCAGGGCTGCTTGGGAAGCGACTTACCTAAAGAGCAGGGAATATGTTCGTTCTTTTCCTTTCTTACTGTGGAACTTGCAGCAGCAGTTCTTGTCTCCTCCACTGAAATAGTTTTGCTGGCTTCTGAATATCCTAGCTGCATTTCAAATAAGGCATGCAAGCTCATAAACGTCCAAGAGTAAAACAAAGGTGTTTTCCTCCAACCAGTATCCATCTGGTGCCTTCAACCTGGACTCCTTAGCTGGGACAGGTGCGGCATGTTCCTTAGAGCATATAAATTGGCATCAGCTACCGCTCTTGAGTTGCAAGTTGTTTCCCTGTAAGTAGCGTAAGGATGTTCTCTCTGAATAGTCTCTGCAGATGATTTTTAAAATGCCTGTGTTCCCTGGGCTCTGGTCTTGCACTGAGCTATCCCAAAAAACTTCCAGCACCCTTTTGCACTCCCTGAAGCTGGACTGTAGGTCTGAAATAATGCTTCTGTTAACCTAGCCTTCATTCAAAGGATTTGTGCTTGTGGGCAGTTAGAAATCACAGGAATCCTGTTTTGATGGGATTTCAGATCACTCTAATGTGGAATTAGCAATCCCATACTGTCAGGGCATCTGTCAAGAATGCCCTGTGTCTCTCCATGACAAATCTTTTTCCTCTTGCCCATGTTGAGTGATTGTTTGTGGAAGGTTCCTTCTCTTCCTGCACATGAATAGGACTCCTTAGATTGTTTGCCTTGAGCTGGTCATGTCCTGGTTTATTTCATTACACAAACTGCAGCAGTATATTTTGCTGCAGGATATCTTGTCATCGCTACTGAGGCCTGGAGTTAGGCAATCCAGACAAGACAGGCTGAAAAATCTTCTCAAGGTTTGTCTGAGCACCAGCTGCGCTTCCCCATGAGAAAGCCACATGCCTTCAGCCAGCTGTTAGCACTGTCTGCTCTGCCTGTCCATCTGTCTTACTCAAATGTTTTAGTTGGAAAACACACCCCTTTCACTCTTTGAGTAAAAAAGTCTTAAATAAGGATGGTGGGTGACCCTGTCAGGTGCCCTAAAGGGAAATCTCAGTGTGCAATCACTGTTATGTAGCTTGCAGAAAGGGAATTACAAGTTCATGTGAGGTTTGGGGATGCAGCATTTCCCTTCTGCTAAGGACTGATGCGAAGAGGCTTGTGTTGCACCAGTCTTGTTCTCACACTTTCATCACTAAATTCCTTTCTTAGAACACACTAACTGCTTCTGCTCTGGCTCTGGCTGTTTAGTGATTTACCAAGAGACTTACTTCTAATGTAGGTGCCTGTAACCTTTTACTCAGAGCAACACTAAAGGAATAGTAACCAAGAACTGGATTAGTATTGGTGGCAAAAGTTAGGGGGTAGCATGGGGCGTTCTCCCCTGCCTCATGGTTCCCTGTGCAGTGTTAATTATGCAGTTTTGAATTGTTAACTTACTGTGAGCCATTCCAATGGTAGCGACTTACCTTTCCATTTGTTTTTTTGCACTGTTTTTTGTTATGAAATTGTGTAAGCTAATTCCACAGTGTATATAAATTGTATTTTTTTTAAATTTGTATGACTATATTTTTATTTGAACTATGGCACTTGGGAAGTATTCATGTAACCATAACATGTCTGAGAGTAAAACGTTTGTGTGTCTCCTTCAGCACTTTCAAGGCCTTTTGATGTTTCTAGTGTTGTCTTATTTTTGCCCTTTATTATAATAAAACTGGTAGAACATGGCAATATCCAAGAACATGATTTGAGGTAGATGAGTAGTTGCTATTTATGAGCTGTCTGGGTTGAACAGTTTGTGCAGAAGGTGCTCTGAGGCTGGGCAAAGAATGAGTGTAATCCTTTAGGTTGCGACCACTCTAGTCCTGTGTTCTCTCACAACGGCTGTTTAAAAGGAGGGAAATATCATACATATGATAAGGAGCTGAATTGTGCACATTGTGCTAGAGGCGAGTGCTGCTTTTCTTACCTGGGAACTCTTGCTTTCCACCTTCCTCCCAGTAAGTTAATTAAGACATTTAGAGTGCAGCGTTACACCTCTTGTTTTACAGGTTGCCTCTCCAGGATGTGAAAAATCTTCATTTCATCCTTAGCTTTCATTATTTAGTTTGTGGCTATCTTTTCTGCTTTATCTTGCTGTCTACCTTACAGAGAAGAACTTGTGACAATTTTTGGTCTTTCATCACATGCTTACAGGCCAAAAATGTGAGCAAGTAGAAATATCTGACCCAAAAGCTCACTGCCTTTCTGTGTTTGTGCTTCTCTGGGTGAGGTAGCTGTGTTGCACAGGATGCACACAGTAGCTCTCTGATGCACTTTCCAGCAGTTCGTCTGACTCCTGCTCTTGGTCTCTTGGTGTGTATGTAATGACAGGGAGAGCCTGAAATAGATGAAGGCATCTGTTGGGAGAGGATGGTGGAAAATCTGGGTTTGGAAGCTAAATAAGAAGCGCCATGATGGTCTTAAATGCTGCTCCTAGCAAGGAATCAGGGTAGAGGAGTGAGTGGGTCATCGGTAAACAAGAGCCGGTGGGGGGGGAACTCTGCTTCAGCTCTGCTGCTGCAGTGATGTAGGAGGAAACGGGAGAAGCATTTCCGTCCTAAAATTGAGGTCCATCACCTGCCACTTTAGCATAACAGTAAAGAAGGAAATAGACTGTCTGTCTTTTGTCTACTTTCTCACTTCCCACCCTGAAAAAAGGGGGTGGGAGGGGTGTGTCTATCCATGCTCACAGAGGCAGCTTGGCAATTGGTGGTATGGCAACTTCCCTGCGGCCGAACGTACTAAAGCAGCCAGCTGGACTCACGCAGATACCAGACACTTGGTTAGAGCCTCCGTCAGCCTTAGGGCTGCTTTGGGCGTCAAGATTGTATGCAAGGTGATTTCTACTACAGACAATAAAAGCAGTGAAGTTTCTTGCCTGAAGGAGGAGGGATCAAAACCAGTTAGAAGTGGTGGTTTGTCTTGCATTTTATCATGGGTGATGGAAGTGGTTGGTAGAAAAGCTGTGTAATACTTTTATGCTTAAAGCAACCAACTTCATGTGTAGATTAAAATCCCTTTCTACCAAGGTTTATAGGCTCATTAAATCGACCTGTGTGTCAACGGTCTCTGTACCTGTAAACTGTGTATCTAGCAGAATAATTTAGTGCGGTTCAGTGAGATTTTTTTTTTTTTCCTTTGCTTTGCTGGCAAGGTGCAAGCTGCCTACTGAAGCATGTGTGCATGCACACACAGGTCTGTACCATGCATCGCACACGGGAGGAAACAGAGGATGGCTGCCCTGAGCTGTGGCTGCGCTGGGTGGGAGAGGAGAGAACGAAGCTGCTCTTCTTGTCCAGGGTGCTGAAGCGCTTTCCAGCGGCGCCGGGACACACTCGGCCTCTTCAGCATCCACTGGAGCTTTTCAAATGCAGTCTGTGAAAAAAAAAAAATTTGTTCGAGGCTGGAATGAGACGGCAGTGAGTTCCAGCACCCTCTGGGAAGTGAGGGGTACCAGTTTGTGAGGGTTAGACGTTGAGATCACTGTTTAAAAGTAACCAGGTTGTGCTTTTCAAATCAGGGTGCTGTAACAAAACTGCAGAAATAAAAGCACAAGTTGCTGTGTGGGCCATGTATAACACACATTTTAGTGATTCTTAAGCTTCTAGGAGCAGGAGACTGGAACCCATAGATGCCAGTTTGAATAGATGAACATAGAAAACAATACTGTGATGAAGAACTCATGACTCTAACAGAGAAGACAGGACAACCCTGAGAGCCTTCCTGACTCCCCCAGCAGCCCCTTGATAATAGAGAATATACCTGTGGGGTGGCCGACTTTACACATCAATTTTATCCTTCTTTTTCTCTTCCCAGTTTCCAGCATATGGGGCCTGACCCTGACTTCTCACTATCTTCTGTTTTCTTAGAACTTCCCCTCCTCCCAAATCAGCTTTTTTTTTTCATACAGGATTCTGCTGGTTTTTCAAGAGAGTATTCAGAAGATGGGAAGGTCTCACAAATCCTTCTTCCTTCCTTCCCACATAGAAGACCCCAAACTGTGATTACAACTGTAAGCCTCTTTTTTTTTTTTTTTGGCCTTTTTTTGTGGAAGTATATCACTCAGCAATAGAATCTGCTGCTAGAAAAACAAAATACAGGCACGGTATAAACTGTTTACAAAGGGCAAGTTGTACTGTTGAGAGGGCGACTGATGTGCTCAGGATTCTTTGAACTAGGAACCCCAATTGTACAAATTCCTTTTGTTTTGTTCAGGTAGGATGATGGGAGGCTGGCCTCAAACTATTACAAGCAATCAGTGAAAAGGACCAAAGGCAGCAGCTGTTTCTGGTTGCCAGCAGTGAGGAACAAGAGGTTTCTTTCTGCCTTTTTGTTTCACTCTGATGTTTCCTTCTCGTTGTAAGACTGATCTTGAGACTGCTTCTCTTTATACTTGCAATGATGGCAGGAATAAGACTCAAAGAACAAAGCCCACTGCATTCTATCACTTGCTCTGGTAAATTATTGCAGATTGGAGCCAGCAGAAGATTCCCTTTTAAAGTTATTTGTCCATAGCAGCTGTCACTGGAGTGGCAATGGTTCAGCTCTAGCAAGGCATGACAGCACAGGGACATCCGGCTGTGAAGAACGTTCTTGATTTGTTTCAAGATATTTCACACTTCAAAGGTGCAAGAAAAGCACCAGAAAACTTCCCGCTTCCTTTATCTCTCAGCAATGCCTCTGGAGTCTTCCTTCTTTGGTGTGAAAATTGAGACAAGTGTTGGACAACTGGGTGCCAACCGTCTAATGGGAGCCGTACCTCTGGGTAAGCGTGCGAGAGACTCCAGGAGAGGCTGCTCTCAACACAGCAGAGTTGTCAACAAGCTTTCTGCTAAATTCTGAGCTGTGTGACCATGCTGCTGGTAGCCTCTGCCTTTGGGCATGGTGCCAGCGTGCTATCTCTGTAAAGAGTTGCTGCCTTGGATGACTGGGACACATTCATCAAGCAGGTGTCAATCAGCAAAGACCTTTGGGGGCCAAGCTTCAGTGAAAGTAAATCAGGCACGCTGGATCTGGCCAGATTGTTATGCAAATTGGTACAGCTCTTCTCCTCCCTGCAGCAGCCGAGGATGTGTGCCTTATACTTCATATATGATTTCTTAGAGAAACAAAGCCACGGTGACAGCTTCTCTTGGCATTCTTGCGTGCAGACTGGGATTTCAGTGAAACGTTTCATCTAGTGGGAAGCTGGAAAGGGATAGTGCAGTGTCTGAGGGGGAAAGAAACCCTCAAATCTAATTTGCAAAAAAAAAAAAAACCGGTGCCAACCAGACCACTTTTCCACATGAGGTTCATGCCTTACAGTGTGCATAAAGCATGCTAGTGTAATTACTGTATTTCAAAGTTCAAATGAAAGAAAGCTGCTGAATTATGCGCTGTCAGTCAGGGTTACTGCCAGAAGCTATTAGGAAGTGAGTATGAAGTCTGGCGTTGCAGGAGGTGGCAAATGTCATTAGAGCTGCGTGGAGCGTCTTAGCCGGGTCCTTCTCGGATCTCGCTGGGATATTTCTTCCTTTGCACAATGAGCATGACAGCACTTGGATACGTCCTAGGTGCTGTGTTGTGGGGGTTGATTGAGGTTTACAATGCACTCTGATACCTGACAGGGTGCAGGAGGGCAGGATTTCAGGACCCTGCCCCCTGCTCAGTGCTGAATAGTTGCTTGGAACCTAATCTGCATTAGCTGGTTTTGACATCAGCTCTTGCTTTGCAGTGATAGCTTTGTCCCAAAGGCATGCTGTGGTTAGACTATTTCTGAATTGTTTACAATTACAAGCTACCCTGATTCCCTGTTTTGGGGCTGACTTGCAGCACAGTTCCTAAAGGAAAACTCTGCACTATTATTGACGCATGTCACCAACTTTACCTTTCCCTAGGGTAAGTTTCTCTAGAGGGCTTGAGATGTATCTTGGATAGGTGTGAGGACTTAGTTAGAATATGTTAATCTTCAGTTCATGCCCTCACAAGAGCCTGCTACTGCTTTTTTCTCCTCTAGTCCAGTCCCATATTTTCCTCAAAAAAGTTCTAGGAGGATTAGTTTCCAAAATTTGCAGGCACCAAAGACAGATGCATTACAAACCTGAAGGAATTTACCTCCTAGTTAGCTGTGGGTCTGTGCAGAACTGGCTACTGCTGGAAGAGGGCAGGGCCTAGTTAAAAGGAATACCTGCATCCTTTCATGGACAGCACATGCAACTGTGCAAATCCACTGCAGTGACAGCAGCAGAAGAAGAAATAAAAGGCTGTCAAGTTAGCACCTAATGTGTATATGGGATGACAGGACTGTCCTTTTAATCTTTGAGACATGAACACAAGTCCAAGTTGTTCCGAAGTAAAGCAGCGCATGAATGTGTAATGCATCCCATGCTGTGGTAACTGCTTTGTGCCTCTCTTCTTCCCCTGCTGTAAAGCTCAGCCTGCTGACCTTTGGTGAAGAACGTTCGTGGCACTTGCCGTTGGAACTGCTGGGTCACAGTGTATGTGGCTGTTCTGTGAAACAGATGATAAATGAATTAATTTGCTAGCTCACTCTGGGATCCTTCATTTCTGTACTTACAGGATGAAATTCCTGGCCTCGATGAAAGCAAGTTCCCAGTGGAGCCTTTTATGTTTTCTATATACACTCTCTCGGCCACATTTTCTCTGTACCCTCTTTAGAAAGCAAGCAATGCAGCTCTAGAGAGACATTTAGCTTTCAGATGTCCTTGCTTTCTCCATAAGCTGTGGCTGCTTTTGGCTGCGTGTTTCTTTGGGTCTGGCTGTTCCCAAGACTGTTCCCTGCTCTCTCTGATCCAGCTCTAGCAGCAGCAGTGGTAGCTCTGCTTGTCCTTGGGGGTGATGCTCTTTATCTGTAGAGCCGATCAGTGCTAAGTTTCTCCCATTCAGCTTTTCCAAGTGCTTGTTTCTGTGTGCAGTCCTATTCTGACCTGACTGTGAGATTTCCCTGGGGGAGCTTCACAGCTCAGTGTGTTTATGGGAGTAGCAGTAAAAATCCAGCCAGAGAGGTGCCTTTTTCCTAGATTGCCTACTCTCAATTAGGTTCTCCCAGACCGCAGGGTCTATTAACATACTGTCTGCAAGCCAATACAGACTTGTTCCACCGGGAACTGGCTTGCTGTTAATACTGGACCCACCTGGCTTTGGGTCAGGCAGCGCCAACTCTTCTTGCCATTTTTTAGCACATTCCACTGAACTCATTAGTGTTTTGTGCCTTGGGGGGCTGACAGGGAGGGACAATTTACAGGGCCTTGATGTGTCTGTGCAAGTTTTGCTTGACTGGGTAAAATTCGGCTCCAGCAAGGGCTGTTACTGTTAGAGTATGAGAGTTGTTTTTACTTTCCTTTAATACCAGCGCATGGGAAGTCAGGCTGTTGCCAGTTGCCAGTGTGGAGGGATCCACCTGTGTGTTCCCGTCTTGCTGCAGTGGGACGCAGGTGGCTGCAGGTGTGTGTCTGGAAAGCCTGTTTGAGAAGACAAAGCCCCGTTGACCCCACAAAGGGTGACTTCACACCACCTCGACTTGTGAAACCTCCTCTGAGTAAATGCAAATCACTGTAGCTTTTCATTGCAGAGATGTCTCATGGTAGCTGCTGGGAGTCTTGGCCTGGGAATCGGTTCTCCTGCCAGGGAAACCTATTTGGGCACTGTTGCCCAGAGTGTTTTATCTTTGGCTAGTGCTGCTGGAAGGAGAGGGTCTGACAGGTGATTGTATCGCACTAGGTGTTGTTTCCCATCAGAGTGGAGCGAAATGAGTCCCTCAGAGTAGGCTTCTGCTCTTCTTCCCGAGGGAAGAATCACAAGGCCCAGTGTGGCAGGGAGCACGCAGGTGCCTTGGAGGTCGTGTCAGCAGTACAGGGAGTCACTGGGAGGGCGGCTTATCAGAAATGTGATGTGTGACATAAGCCCTATTAAAGTGGTACAGCAGCCCTAGCTGTAAAGAGGCATGTGCAGGAGCAGTGTGCCATTCAGCACTCAAACTTACGGTTTCACTGTAGCTATGGTTCCTGAGAGCTGTTGTCAGCAACTGTCATGGCTCTGGCACATCTGCCTCCCCGTAGCCTGTCTTGACCAAGTATCGTTCCTCTCCCTGTGCGCATTTGCATAAGCAAAGTCAGAATTAGACCTCTGCTGTTGAGTCCATCCTGTTGCTGCTGTGTTCTTAAGCACTGAACAAGTTTTCTGGGGTGCTTGAGTAACGGATGCTGGGAATGAGGCGCAAAATCAGATGCTCAAAATAACGCAGTTTCCAGCGGTATGTGCAATCACAGGACAGTTGCGCGGAGCCTGGGCTCAATGCCGTTGCTGTGGCTGACTTGGGAATCCAAGCTGTTTGGTCCACAGGGTGCTAACTGAATGTGGTCTTGGCAATATAACCCTATTTGGGGGAGGGGGAGCGGGGAGAATGTGCTTTGGGCCAAATTCAGATCATAGCTGTGAAAACTAGCTACAAAGGCTTAAATGAAACCTTTAAGAGACTTGCGGTGTTCCCAGTAGCCATGTTTAGAACAACTTCATGAGTGGCCATTCCCAGAAAGTGATAAACGTTATGTACTAGCTGCTTCGTAATTGAAGTGATCCCACCTGCCCTCACATGAGAAATACCATGATAGGATTCGCGCCCCTTGAGGATCCATCAAGAAACGTTGAGGATCAGCACCTCAGCCACATGCAGAGTGAGACAAGACACAGTTAATGATGTATCTTTCTATTGATGCTCGTAACCTTTATTTGGTCAGTGCTAGAAAGCATATACAATGAATTCCCTTTCCTCCCTCTGGTTATCTTCAAACTTGTGGAGTGTTGTGATTTTTCTTATTTCTTTTCATGTAAATTTTGCTTGCATGAGGGATTTGTGGCACTGGAGTGGCAATTCCCTTGACTGAATCATCTATACCAGCAAAAGGACTCTCTTGTTACTGAAACCCTGTCTATAGGACTCGTGTTGGTTTTTCAATGTTGAGCAAGTTTTTTTTCCTGCTAATCTGTTATAATTTCTTAGCGCACAGGGAAAAACTCTAGTGAAAAACTCATTTTTGTTTATACTTTTGCAGTCTTGTGTAATTAAGATCCAGCCTTGTGGGTACCAGAGTACCAATAAAACGTAGGATTTTGACTTTAGGAAAATACAAGAAATTTTAATATAACAGACAGGAGAGAGGTCCAGCATAGATGTCTAACGTGTTAGTTTTATTTAAAGATGGTCTCTTGGTGCTAGAGTAAGAAATGTTCTTTAAAAAACATCGAATAAATAAATAAATAAATAAATAAAAATAGGAATAACTTTCTGTTGAAGAGCTTAGAAAGCATCCGGCTTTCATCTTGGGAGGAACAGGTACTGTAAAGCATTCTTCAGAGTAGGGTATGGGGAGGTTGTCCTAATTCTTCCTGGAACCTGCAAGCCAAACATGAAATAAGTGTTACTAGAAAGTATTTCTCTCTCAGTATATGCACCATTGTCAGCAGTGCTTTTACCTACAAACATCAATAGAAAAATCAATACTAGCTTAAATATTAGGCTAAAATGAATTCCTTTCTCAAACTGTGTCTTATTAAAGACTTAAATGAGAACCTGCTCCTCCCTTGTCGCGTGACACAGATGCAGTCTGTTCTGTTCAGTGAAACGGCTTAGGCGGGACTCACCGTTACAACCCATTCCACTCAGGGAGCCGATTCTATCAATTCTCCTCCCGAAGCAGCCAGAATCTCTCATCATCCTGGGCATCTGCAGCCCCCTCAGTCTCTTGAGGAAGGGGTCCCTGTAGGACAGAGGGGTGCTGGGTGCTAGCCTGGGTTCAGCCTTCTGGTCGTCGCTGTCATCTATGAGCTCTGGTGGGATCTCCTCCTGGGCTTTGGGGTCTTGCAGGTCAGGATTGGACTCCAGGGCTTCAATCATTGCAAACTTATCCTCCAGTCTCTCCAGCAGAGCCTACAAGAGAAGAATTAATTTCATGAAACTCATAGTTTTGTGGTCATTTGCTAGCTCTTCCCGTCATCCAATTCTGCATTCATCAGTGGTCCCATAGGCACCCCGAGGGAGACTGTCAGGTTGGATCCCAGCGTTGCTGGTGGTATGTGAGCTCTGCAGTAAATCCCTGTTCACATTAATTCCATCTATGGGTAGCTATAGCTGAGAGCTGATTGAAGCCGCTTGCCACAGAAGTGTGTCTTACTGGCAAGGTTAGAAGAGCTCTTAGCAGAGGGAAAAATCATGGTCTGAGTTGCACAGGGAGATACTACTCAACCCACTGATGGTACGCTATCTCAAAGCACCTCTGAATCCATAGTCACTCCCATGTTCTCAGAAGTTGCCTGCAATGCTGCTTGACAGCAGTTAGCTTTCTTAGCTTTCTCTTCTTTTTTTTAAATTTATTTATTTTTCGCCAAGGTCGCCTGCTCGTTTGTTACCCTAGGCTGTTTCACTGAATGTCACTTGGAGAAGCTCTTGGTGTTCTCACTAGTCTGTGCCCCAGGAGTTACAGGATTGTTGCTCCTTAAAGTAACATGCATCTCCCTGAAAATACCTGTGTGCTAAATTTATGTCCTCTATGTGACTTCTTCCTGGGTACCATTCTCTATAATTTTTAAAGCTTTGTGTAACAGTGATCAGATAACCTCCTCAAGCCCAGCCCAACCAATTAGAGGAATCTAATTGTTCATCTCTAGAAGCAGAGTGGAGAGAAGTGAGCCTTACGGCTTGCTTGACAGTGAATGTGTTTGGAAGCCACACTTCTCAGCTAGCTGCTGGAATGCTAGGAAAAGCCTAGAGACATGGGGCGGTTTTAGCTTTGGCTGACGCTGTTCTAATCGTCTTAGGGAGTTTGTTCTCAGGGTCAGGTGCTGCGAGAGGCTGATCACTGGTACCAGTTCAAGAAAATGTTTGAGCTTTCAGATTTCATCTTGCAAGACTGAGTCTTAAGCTTGTATTGTGCTGCAACAATGGATGTTCTCTACCATTCATTAAAATACGCATGTGGTAATTTCGTAGCTCTAGAAGCTTTTCTGGATGAGTAATGCTAAATGATCATGCTATTCCTCTAGCAACTTTTCTAAAAGTTTGACTTTGGGTGCTCCACTTTACCTCCTCATCTCCCATCCACATGCAGCCAGTTCTCTTAAATCCACAAAGCTAGAGCCATATGGCTGTCCCGCATCACTCTTCCTGCCATTTAGCGGGAGCTAAAACAGTAAGCTAAACAATAGCCCACCTGAAAGTTTTCTATTTGTTCTTGTAGAGCTACTGTGATGATTTGTTCCCTCTCTGGGACTTTGGTCCCAGGAAGGTGGATGTTTAAGAGAAAAATAACCAAAAACCCAAAGCAGACATCCCACAACATCAGAATTTTGTTTCCTACTGCTACCCAGGAGCTCAGGTGAACCCAGCACTGGAGGATGTTGCTCTATAGAGCTTCTTTGAACCCCTGTGAAAATCTGAGACTTTGTCCCCCGGCATGCGATCGCTGATGTGGCTATCCGGTTGTGCAAAAGAAAGGCAAAACCACCGCCTCACACTCTGCTAAGCACCCCAAAAGTTTAACCTTGCAAAAGAAGAGTCCTCACCTCCATGCTGGCCAGTTCTTTGGCAGGGCTGAGGCTGTAGATAGGGTTGGCTCTGCTGGACTGGAGTTGGATGAGCAGCAGCAAGAGGAAGCCACAGGAAAATGAGCCTTTAGTGTCCATGGCGCTGGGTTCGTTGGGAATAGGCAAGTTCAAGCTGTTTCTTCTGAGATGTCTCGTCAGGTCTCTCTCTTCCTTGTGCTATCCTCTGTCTTCCAAAGCTTGTCTTTTATACTCTTTGGGTGTGATCTCTGCTTCCTAGGTTATCGGGGGATTTATCTGGGGCACATTCCAGTCCCACTGCAGGCACGCAGCTCTGTCAAGGGAAGATTCCCTTTATTAGCTGTCATTAGGCAGCAGCTGCTGTTGCTGAGGAATGTATGTCACAAGTCAATGATTTCATGTCACTCCCCCTCCTCTTGATACCAGGCGCTGTGATTACATAGTCCAGTTGGAAATTCTTAGCAATTTTCTTTCAAGAGACCCCTATGGTCAGATTTACGGAGATGGGAAACAACCCTGAAACCGCTTTAAACTCCGCTCAGTTAGAAGCTTTCCATAGGGAAATTACCTTTTACGGGGAAAATGATAGGCTTTTCAGATGGGTATTTGGTGGAGAGTAAAGGCTGAAGATAAATCTACTTTTAGGACACCTAAAGTATCGTGCACACTTTCTTTCTATATATGGAATATGCACAGCCACCGCATACCATGGAGTGTGCTGAAAATCCCAAGTTTGGGCCACTTCTCTTTTCCCATTGCCGTTGAGGTGGTATCACCATTGAGACTTTGTATTTGTACGTTGCCAACAACAGAGACACCCTGATCTGCACCTCAATACCGACGATAGCTTCTAGACTGACTGCAGGGGCACCGGGCACCTCCAGCCCCCCACGACAACTGACTGCGGCACTATTGAAAAACACTAGTCTTTATTAACAGCTAAATGTTTAAATCAATGGGATTTCTTTAAACATCGATGGTAAGGCTTGACCCTACATTAATAAAATTTGAAGAAGAGACGGTCAGATTCAGGAATAATCTTCTTGTACCGTCATACAAGAAAGCAACTTGCTCGGCGAGAACTTTAGATAGATCACTTTCGGTGTTATTCGGCAAAGGTATCAGAATCTGGCCCCAAGGAAGAATGAACTTGTGTGTACGTGTGTTTTGGGAGGCGTTAAAATGCAACGTTTAGTTTAATATATTAAAACCAAAAAGTATTTATTTGTTTCTTTGAGAGCTGAAGTTTTCAAGATTAGTTAGCAGTTTTTAGCTTAAATGAGAAATTACGAAAATGCAGCTTTGCTGCAAATTCCTCTTCCAGCGTTGTCTTTGTGTGTGTAGTGCAACTAAAAATTAATCTTTTTTACAGAACTGCAGGAGAGTTCTAAATCATGAAGCATGTTGCTTACCCTGCATTTTCTTAATGTTTCTTGTTAATTTAAATTGAAACAAGAATGAATATATGAGGAAATTGAATGTGTCGGTCTAGTAGTAATTTGTTGACTTTTAATACAAATACAGATTTTTGAAAGAATCTCCTGAGTACATTTGCTAAATAATAATAGAACGATAAAATATTTCTCATGTCTTAAATGTCTTAACATGGTGTTTGTGTACAAACATGTGAACACACTGTTCACATGATCCACTACCAAAATTATACTAGAAAGGACATTCTCAAGGTTGTGAAGTCAAGCTCAGATGCTACTTTTTCCTAATATAGCCTGAAGTCAGCCCAACTCTGCCTGTGTTCTGATGAAGTCCTTTATTATAAGAGCATTCCCTATTTTTCCCCAATGCTTTCTTATTTCAGTGCATGGAAGCAGTACTCATTTTTTATATTATTGTGTGCCACAACACATTTTGTGCAGTTCAAATTGTGCTTAAGAAAGAACTAAGATCCTAATAGCCCTTTTTTTTTTTTTTTTAATTAACACTCCATACCGCAATATCTGTATAATGCACTGATTAGTTACAGCTATTCTCTTACTGCTGCTCTTGGGTGTGTATGTTTGTCTGCACCAGGGTGTAACTTCATTTTGTAACCTGAGAAAGTGGGAAAAGATAAACCAGAATTATTTATTAATACTGACTGTCCAATTTAAGGTAACTAGGGTATGTTATTGGTGGGTTTTTTTGTTTCTTTCCTTTCACCCTCCCCACCCGCTAAGTATTCTCTAGTGCTGCCTCTGTGCAAAACCACTCTGTTGCTCGATCTGCGTTTTGTCTGAGAGCTCAGCACATCTGTAAAACAACCCCTGGGGCACAAACCCGGCAGCAGGAAACCGAGGAACACGGTATCAGTCACAGGTGTGAAATATCTAGCTTTGAGTATCCTGTCCCTGTGAAACAATCTAATATTCCAGGGCTGTATTCAATAACCTGGACCTAGAGATACTCCTTTCTTTTACTGGTTTGCTCATTTTCCATCTTCTGTATTCCACAGCAGATAAGTGAGATGTAGGGTCCTGACTTCAGCCTTGGCAACACTTTTCTAAGAGGGGGAGATTTCTGTGTGCTATTTCATGTCATATGTATGGAATTACGTAGATGGGATAAAATGGCTGATCGTCACTGTATCTATTGTATTTTCAAAGCCAAATTCTGCCCTCTATTATCCATCTCGCAGTCTTGCCAAAGCAAATGGAGCATAAAATGTCAAACTCAGCTCATCAGTGTTGAAACTGTAAAGCTCAGTTGTTTGTTTGCTTGTGGTATCTCAGTGTCATCACCCTGGCATGATTAATATGAACTTTAGGCTTTATAGCCCAGCGATGCATAGTCAAGACCCAGGCATTGCCCATGCTCAGCTGGCCATTTGCCTAGTAAAAGCCATGTTGGGAATCTTTTAACGGGGCAGCAAATTCTTATAAAAAGCATATGGTGACTGGTTTTAGGGTTGAGAAATTGGCACATTTCCCCAGCATCCCAGGGTATGGGGTAGGAGGTGTTGGGGACAATGAGGTTCCATTAGAAGGCAGCTCAGAGCAGAGGGGGAGAGCACCGAGGGTGCTCTGCGAGGAGGAGGATGGTACAAGGACAGAGCTCAGCTGAGGGTGACACTGCCCTTTCCCCAGCACGGTGGTGGGGTGTCCTTGGTTTTCAGCCCTGTAAGGCTGACTGTAAGCTATGGGGCTGGTGTCATGTGGATTCCTTCTGCTGATAGCTTTGTCCTAGCTGACGCCCCTACCTGCTGCACATCCTTCCAGCGATGTCCCTTCTCCTATTGCCACAGCGCAGCTGAAGAGTGCTAGAGTGTGAGCTGATCGTAAAGAGCCGTTGGAGTCCTATTCTGGGGAGGAGGTTGAATTTGGATGCCTTTCATCTCCCAGTGACTAAACCCTTTGACAAGACTGTGCCGTACCCCACGCAAGCTGTCTTTCTCTGCGTCGCAGTTTGGTTAGATTAAGAAGGAAATGAAGAGACAAGGCCATCAGTGCGGGAAACAAAAGGGAAATGTAATGATGTCTGGTACAGGGCTTGCAGCATCGCCAAGATCATAGGACAGGCCATACTGCAATTGAGATAGTTAAGTGGTGCCTCACTTCTCCCAGGGGGGAGGAAATTTATTTTAATCCCAAACATGGATTGTTTCTCTCGCTGATCGGGATGTATTGCCTCTGTGTTGTGGCTGCCCCTTCCTCTGCTGGTCTCCCCAGGCTCGGTGCAGGCAGCTCTCAGTTCCTTTGGAGGAGGGTGTTGGGCAATGCCTGGAGCTTTTCTGCCCGTTTAGGGCTCCCTGCGCTTCACAGCCTTGTCTTGAAAGCGCTTTGCACAAAACCCGGGCAGAAGAGGGAGGGGGCTTCGCTGAAGCCGAGTGCCGTGAGCTCGGGGAGGAGCCGTCCGTCCGAGCTGCGCCGGGCCGGGAGAGCCGGGCTGGGCTGCGCTCCGGGCCCGGGCAGGGGGGAGGCCGAGCCCCGGGCAGGCGGGGGCAGCCCCGGGCAGGGGGGAGGCCGAGCCCCGGGCAGGCGGGGGCAGCCCCGGCGGGGCCGGCGCTCGGGCTGCGGGCGACTGGCGTCTGTCCCGGGTCCTGAAGGGCTCCCGCCCGCCGCCAAGTGTATTTTTAAAGCCATGTAGCCCCTCTGTGCTGAGTGGCACCCTGTGCCGGTCCGCTGTGCCAAGCTTGGCGCCGATACCAGCGGCTTAGCCCGTGGGACAGGGACGCGTGTAGGGCACTGCCTGGAGTTAACCCCAAGCCGGGCGCCCACCTCCTGCTCCTGGGAGGATTCACAGCGTCGGGAAAGGCACCCCAGCTCACTGCCACCCTGACGGTGCCTCTGCAGTGCAGCGTGGAGGGTCACTGGACTAAACATTGTCCTGGAAAGATGCAACCACCATCCTTCCTGCTGCTGCGACCCTCCGGCAAAGGCTTGTCCGGATCTGATGGGATGCTCTGGCCAGGGTGGGGACCGGCCCCTTAGGGCAGAGGGAGAGGAGAGCTCTGGAGGGGATTTGTGTATCCTCTGACCGTCTGCTACGCCGTGACCGAAAAAAACACTCACAAAAGGCAATGCAGGCTTTGTACAAAAGTTTATTGCGGCATACCCCACCCCCGCGGGGGCTCCGGGGGGAGCCTGGCTGGCTGGCTGGCTGCTGGACACCGGCCTGGAGGCTCAGGAAGCGCTTGGGAGCCGGTCCCGGCTTCAGCTCCTCCCTCTCCTCCAGAAACCTGGGAGAGAAGGGCAGAGAGCTGCCGGGGGAGCCTCTCCGAGGCTTTCAGCCGGGGACAGCGGCCGCTCTCGGCGGCTGCCCCGGCCACCTCGCCGGCCTCCCCCGCCTCCCTGCGCCGCGGGGAGCCGCGGGCTCTAACCCGGGACCTACGGGCTTTGTACTGGTTGCATCCCAGCCCCGTCTGCGCGCCGATCCTCTCCATCCTCGTCCCAAAGCAGCCGGAGAAGTGCCTCCGTCTGTAGGAGGAGAGGAGGCTCCTCCGCTGGTTCTGCCCCTCCGCCGGCTGGGGAGGGCTGGGCGCCGGGAGCGGGGCAGCCGGCGGGCCGCTCTCCGCCCCGGGCAGGTCCCACTCGGAGCCGCCGTCCTCAGCTCCGGCCACCGGCTCGTCTTCCAGGCCCGGTTCCCCTTCCTCCTCCCGGAGCTGCCCCAGCGCCTCCAGGAGGTCCTGGAGAGGGAAGGAGAGGGGAGGAGCGACGGCCGCGGCGGGGGGACAGGGACCCCGCTTCGCCCCGCCGGGATGGGTGGGGGTGGGAGCCCCGGCCCGTCCCGGCGTCGGTACCTGCAGGGACCGCAGCTCCGCACCGTGCTCGCCGCCGGCCGGCTGCGCTCCTGCCCATGGCAGGACAAGCAGCAGCAGCAGCGAGGCCCCGCAGCACAGACCCGGGAACTGCATCCTATCCTATCCTATCCTATCCTATCCTATCCTATCCTATCCTATCCTATCCTATCCTATCCTATGCCAGCTCGGCACCGTGTCGCTGCTTTGCCCATGGATACCTCTCCTTATATCCCCACTCTCTGCCCGGAGGGAGCTCAGCTGCCTCCTGCCAGATCCCCGCAGGAGCCAGAGCGCCACACTCTGCCCCCCAGCTTTGATAAGGGAACTGGTTACAACTGGCCCCACAGGTGACCCTCCAGGTGAGGGGTCCCCCCTGAGTGTAGCAGATCCTCCAGAGGAAGAGAACTGCCCAGAGTCGTCTCCTCCCCTCCTGGCAGCACTCATTTTCCCAGTGATTTCCTCCCCCTCCCCTCTCCGTCACTGTTAGGTAGGAGCTGATGCAGTGAAAGGACCTTGCACTTTCTGCCTGTTTGCTCTGCCTCACATCTGCGGGCACACAGGAGCTGTGAGCTGGCACAAGCAGGGGGTTGATTTCCCCTCAAGGGGATGAGGGATAGATCATTTCTCCTCCATGGGGGAGAGAAGTGGGGGCAACTGGAAATTTTCTTCTGTCTGCAGCGGCTCCCAACAGCTTTTTCTTCTCCGTATGCATATTTTTATGCTATGTGAATAGACCACATCCTGAGATTTGGGGTCGGGAGATCTTCCTTCCCTGCAAGTTCATGTGATGATGGTTCTGGCCTTCCTCTGGCATTGCTGGCAGACCCTTCCCCTCTATAGCTAAGAGGCACTAACTTTTTAGTGGCCTAAACGTGCCTTGAGCGATGGTATAGCTGACCACTGTGCTATAAACTTACTTGCTCTGCAGCCATGCCTTGGCTACAGCAGCGAATCAATCACCACCCTCTCCTCATACCCCACCATCTTTCTCATGAATGATGGTGTGTCCTGTCCCACACAGCTTGGACTGGAGTGAGAAATTCCTGTGGAATGAATGTTCTTTCCAGAAAGCCCAGGCACCTTGCTCAAAGAAAGAGATTTTGTAGATCTTTGGATTTATGCTCTGCAGATAAAAGTGTCTGAATTACCAGTTTGGTGACTGTAACAGGCAGCCTGTTTGTATGAAACGTTCTCTTATTTTGCCTCAGAGCTTTGCAGCAGTTTCTTATTAACTTTCAGTAAAACTTTTGCCTTCTTTCCTGTGTCAGTGGCAAATTTCAACTACAAATGAGTACAATTTCCTCTGGTCCCGGGGTGCAAATCAAGATGACCCTGTTAGATCCTTACAAAACAAAAGGCAGAACCCATGATATCCTGGGGGTAGAGCAGCAGACAGGGTCCTTTCAATCACTGCCTGGGTAATGTTAAAGCAATTGCACTAAGTCTCTGCCTTCTGCCCTCCTTGTTTGCTTAGCCAGTGCACTCATACATTTCTCTGATTTCGCTTGATGTGCAGTGATTTCTGCTTGGACCTTTAATGCAGAGACTGTCCTAAAGCTCAGCAAGGCCAAAGAAAGCCTTTTGTCTAAGTTTAGAGGGTTTTGAACCAAGCTGTTGTGGTCTTACTATTACTAGGTGCTGTATGAACAAGCAACAACATATATTATGTTTTTACATCTCCTTCCCCCATTTTCTTGTCTTTCTGTTCCACAAATCTACCTACCGCTGACATAATTTATCTTACATTGGAAGCAAACTGGCAATATCAGCTGGTGTGGGACAATGATCTCTGCATCCAGCAGTTTTAACAGTCGGCAAGTGGTTTTGTTTAAAGCATCACAGCAAAGAAGAATCTGGCAGAGAAATGAAGTGTTTTGAAAGTATGGTACAGAAGGAAGGAAGCTCACATTAGACGGGAGTGTTACGTTGATAGAGAACAACAGCAAGATCGCTAAGGTGAGGATGTGCATCATCCTCAGTTTTGTGTGTAGTAAAGACAGACAGGAGTGGGAAAGGGATAAAGCAGTGAGAGTGTACAGGATCTGTGTGATGACCAAGGGAAATGAGTACAACTTGGCCCTCTAATAATAAACTAGGCAGACTTGAGCCTTGGATGAGACCAAATCTTGATTGCTGCCTAACATCACTTATAAACAGGTACCCCAAATGCAGACACATTAGAGAAAAATATCTGTATGTTCCTTTCTGTGTAGGAGTAGTTTTGTTGTAGGCTTTTCTCCTCAGCAACTTCTGTAATCCTAGTCTGTAAATTCATGCTGTTTAGTGGAGATGGAAATGACACAGCTAGAGATGAGCTTCCTCCATCTGACTGGCATGCCAACTTCAAAGGTTAGCTTTGATTTTTTAAATGCTAATAGAACTCAGCAAATTACCTAAAGTACAAACACACCTGGCTTCAGTCCTAGGGATCTAATTAGGGAGCCTTTTATGTGAAATAAATTGTTCTTGCTTTCTGAAAAGTGGCTTTTTAAAATGTTCACACAAAATGCCAGGTGATGGGATGGCATGTTACCAGCTCAGCCTCTGTGGAGTTGGAGCTCTTATCTGTTTCTTATTCATCTTCTGCAGGATTCTGTTCACAAGTGCTCACAGCTCAGTCTTCAATCTCCTCCGACCTCTGTTATTTTATCTGCAAATAATTTCAGCGACCCACAGTTTATGTTAGTGTAGCTGAGTTTGCAAAAAGGCTGAGGATGTCCAGGAAACAAACTCCAGTACCACTTACCCTTCATTGGATTTTCAGCGTATTCGGTGTTGAAATTTCAACATCAGGAAGCTTTTATGCCTATGAGAATGTGCCTGCTCCTAGGGTTACTGAGAGCTGGGAGTAAGCTATCAGTCCCAGGATTATTAGGAAGGAGGCTGTAACCTTCATGTTAGCACCAGCTGTCACAAGATACTGGCTCTTCATTTTTTGACTGACCGTAGGCTGTGTGGATTAACCATTCCACCATATAGGTTGCACCTGGGCCAGGCCCGGGGCTAGCATACCTGAGGAGGGACTCTATTTAAGAGAGCTGGATGCTTCATGTCAGGCTCCCACAAGTAAGCATGTTTGCATCTTCTTAGCGTAAGTAAATTGTTGTGCATTGGGGGAAAAGAAGTTAAAATCTCTTCCTAACTGTATGAAGGTATGTTAAGTCAGAACAATGAATCAGAAATCTCTTTGCTCGTGTTTGTGTAGGGCAGAGGTCTTTGTACGATGGAAGCTGCAGCATGGGAGAGTGTTATCTGCGTGGCCCAACAAGAGTTGAGACTTCCAGGAGAATTTGGCCATGAATTACACTGCAGTCTATGGGGTTCTATCTAGAAAAACTGTTCATACTGATCAGACTGCAGTGTTAGTTTTAAGACATGCATAGCCTGTCTATTGAGATGTGAATTATGCTGAAAACTCTTTCATCCTCCATTCCCCACTTTAATTCTTCATCTGACTGGTGAAATGCTTCATTTTCTTACAGTTTTGCTTAGGAAAGGCAACACAGAATATAATAAATTCATTACATGGACTATTCTATTGTTCGAGAGCTTGTACTGAGGGGTGGCTATGTGAGTGATGAGACCATTCCTTACCAGTGAGTGTCTGTTTAGGGCTTTTTCACTGTTGCTGCTGCTTTGTTCTGAAAGTTGACTTAAACAGAGTAAGTAGCAAGCAGCATAAGACCTAATAAAGACTGTTAACTAGAGAAGCCTTCAGGATATGTTGTTGAATTTTCTGCTCAGGATTTGTGTTGATAGCCTCATAACTACTGGTCTGAGGGGAGAAAGATTCTTGAGGATGGAGTAGCTGTAGACAGGTAGAATTAGTGATAACTTCTAAATGTGCAAGAGAGTTTGAAAGGGTAAAAGATTGCAAGAAAATAGAGAAGCTGTTGGTAGCTTGTGCAAGGGGAGAGTATCTCCATTAACAAATCATTCTGTACTTTCTGGTCTCAGAGAGTCAGCTTTTAAGTGTTCAAACATATGTTTGGGAGCTTGTAGTGATGTCCTTCCCAGAGCAAGTCTGTGGCTTCAGGGTGGAAGCTATGTGTTGCAAATAGCAGGAGAGAAGAACAAAGCTTTTTCTAGTTTGGTTCTGAACTCCAATGAGTCCTGGGTTGCCTTCATTCTATGGGAATTGTGGTTAGAAGGAGCAAACTCTACGATTTAGTTCTAAGTGATTGAGGTGGGCCCAGAAACTGGATCTCTAGCTGCTCTGAGCAAACAGGCTTTTTTAATGAGAGCTGAGCTGCCAGAGATTCAGAGCACATGCAGCTAGAGGGCTGCTGATGAACTTGCTTTGCGTAGGTGTTTGTGCTCCATTTGCAGTTTATATCCAGGGGTCCTGTTAGGAATAGGTTTATTACCAGAATATTTTCTTCCAGGAGCATCTGTCTTGTGGGCAAGAAAACGGGAGGAGTACAACTGTGTAGCCCATCTGTCCACTCCAAGCAAAAGGCTGGAAGTGAACAGCTGTGCCTTCATTTGTGACCGTCAGCGTAGACATTTGTGTGAGCAGCCTTACAGACTTCCATGGAGCTGCTTGCAGAGTTAGCTCTCATCAGCGTTGGGACAGCACTGTCACGGTCTTGGCAAACCAGCCTTCGTACAGAATTCCTTTGGCTCAGGATGTTTGCCAAGCAGCTCCTCTCCAATTTTTTCATAGTTAGATTCAGTGAATAGTGGTCAGATACATATTTTTTTTTTTTATACAATCTTGATTTTTTTGTTGAAAAATGCTTTGCGCTATCTGGATCTGCCTATGGAAGAGTAGGTGGCCTTTACCATTCTTCAAAGAAGGTAGCATTTTTTTTTGTACAAGATAAGATATACTAGTAAGAAACTAGTGTTTTCCTCTGTCAGTGGCAGACCCAAATGAAGAGTAACAGCTTTCTACTGGTGTCAGCTGAGACAGCTACCCTTTTAGTTCAAATTGTGGTGGTCAAAGATCTGGGGCTTTGTGTCCTGGTTCCTGATGGCTTTTGTGAAGGTGGCTATGTCAGCCTTCTTCCTGTTATACTTAAGTTTAGATAGTAATATCCGAACTTCAGAAAGGTTCCTTTGGTAAAAAGAAGGGCTTGTTTGATTGTGTATCCTTTTTTTTTTTTTTTTTTAAAGCAGCTAAAAAGTCCTTTTTACCAGAAAGCAGTCCTCTGAAGTACTTCTGAATTCCAGTGGATTGTGTCTAACTGCGGACTGGGGCACTGTTTCAGTCAGGAATGATGCGTGAAAGAATCACAGCAAAGGCTTGAAGCAAATTCACCAAATTATGGAAAACAGTTTATTACCTGTGACATAATGAGAATTGTTTATTTGTACATTTAGTACACAAACAGTACAAATGGGTTTTGTAATTAAAATTCAGGTAGATGTTCACAAATTATTCCTGTGATACAAATAGACAGTACAGCAATGGTGTATTCTATTGGCCGAGTAATTCAGGGCAGGGGTGGGGTGCAATTTGCTCAGTACATCGTGTAGTAGATGGATTGGTGGAGCTGGTGTGAATAAGGGCTGAATGTCTCACCGAAAGGCAACAGATCCTTTGAAACCTCAAAGTCAATCCTGTCAAGAAAGCAGAAGAATAAGTAAAAGAAAGAGAAGTGGACAGGATTTCACACATGGAGATTAACTGATTTCTTACTGTTCTAGGGCCAGGTTCAGCTCCACTGTTCTGCCCAGAGTTTCTTTGGGTTGACACAAGCATCCCTGGGGAGCTGGTGAAAACCTGTCTGATCTGGCTTCTGTGACAAGATGAAGCGCATACAGCTGACTTGGAGAAAGGAGTGAAAGCAGGTAAAGCAGAGTTGTGGCATCCATAGGTTTTAAGTATACATCTGCTGACAGTGAATTTTGAGGAGGGTAAAATTAGTAAACTGTTTGCGATAGGAGGGTAGACGTTACTTTTAGGCACCATTTCCTTAAAGCTGAATTAAATCTGTTCTTCTGCACACCAATGCAAGTTATACACAAACACACAGAACGCCTCTGGCTTTCTCTTACCATAGTAAGCAGTTAGCACCCCAGTCCGCTCAGTGACCCAATTCTGTCCAGCTTGACACCAAAACAGCCCCTAGAGAGGCCCTTTTTGCTTCTGCCTCGGTATCTACGGGGTAAACTTAGGAGATCGCTGAAGAACCTCTGGAGAGCACTATCACCCATGGACATGCTCTCAGGCTGGTCCCTGGTGTTTCGGGTCCACTGAAATTCAGCGTCTTGCTGATCAAAGGCACCTGTTGGGATGGTGTCATCTTGCTCATGGTCCCTCTCTTCTGAGACCAGGGGATGCTCCAGGTCCTCATCTAACAGTTTGGACAGACTCTGAAAATCAAAGGGAAAGGCGGAGAGGGAGAAGAGGAGAAAAAGGAGGGGTTCTGGGAACTCTTATTATTTTCTTATAAACCTTACTCAGTGCCAAGTTTGGAGAAACTTATTTTGAACATTTATCAAAAGATGAAAGTACTTGAAGTGATTTCTGAAGCTGATGATGCTTATCTTTAGTTTCTTCTGGCTCACCAAGCTGCTCTGAGCTAACACTGTATGCTCTCTCAAAATGCTCTAAGGCTGTATGCTGTTGCCGTATTCTGTAATTCTGAGCTGACAAACTGACAGTTAAGTCTTTCCTAGAGCTGGGCATCTGGGGTATGGGCTAAATTGTGAAAGAAAATGAAAGAGGCTTTGTCAAGAGTGAATATGGAACAAGAAAAAATGGTTGATACCTTGGAATAATAAAAGAAATGATGTGATGACAGAAGACATGCCAAAATTGATGCTAGAAGGATTATATATTTCTTTACAGATTGGGAGGCTACTTCATATTTGGGAACACCAGATCCCTAGTTAGGTAGCTGAAATGTATTTTCCTAATGACTTGGAATTCCTGCACACACAAAAACACACGTGTGCGCGCACACACTCTCTCTCTCTCTCTTTCTCTTTCTGATATTCTACCCCGGGACTCGCGAGCAGTCCCTGCTTGACTGCACTACTGAGCTGAGGAGGAGATCATGCAGGTACAACCCACTAATTCCTTTTTCAGCTTAAACCGAGGGCTTCAGGGAGGAGCGTGCAGGTGACTGTTCTAGGGCTCTAGAGAGGAATCCTTCCAGAAAAATTCCTTTTACTGTAAAAGTTTATTGCTTCACTCAGTCACAGGATGACCCTAAATCTGCAACCCCCAAAATGACCCCACAGGAAAAAACGTTTCCCTTTCAACTGCCTCGTGTGATCAGAAATTTAAATCCAGTAATCGATTAGTTTCCCTCCATTTAATAACTCTGTGTCTGCCCACCTCGGGGTTCCCGCTGTCATGATCTATTTGAATGTCTCCTACTGCTTTAGCTGTGGTTGGAAGAAATGGATTTAATCTGCAGTGTCTAAGTCCTAAAGAAGCATCAGCTTCTTTCAGTTCTAATGAGCAGCCAGTCACTTACCTGTAAGCTGGAAACGGGCCTGGCCCTTGCCTGGTTTTGACTGACAATAAGCAGCAGAAGAAATCCAGGACAAAAAAGAAGTTTCAGGTTCATCTTTGTGTTTTGGTGTCTCTGATTCCTCCTCCCCTTGAGTCTCTGCAGTTCAGTGTTGCTCTGTGTCTCCAGCTACCAGCCTTTATATCTTCCTCCAACCCCTCCCAAGTCTACCTTTTGAGTTCCTGCCAGTGCAAGGATTGGTTTGAGGTTCTGATCTGTTTTCCCAGGAGGAGGAAATTATTCTCTCTTCTGATTGCGAATAAAAGGAGCATTTTGCACTTAGGCAATGCAGCATCATTCTGTTGCTGTGGATTTGAAGGTCCCTGCAGCCTGCTGTCTTGGTGCTGCTTACATACATCAGTTTGCTTAGCGCAGTATTCCTTGGGTTGACTGCTAAACCTTTCCTTTCCATCCAGAGAAAAATAATTGTGAGAAAAGTAAAAAGTAAGACAGGAAGCAAATTATATCCACTGCGCATTCACCTGAGTCCTTTGTCACAGTGAAGTACCAAATCAGAGGGACGGGGGTCTCATAAAACATGCTGTGTAAAAGCAAGGTGTTACTACCTAGCGTAATCATATGGCATTGGTAACCTATGAGATGAAAGAGTGTTATTTGGAAAAGGGAAATCCCAAGTCCTAAAAAAATGCCAAGTTGTATTAGTTACTGGCCTGAGTGACAGGGAGGGTGGCTGAAACCGGGCTAACAGGCACAGAAAGCTTCTGCGTGGCTTAAGTTGAGGAAGAAATACCTATTCTCCCCTGGACCCAGATTAAAACATTTCCTCTGTGTGTTCTTTCTCAGTTTTTCATACACAACTTGTATTAAATCTGAAATTAGTCTGAAAGGAAGCACAGCTTTTCTTGAGATATGTACAGGGGCGTTAAAAAGCTGCAGGATCAGAATGTGTGTTTGGTGAACACTCTCTCTTTTGGTTTGGTTTTTTTTTTTTTTTTAAATGAATTGAAGCACCATGTTCGAACAAAACGAATCCTGTCAAGTGTTAGGGGGAGCAGAAGAAACCGATTCAGTTCTCAGCCAGGGTCTCGAGGGTATTTAAATCACTGCTGTTGGCCAGACCTCCCACTACTGTAAAAGCACCTGGGAGATGTGTTGGTGCCCTAATGAAGATGTATGTAGATAAGTGATTCTCCAAACACCTCGTCTATTCTAATGAGTGTTTTACTAGGTTCCATACCCAGAAATGACCCTTTTCCGTTTGTGGGGGCGTTGGGGAAGAGCAGAGGTAAAATCTATTAAGTTGCATCTTTTGTAGGGGCTTGATATTTGGCCCCACTGGAAAATGGAAATGCTCTTGAGTAAGCAATAATACATCTTGATCTTTCACTGCATTTTTACACACATGTGATGCAGAAAGCTAAAGGCCATTAAGCTGAATCTGCATGGAGTAAATGGAAATGAAGGCCCACCTGGCACTTTTCATCTGATCTTTGAGGTTAAGAGTCTTGTTGGTACTGAAAGCTTGGAAAAAATGATTCTGTGATGTGCCAGCAGGTTTAACATTTTCAGCCTTTTTTCATCTGCAGATCAGTTTAAGACACAATTGTTATGTGTCTCTAGAAATGGGTATTCTAAGGAAACAGCTTATAAACATCCCTCTGTGACAGAAAGGGAGGTCTGATGTTGTTGCATTGTTGGGATTTCTTTGTTGTCGGTATTGATTAAAAGCACATCTGACCTGAGTCTTACCAGAAAATGAAATCGTCATTTCAGAGGTTTGAGGTGTGTACTTTGCAGTGTAACAAGACAGTAAGAGAAGGTCAGGACAGTTTTGGGCTCGACTCTTCTCTGAAAAAGCCTAGGGTTGGTTTGTTGGTTTGACTGGCTTTTCGCAGGTCTGCATACACGTGGATAATACATTTTCTTCACCTCAAGATCTTTGAACTTATTTGGGGGGACTTCTGAATTGTGTCTCTGGTAACTGCTGGAAATATATACACTGGCACGGTCCTCATCTATGACTCTGTTGGTAAAATCAGATTAATTAAGGTTGGAAATGACTTCTGGAGGTCTGTGGTACAATCTTGTGCTAAAAGCAGAGCCAATTTAGATCTAATTGCTCAGTGCCTTGTCAAGTTAAGTTTTGAAAATCTTCAAGAAAAAATTACTTCCTAATATCTAGTTATAATTTTCCTTGTTGTAGCTGGTGTCATTGCCTCTCATCCTGATGCTGTGCAGCTGGATACTGTCCTCAAGCAGAACAAAAGGATGTTCCATCTCCCAAAACAATGACACTCGATGTAAGTGCTGCGTAACCTCGACAATGAGGACAGCTTCAGTCCCTCTAGTCAACAGCTGGGTTCAAATCAGATTTAGTGCCGGGAAAGAAGTAGTTAGAAAAAGAAAGTCATCCAGCAAAAGTCTTTGCTTTACATTCTGGATTTCCTCAGGGCTTAGAGTAACATCAAAAATCAGTGTCTGAATATTCACAGCAATTTCAAAAATTGCCGTTAGAGACTTCCACAACAAATTTCAGTCTATAAGAAGGGAGGAACCCCTGAGGACAGCAGAAAATATCTGGGAGACAGGAAATGGCTTTGTGCCCATTTCTGAGATGATTTGAGTGTTCATTTGTATGGCGAATCCTCCATATAGTGTGGAAGGAAGTATCAAGAAGCAGGCAGGTTGGCATGTGTTGCTCATCTCCAACAGTAAATTGTTTCCTAGCTTACTGAGATATTTCTCCTGTACCAGCAGAGATATTATTTCTTATTAGAAGAGTAGAGTTAGGGCATACTATTCCTCTGGGAATATATCTGCCTCATCTCTACAGGCTGCTGTGAGGAAGGCAAGCTCTGAAGTTGATAGCGTGTGGCATGCTTAGGCAGGTACCGTTAGAGCACTGCCGCAGTAACTCATTATCCTCCTCTTCCCTAGCTCAGTGACCCCTTTCGGCCTCCCCCTCCTTCCCCCTGGCTCAGGCCAGCATTTCCTGGCTCACTGCAGCTGGCTGAAAGGGCAGTGACGTGTTTGGAGCGCTTTTGTCAAAGTGGGATGGCCAAGTCCTTGATGGAAGCTGGCACCAGGGGCCCCTCACTACGAGACATTAACATTTAGCTGTGGTATCCAAGCATTTGCCTGGTTGTCCCCCTCCCTTGCCCTCTCTGGAGTGGTCTAGTGGCTGAGCTGAGGCAGGGTTCAGTGCACAGCATCATCATGAGCCCAGGCTTGGCTGGTAATTACCCAGCTGCAGGTGCTCTGCTTGCTCTCCTGGCACTTTTTTGCCGCCTTCTTAGATTATGTGCTGACAGCAGGGCCCTGCTGGAGGAGGGAGCGCAGGGGGATCTGCAGCAGTCATTCTCTCTGCAGAAAAGGGACTTGGCACAACTCACTTACCTGCTGTAAAGCTGGAATGTGTCCCCTGGGTCTGCACCAGCACAATCCAGAGGAGAATTTGGTCCCTACCTTAGGGATGGCTAGGACTGTGTACTGGGAGGAACTCTGGTCTCCTGGTGTCTGTGGTGCCCATCTGGGGGGAGTAAGCCAAAGCTTCACTATCGGGGACTCAGAAGGGACTTTCCTTGTGGGCTGGTTGTCCCACTGCACACACTTCCTCGCTCCTCTTCCTGTCCAAGAGCACTTTCTGTGGGGCTGTAGAGGCCAGTAAGAGGATAGATTTAGTGCAGACTCCACTCTTCTGGGGTCCCAAGAATGCATTTTGCCTTTGCCTGATCTGTTCTGCTCTCAAAAAATGCTCACTGATCTCTTTGATAGGGGTGATGAGGGGGTATTTTCCTCTGTGACCCTTTGGGACAAGAAGGGGCCACCTGAGGACAAGGAGGGCAGCAGGCTGGCATTTAATAGCAGGTTGTAGGTGGCTTTGGAGCATGGGGTTTTGATGGCAAAATTTTAACATGAGGTTTGTTGGGCACATTTAGCACATTCTGCTGATGCTAATGAAGCCCAGCAGGGAAGCAGCAGTGAGGGAGGGGATGAAATAGCTGGAGACTGTGCTCAGTGCTAGTCAAATGGCCGTCTCGGTATGCTCTGTGGCTCGCTGCTGCTTGCTGGGAGAGCACTTGGGCCCAATTCTGATCTCTGCCGCAGCAGGGGTGGAAGCAAAGAAGCCACGTGGGATTTCTGTGTCTGGCCTGTAGCAGCCGCGATCCGTCTGACTTCTCTCGTTATCCCCCGGTACTGGCACTTGGATGGCATTAGGGAGAGAAGTGCAACATCCACTGATTCATTGGTGGTGTTCCTGCCTCCCTTTTCAATGATTCATCTCCCAAAGGAGTTTTTCCTTCATGCGTGAGGGCATTTTTAGGTCCTGCTGTGTGGCTTGATGCTAAAGATCTCTGACTTTTCTCTGTGCTAGTCTTGCTGATGTTTATAACCATTTTGCTGTAAATTCTTTTGACATCTAGAGGCAAGCTGCTTTTCCCGAGGTACTTTGAACACACAGAGTCCAATTGCCTGTGGTTCAGCACTCTTCAGCAAATGGTATCCTCGGCTCTCAAAGGAAAAAGTGGGGAGGGAATGGATCAAGTTATAGATGCAAACAATAGTCACAGAGCAGTGTAAAGCAGATGAAATAAATGTGAAAACTGCTGGAGAGCTGCTATGAAAAACACAGGAGGCTTTTACAGGTTGTAGTACTGGAGAAGATTCTCAGATTAATCATGGTAGGATGATGGGAAGAAAGGGGGGGGTTTGTATTAGACAAATGTGAGAAGTAGGTGGGGAATGAAGGCTAAGCAAACGCTGTAGGGTCAGCTGAAATAGAACTCAGGATTTTTGGAGACACTAGTAAAATGGATCGTGAAACAACCAGAAAACAAGCTGAGGTCTTTGGAGCAATGGCACAAGACTTCTGTTTGGTGCCTGGTGAGAGGCAGAGGCTTAAAGTACTACTCCCATTCCATAAATCCTCACCTGAAACTGTATTTTTGGCTAAGCTTCATCTCTAGCAAGATGAACAGCATCTTGCTGCCCAGTTATTTTGGAAAGGTGGGAATGTCTACCAGGCAAGCTGTAGGTATTCACGCTGCAGCTGAGAACATGGATTAGCTGTGCATGGTTTTAAACCACATAGGTCCTTTTAGTCCTGTGATAGCCAGT
>VYZM01020503.1:980919-1005322 GCA_013398915.1 Dromas ardeola
TTTTTTTTTTGGCTTCCATTTCTGCATCTGGGCCACAGAGATCATCCCAACTGTCCTGGAATGTGTGAGAGTAGGGAACAGTCATTGCCAGCGTGGCTTCAGGAATCAGAACCATCTAGAAGCTGACAAATACTCCAGGTTTTTCTCTTTTCTATTTCATTTTATTAATCTGCCTCCCTTTTAGCCTGCTCTCTGTTTTCTGTTCCCATTTAATGCCTTGTCTTAAAAGACTTGTTTCGCCCTTCTAGCTTCTCTGTCCTTCTCTGTCTCAAGAGGAGAATGCTGTGGCAACTCAGTGACGTTCCCTCCTTCTTCTTTCACTGCTTGTGACAAAGTGTGTGCGTGGGACTGGAGTCCAGTCTTCTCTTGGCAGCCCAAAAGGATGCTTACAGCACTGGGAGTGCACCCTTTATGAGTCGGGCCTGTAATGCCACCTGGTGTGCAGTCCAGGAAAATGCTGATTGTTGCACGGCCCTGCTCTGGCCTTGTGAGAATTCAGGTGTGAACAGGTTGGCTGAAGGGGAAGCAGAGATTCTTGTTTTGAGATCTGCTGAGAGGACCGGGACAGCTTATTTTCCAGACTCTGCGTCCCATGTATGTCATCTGCATCCCATGTATGTACATCCCAGCATGACTGGTGCAGGTTGGGTAAAGTAATCCATATGATCTTTATGGAAACGAGGTGTAACCTTTGATACTCAGGGAAGGCTGTGGAGAAACTGACTTTGAATGTCAAACTCAAAAATGAAAACTGTTTTTATCCCTGTAGGATTTATCTGGTGGAAGTCATGTCTCTGTGCCTTTGTCTAGGTTGAAATCCACTACCCCATCTTAGAGTAAACTCGAGACTTGGCATTGGTCTGATGCAGGCCCGAGTTTTCAGTCCAGAAAATGTTTCATCTTACCAAAAGTCAGCCTCAGAGTTAGGCCAGCCAACCTGGTACAGCCTCAGCCTTCATCCACTCCAAGGCTTGTTGTATGTTAGGCGTACACAACCCAAAAATCTTTGGAAACCAAGCCACTATATCAAAGCGTCAGCCATATGCATAGAAAGCAGCTCATCACTTCCTCCTTCCTCTCTGGAGAGGGACTGTTCAGAGTTGAACCAAAGCATGTTTTGTTAATAAACACTAATTGCCGTCTATCATCAAGCACACAGGGCCATTTTCTACTATTTTCTCAATTAAAAATCCACACTGAAGCCTCTGAAGAGATGAAGATCAGAACAGGCTCAATTTTCCATGCAAATAATTTTGCCTCTGATCTTGACCCAGGATTTTCATAACAAACAGAGACAGCATGGGGCTCCTGTGGCGCTGAGCTGCCCTGCGGTACCCAGCTGTCCCTCTCCCTCTGCCCGGTGGTGTTCCTTTCATGCCTGCTTGTGAAGGGATATGTGCACCTGAGGCATTTTCCTTCACTGACTTGAAAGTCATGGCTCTTCAACAATATTTCTCTCAGTCCCCCCTTTCCTGTTTTTTTTGTTATTGGCTTTTTTTTTCCAGATTTGATCTCACTTGCTGAGTGCTGACAGGAACCAGATGAAAGGATTCCAGCCTTTCAGTATCAGTACTGGGCATCAACCTAGATTTATATATGTGTTTTTGAGTACATGTGATCGTGTGTGTGTTTAACGTTGTGTGAGCGTGCCTGTGCAGCTTCCACACGTCTCCAGTAACACATCATCAAGCGTTTTAAAAAAACAACAACACACCACCATCCCCTTGGATTGAGGAGACTGACTTTAAAAAGAGTTATTTTTTGAAGCGTTTAGTTTGTATCCCTTGTGGCTTTCTGTGATGCAGCTTGCTGTAATATGATTTACATTTGTTTTCTTTGGTGTGAAAGTATTGGAGCAACTTACCAGCTACCTTAATGGGAAAATCTTAACCGCATTCTTGCAGATATCTTTTAACAGAAATGAAATTGTATTTGCACCAATGTAGGTATTCCATGTAGACAAGTTCTGAGATTTGGGGAGGTGGGAAGGGAAGTTGTGCTTGAGATGGGCGAACTACCTTGTTAGGATTTTATAAGTTGTGAGACTGGAGTGACCATTATGATCATTGAAGCAAAATCCTGCATGAGTTGAACCACTGAATTTACTTAAAATAATTCTGGCTTGAACTGCTGAATATATTTTTATAACACCACCTGATCTTGATTTATAAGACACTAGGGCTAGAGTTAGTTCTGTGGTTCATTCTTTTTCATGTAGAAACATGCATAAACATGTAATGGGTACAAACTTGAGTGTAGGAAGTTCCATCTCAATATGAGGAGGAACTTCTTTCCTGGGAGGGTGGCAGAGCCCTGGCACAGGCTGCCCAGAGAGGTGGTGGAGTCTCCGTCTCTGGAGACACTCCAAACCCGCCTGGACGCGTTCCTGTGCCACCTGCTCTGGGTGACCCTGCTCTGGCAGGGGGGTTGGACCAGATGATCTCCAGAGGTCCCTTCCAACCCTATGATTCTGTGATTCTATGATATTACATGTATTGTGAATAATATTTCAGCCTCCAATTTTGGCTTACTTATCTGTAAGACCAAATAGTTCTTCAGATGACCTTCAGAGATCCCCAGCCCTTGAGAGCAAGTTGGCCTCATCGCCTCAGGCTAAGCTTGCTTCTCATAGAGCCTCACGGGCACTCCTACAGTGACTGTCCCTGAGCCGAAAAGAGCGGCTCTTGGCTTTCATTTCAACCTTACATGAGGTTTTTCAGTTGCTCTTATTGGCCAAGTGAATGACAGAGATACCCCGACCAGCTTCTTCTGAATACTTTTATTTTGGGGGCAAAAAAAAAAAAAAACCAAAGACCAATCGCAGCTTTCCAAGCGTGACTTCCTCTTAAATACATACTTTTATTTTTGTTGCTTTTTGCAACCATTAAGCACTGCCTTGCCTCCCCTAAGAAGAACTCTAATCTGCGAAGATCTTTCTGGTTTGCAGTAGTAATGCTCCACATGAACCTGTTGATCGGGAGAGGAGACAGGCCAAACCCTCTGCCCCACACTTGTCTTTCTGTTCCCATCAGAATGGTTCCCTCACTCTGGAATTGCTCAAAGGTGGCAGCTAGCGGGATAGGGTTAATGATATGTGCAGCCCACTTACTTACAAATTAATTAAACTCCATGTAGAGTTACTAATTGTGAATGTTAGGAAATAATTCAATTTACTTTGATTTCTCTGAGTCATATGTAGAAGAGGAATTTATTATGCTCTGCTCATCACTGCAGAGAAGTCTTTTCCTCCAACAAGAGAAGCAAATTACAATTCGATGGGAGAAATAGCTTGTCCTTCTGATGCCTTCCATACAGGTAGACTGCATCTTTGTCTCACCACCAAGCCCCTTGGTGACTGGATAAGGGGAAAAAAAATACATGTATGGAGAGGAGATTCCTCTGTAGTGGAGAACAGCTGGAAAGACAAACAGCTGCTGCAGAGACTTAATAGAAGTAATTAAATATTGTTTCCACTTCATTTGCGCCTCTGAAACAGTGATCAAAAAGAGTTAATTAACCCCTTTTCTTCTCCGTCAGGGTCTTGCTACTCCCTCTCCTACTGTCTACAGTTATACATGCCTTGCAAGCAATAGTTTACTGGAGAGAGGTACAGGCTAGCTTGAAATAAGCTGGCTCAGGTTCTGAAAGTGTCCTCACTGTGTCTGGACTTCTCTGGCTAGATTCTGTGTCACGCACAAATAGAAATCTAGAATAGCTTTACTGGAGTCACATTGCTGTACATCTTTTGTCTACTGCTCATGCTCCTGGTGGAGCTCCACCTGCTCTTTTGTAGCTTCTCCTTGTTTAGAGACACCTTTCTAAATTTCCGTTGGTGTTTTAGGTTCCCAAGTAAGCATACAAGTTAAAAATGTGAATTATGGCTAAGGACAAAAGAGAATGTTATTTAAAAGAAATGTGTGTGCCTGGGGCAGTCCATTTCTTATCCTGTCACATCTCTTCTACAAAACCTGGGAGAAACTTGTTTTTCCATGTTGCTTTAATACCATAGTCCCCAAGCTGTGCCCTGTGTTCTAAACTGGCACCTTTGTCACCTTCCCCCAAAGCAGGCGAGCCCAATGAAGTGAGGTTCTCCTGGAGGCTCTGGTGGGAGCTTTGATGAAAGCCATTCCTCTGCTTCTGGCTGGTGCCGTGGGTGGCACTCTCGGGGCTCCAGGCTGGTCTGGGACTCCCTCGAGTGTGACTGTCAGGGCTCTGCTCAGCCAGCGCTGCTCCCACAGCGCCTGCACTACGCTAGGGACAGGGAGGAACACACATTACAGCTTGTGTTTGTACCCGGCAGAGCCTTCTACTTGCAGGACAAAGACGCGCTTTCTATGTGTCTTAGCTCTTAGTGAATGACACATTATCTAGGACACCTCACCCGGCTAAACGTTCACCTCCTTACTTGTTGAACAGATCCCTGGCTACTTTCCATCTTCTTTTTCTGGGAGATTGCTGGATTCCAGTGACACACCAGGCTGTCATTTTGGACACTGTAGTTCTTGTTACCAAGAAGCCAGTAGGTTTTCATTTTCCCTTTGCCCTGGGCCAAGACAAGGAGAGAGCAGAAAACAGCTATTTTCACGGGATATGGAGCAGAGCAGAAAATCACTATGGCCAGGGTTGCCACTTGTACTGCATTTGTTATCTCTCCTCCTCTCATAAGTAGCTGACGTTTGGGTAAAGAACTGTAATTTGTATGCAGTTTGGGTCCTAATAGTTCTTTCAGTTCAGAAAAAGGCCTTGCTGGTCAGTGGCAGTATTGCTAAGGGTTTAAAATCAGCCTTACACCCATGTGTCTTGGTAACTGAATCCCAACGCTTTCACCCATATTCATGTGGTTCCATGCAGGTGCAGACAGAGCAGCTGTATTTCAAAGCACACAGTAATATTTTTGTGTCAATTAGGAGGAGTAAGGTATAGCCGCTTCCAATTGAATTAGCAAAAGAACCTTGGGGCCACGGTTAAAAATTGACTTACAATTCACAGAAGAGCAATGGCCAAACCTATCATATCTCCTTCCTATCTCATTAAACTCCTTTACTGATGCAAAATTACAGAAAAGCTGTTACCTTGACTTCAATTTCTCCTCTCAGTTCAATTTCATATGCATCATCTGTGAGAAGAGCATCATACGTAGCAGAACTGATGTGGATCTTCTGCGCTAGGATTCAGAACAGAGCATTAGAAATGAATGATTCCCCTGTACCCAGGGCCCACGCACACCAGCCCTCCTGCATTTATCAGCCCAGTGTTTCCACCTTCTCTTTGGAAAATGTCGGGTTCAGGAAGAAGCACAGAGAGGGGGAAGACGCCTTAAACGCTGGTTGAGGACTCAGTGACACAGCACACAGATGTTGGCTAAACCAGCAGGTTACGGGACCCTCTGACATGACGTGCGGTGCTGCACTGGGTATCTCTGCACAACAGCATCCTACAGCAGTGAAAATGGGTGGTATTGGTAGCAAAGGCAGCATAAAAGGCTGGGCCAAGAAAACATGAGCTGCCCTTTTCTATGTAGCCGTGGTGTTTCTACCTAATGCCTTTGCGTTAAAGTCCTTAAAATCAAACTCAGCTTACCTTGTGCTATTTGGCTTTTGTCACCCTCTTTCTCCTCTTGCTTCCAATGGCATAAGGGAAGTGACTCTACTTGCCCACGTGAATACACAAGAGTTTCTTCTGCTTATTTGATAAGTGGTGTATGTACAGGGATAGTGGGGACTGCAGGGCCTGCAGTAGATCTATGGTAATTAGTTCTCTCGCCTGGCATGTACCGCAGAGAACGCTCCTTCTCCTCTACGAACCTGATTTCACACTTGGCCGTGCCCAATGTGAGGAGGTGTTAGGGGTTTTCTTTTCACCGCAGTAGCTGAGAGACGCAGAGTGCGGGTGTGAGCCTGACTGGCATGTAAGGAACATGCAGATTGTGCCCGAGTCACTTACGCAAGCTGGTGGACTCCATGCGGGAGGCCGTGTTTACAGTGTCCCCAAAAAGGCAATACCGAGGCATTTTGTAGCCCACAACTCCAGCCACGCAGGGTCCTGAGGAAATACAGGGCAGAGAGACCCCAATAAGTGGAAGCAAGTGGAAAAAGTGCCGGGAGGTGCCAAATGCAGACACCTTTGCTAGTCACTCTGGATCCTCAGAGAGCAATGGGAATTGGGAATACTCAGTGCATCTAGGGCTTGGCTGCACAGTATTTATATTTATATTTCTATGATTCTATGATTTACTTAAGGAGAGAAGTCACAATTTGATTAGCTGTAGCTAATGGACGCTGATATCAGGGAAAGATGCACTTTGCCAATACTAAATTGTTTCACAGCCCTTTCCCCCTTTCCACACCAATGCAAGCAAAAGTCATTTCACCCGACTGTTATGTGCTGGAACCGGGAGAAATAGTCATCCTGGGGTCCTGCGGAGAGTCAATGGCTCGTACAGAAATGCAGAATTCTCTTCTTCTCACCTTTATTCTCTTTTCCTCATGTCTCAGCCCACGTACCTGTGTGTATCCCAGCCCGCAGCTGCAGTCTGCCTGTTGGCATATGAGGGATCACAACCTGACGAACGGCTGCCACCAGATCTAGAGACATTTTGGCAATCTCATCGGCGTGTTTGGTGCCATTCCTCTCTGGCAGGCCGCTCACTACCATGTAGGCATCACCAATGGTTTCCACCTGATGGAAAGGGGCACATGTCACTTAAGTGGCAGGCAGCAAGCTTTTCTTTCAAAAGGAGATAAGAATAAGAGATATCTCGACTGTCCACCACTTGCCAAGCTGCGGTGTGTTCCCTGTGCGGTGGCGGGTCTTGGATTTCATGGCTTTTGGCCAGCTGGCCTGGTGTATTTGATATTCACTAGGGAACAAAGTAAGAAAGATTTGAACTGCCAGATTCATTGTCTGCAGGTTTGTACTCACCTTGTAAACATCATAAGACTCAATCCTGCTGTCAAAGCAGACGTACAGATCGTTGAGCATCTCAACAACTTGCAAGGGAGTACAGGAGGCGGCAATGCTTGTGAACCCCACGATGTCCGAGAAAAAGATAGTCACCTGTGGCAGGGAGAAGGAAAGGGTGAAGCTGAGGTCTGCAGGCAACAGTGGCAGAGCCTTTGAAGAGTTTGGGGATTTGTGAAATCCTGAGCAGAGCAGCCCAAGGCATAGGCAGCGCAGAGAACCAGTGTTGCAGAACTGAATAGATACAATCCTAAATTAACAAGCTCTGCCTCTGAATTGTTCTCTGTTACTTTGGCAGATAAGGTTATGTTTATCTCCACAGTTTATCATCTGCATTTCTCTGAATACCTTGTGCTAGATGGGAGACTGAAAGTCAAATGCTTTGAATCTTGTGAGCAGGGATCAACGTGCTTCTTGTAGAAGTAGGGTCTGATTTTTCTTTTGAAGCGATTTAAACTGTAGTAGAGATGAAAACTAGGTTTCTGAACAAACGGCAAAATAAAAACTCAACTGCTGTCTCTGCTCTTGGTGAATTAGGAAATAGTAACTGGATTTTGTTTCTCTTCAAGTGATGTTTTACTATCAAGTAATTTACAAAGAAATTAACTTTAAAAAAAATAAATCAGTTTTATAAAAGAAAGAACAACAGAAACCGTAACAACTGAATTGAGGAAGGGAAATGCGTGTTATAGCTGTTGGCAAAGAATTAAGTGTTTCTTCTCTGTGCTGCCTGAACTTTGACAGTGTTTAAACTAAAATTGTTCTTTCATTCGTCTTTGGTAATACCAATTAATCCAGAAGAGCCACCTTTTCACTCCCTGCCTTGGTTCAGCTACTTTTGATGTCATGACTGTTGTGAATTGTAATTAATTGTGCAATTACAGGTTGCTGTTTTGATAATGACACCTACAAATTATATGCAAACATTTATTACTGTGTTTCACAGCTGAAAGTAACAGAGCATCCAGGGGAAGAAGAGTGAATAGAATTGCAATTACTGTAGCGTGAGGCTCTGGCTGTGGGCTGTGCAGCGCAGCTGCCACATCCAGTGCTGACAGCAGCGTGCATGCGGTGAGGCAGAGCTGCACATAAATGGGTGCCTGGCCAAACTCTGCCCTTGTTTTTATGTCAACAGGCTTCGTTACATTACACACTTGAGGCTATGAGATGCTCCATCCCTCTCATCCTTCTCTAAGTCCCATTACAGGGAGGAAACTCAGTTCTTGCTCCTATGTACTCATGATCTAGTGATGCTGGCTGGCTTTCGTGAGTAGACTCCTAAACCCAAAGAAGACAACTTGCCAACATAGGATTGCTGACATCTAAAGCTACACTTCCAGAAATTTCAGCTCTTCTTCCTCCCCCATCAGCCCAAGTGCTTCCTGGCACATTGTGCAGCTCATTCCAAAACCCATTGTGGATTTTTGGATTTCTGTCCACACTCAACTATGGGCGCAAAACCAGGTTCCTCAAAACGGTGGCAAGGTAGGTGCTTTTTTAGGTGAATACTTTTCTGTCCTTGGTGACGGCATCCTTTCCATTTGCTAACCTGATCATAGTTTTCTGCCTCAACTTTTTGGCATTTCCTTAGCTGCTGGGCCACAGATTTTGGCAACATCTGGTGTAAGAGGTCCTCAGCGAGCCGCCTCTCCTTTTTCAAGTCCTCTGTCTTTTCCTTGATGTTCCTGGCGTAACTGTGTATCCAATCTGTCATTTGCTTGAAGGATATCAGGATTATGGGGTAAATGAGGCAGGCTATCACTATCAAACTGATCTTAAGGCTCGTTGTGAACAGGATTTCTTTAGACTTCTTGATAAGCTTTTCCTGTCCCTTCTGCAGTAGACAGCTCTGTACATAATGCAGTCCCTTTACCAAGGCTTCAATGGACACAAATTCTTCTGAGCCCAGGAATGGGATGAAAAAAGAGATTCCTTCATAGTGGGTGAAAGGAAGCGATAGATTGATGGTATCTATCCAGCACTTCTGTACACTCTCTGATGAGAAGATAGCATAGTTCAGAATGGCAAAAAATGGATGCAATGTTGTTTGAAAGCTTGTAGGTCCTGGCATTAAATGAGCTTTAAGCATGGCTTCTCTCATTTGAAGGGTAAGTTTAAAAGCTACTACGTCTGCCCAGTCAGGATTGTATCTCATAGCTTTGAGGTCTTCATAGGGACTATTAAAATGCTCCAGCAGTTCCGAGATCGCTCTGGAGAGCACCTGGCTGGCTTCAGTAGCCCTTGTGCTATTTAATTTTTGTCTCATGTCAATGATGTAAAATCTACAGATGGAGATTTTCTCCTTCTTGCATTGGCAATTCTCACAATACAGTTCTGCTTCGCTTGCCTTACAGAGGGAGTTTAAATTCCCCAACAGCTGAGCGTGAAATGATCTATTCCTCTTGTCTGCTGCTGGGAAGAGCCAGCTGTGCCTTTCTTCCTGCAGGAGGTAGATGAGGCGAACAGCCCAAAGGTTTTCACAGGACGCGAGTTCCTGAAGGGCTTTCCCTGTGTTTCTCCATATTTCCAAGCTGTTGCTCAAATCAAAGGAAATGGCTCCAAGGAGGCTGCAGAGGGAGACCATGCATGCTGTCAAAACCCTTTGAACTGTTTTTCTACCACCAGTGTTGGAGGGGGGAGAACATCTGAAAAAAAAAAAATAAATTTTTTTTAAAAAGTGGAGGTGTCTGATCCCTGGGGTGTTTCTTGCAGCTCCTGAAAACATAACTGGAGCTCGTAGTGATGTTTAACAACTCACATGCATTCAGAAAAAAAGTACAGGGAACATGCATTAGCTGAACGTTATTGAAAGACCTATTTTATTGTATTTTGTTCCACCTGAAATTTTATTTTAAAAGAAAAGGTGTAGTAAAGAGGCTGTTTCCATGACACACTCAGAGCTGCAAAAACACATGAATGAAATAATACAGTTTTTCTGTGAGTATTAGGACTGATAAAATCATTTGCTGGAGGTTTTATTCTCTCTGGTACTTCTATCCAAATCTTAGGGATGCCCGTGAAAAGACGGGTTACTTATTTCAGTGATCACAAACTGGAACTGTTGAATTTTTTTAGAACTCTTAGAATTTGTTCTTAGTAGGAATTTCCCTATGACGAATAATTTGTTTTGATGCATTCAAATGAGTTCAGATGTTTCAACAGTATGGTCTAAATATTTCAAAAGGAAAAATAATCAAATTTCAGTTTTGCTTGAGTTTTTACAGAAGCACATACATATCCAATTTTTTGTTTGAGCTTCATGATTACCTTTGCTGTCCTTCTGTTTCATGCTACTCATAATTGACATCTGTGTTCCGTACAGCAAAATAACCTCCAACAATTTTAATTTTCAGAACTATTAATCAGTCATTTACACTCTTACGTTAATGATACTCCTGAAAACAACCCAGGATGTTATGCTGAAGCTGGCGAGTCCTGAACAACTGGGCAACCCTTATTTCCACTGATAAAGAACAAAGCGGGGGACCGGGTTGCTGAGGAGTCCATTCAGCTCAGTCCTTTTTTATTTTCCTCTGCATAGTAGACATGATTGAAAAAAGCCCTCCTCGGATCCCCTGCTCTTTCAGGTAGGTTAAATTACATTTTTAATAAGATAAATAAGAACCCAATAAAGCCTGCTATTTCTCAGCAGAGGCTGATGCTAGGCAAAACAAGTTCTTGCTGGGCTCTTCGCAGCAGAATGGTGGTCAGTGGTTGTAAAGTGGAAGAAAAGTAATAAAAGTACAGTCCCCAAAAATGATAAACAGACATGTTTTCTCTTATTTAATACAATTTATGTTTAATAGTATATATTAATTTATTTTCAGTCCAAATGAAATAACAACAAAACGTCTGACTGAAAGGAACCGCAAGCCTAGAAACATTTATCTCTGAACCCAGGTGCATTTCTGTTCTCACAATGAACTTCCAGTCTTTTCCTTACGCTGTCTACTGCTTACCTTTGAGTTGCTTGTCCTCTGTTTTTAATCAATCGTTTTACTTTTGAATCCAGCAAAATACGTGCCAGGAGCGAGAAGAAAAACACAACAAAAATCCACCTTGATTTTATACTGCCTACCTTTTATTACAATGAAAGAAATGTAAATAGGGGCTTTAATTTAGTACCAGGCTAAAAGGTGGTGATTCAGGTTGTGCTTTGCAAAAAATCCCCATTTGTGTCTGCGTGTCAGCCGACAGTGACAGTTCAGAGGTCTTCACCTGGCATCTGAATGACTTAAAAACGAGCAATGGGGAGATGAAGGAGATGGGTCTGCAGAGACGCTGCCGACCCTCACTGCTAGATTTTACCCTTCCCCTTGCTAAGTCCCAAGACCACAGGGTGTCCAAAACCTCTCTCTAAAAGCATTTTGCAGTGCTCCTGCACTCACCTGCATGGACCTGCCCGCAGCCCTGCTGCCTTCCCGCTGGGCATCGCCGCTCTGGTGAGTCCCGCTCCGGGGTCCCGGCAGCTGCCTGCTGCCTTCAGCCCTGCCGGTGCCTCGCTGTCTCGCCCCCGGCCCCCGGAGCTGCTCCTCTGCCTCTCACTCTTGCCACCGCCCGATCTCTTCCCAGCCCGCTCACGTCTTCCCCCAGGTGAGGGTAGGAAGCTCCAGCCCAAGACAGGGGAAAGGCTGTAAAAAGGCTCCAGCATCATCACTAAATACACGCTCTGGTCCTGACAATACCCAGGAAGAAGCGACACGGACACATGTTGTTATTTCACGTTGCAAAAAATAGTATTTATTGTAGTATGGGTAGGTACAATGCTTGTGGTGTTAACAGCATAGCTTCCCAGCTCTTTGTGATCAAAGGTGTCGTGATTATGACTTCATTCAAACTGTTTTCCTTCTTGGCATCTATCCTCCAGTTCTCCTTGGATTAGTTGTTTGCCATAACCTGCAAAAATGCAAAACAAGTGAAAAATCAGATCATGAAACCCAGGAATTTGTGAATACTATATGTTGCATCCAAGATGCAGGATTTAAATAACTGAAATAAGATTTTTTGTTTGTTTGTTTCTCAGTCCCTTTTTTAGATTGAAGTTTATATTAAATTAAAAAATAATTGATGTTCCAGACTTGAGCAGCTTGCGCTGCCTTCTAGAATGCAATTGCAACAATCAGTGTTATTGATGAATACAAATTCGAGTGATCTCTTCTGAAGTCATACCAGTAAAACCTTTATGACTATAAATATAGCTCTAGTATAACGGGAGAAAGCATTCCTAAACGTTGAGACTTCTTTAAAAGTGAAAATAATTTGGATAACTATTTCAGAAAAGGATACTTTATTTTTGCTTTTGCACTGGTAAGTTATTTGTATGGAAAGTAGCATCTGAATCAAAAGTGATACAGCTCCCTGAGTAGGTGGCAGAAATCTCAATCAGAGAGAACCTCAGAAATAGCTAAATGTCTGTATTCTCTAGCAGCAATATCTGGAGCCTTACCCACTGGATCCAGTTATTGTAAGCAGACACCCGGGTGAAGACAGAAGGCTTGTGATAATAGTTGCAGCCGAGGGAAGAGCCAAAGCTGACGATACCGTGCACTTCCCACCTGCCATCAGCACCTTGGCAGTTCAGTGGGCCGCCAGAGTCCCCCTGGAAGGAAGGGGGAACACAGTTAATGGCAGTCATAGTATGAATAGCTCCTCATTGTTTGGTTTTTTTTTTAAACCTTTCCTTCCCAACAGGCTTGTTTGTGTCTGAAACGAAGCACTAGGAGCAGTGTTCTCTGGACTCACATTACAACTGGAGGTGATTCCATCCCCGCCGGCACAAACCATGGTGGGTTTCACTGTGCTTCCCCACCAGCTGGGCTTGGAACAAGTTGCATAGTCCACCACCAGCAAAAGGCCTTGCTGCAGGTCATCCGGAAGAGCTCCATTTGCTGGGAGGGAAGAGAAACAAAGCAGTCATGGTACCAGCTGGCACTGAAGAAAGAACAAAACTGCATTGTTAAGTTTCTCCCAGGATCTGGGTACTATCCCTCCAGGTACGAAACTCCACAGGGGCTGCATTAAAGGAGAAGCTGTACGATCCATTCCTTAGCTCCATTCTTTTATATATATGTATTAAAAGGGCCTTAACTTACTAATATTTCATATTCCATTTAAAAATGTCTCACTGTTAGAGAAATAAAGGGCTGCTCTTTATTCAGGAGTTTGCAATTCACTTATCACTCTAGGAATTGCCTCTTGAGCTGAGCTGACATTTCTGCTGACGCTTCTGAGATTTTCCTCACTTTACATTTATTCCCTTATGTGTCTTTTCAGTTACTCAGCGGGGTTTGTTAGCATTGGCAAATCTGCACACTGATAACATTTGTGTTACAATAGCTTCTAAAAGCTGAGTACAGGGCCCTCTAGTGCATTACTAGCCCCATTACAAGCAAAATAACCTTAAAAGGCAGGGAAAAATCATACTGTGTGAGTGTGAAGTGGGGCCTGATAAACCACCTCACTCCGCTGAGGTTGAGGGGATGTTGAGCACCAGCAGCAGTCTTTTTCCAATCAACCCCAAAGGAGAAGGTAGTACTGAAAGATTTTGTTCCATAATTTTGCAACTGGCCAAGTACTTACTCTGCAGTCTTCCCCATCCCGTCACGTAGCAGGGGGTGTTGGATGAGAGGATGCTCTGTGCAGGGGGGAGGCAGGCCAGCTTAATGTGTTTAGTTAAGGTGACGTGCTCGGTGAGTTTGATCAGAGCGATGTCGTACCTGTGGTCAGATGCACACATTTGAGAGTAGGGAAGAGAAAGGGAAGGGGTGAAGAGGTTTGCAAATAGATTATGACTATCATTACGACATGCATTAGCATGAATACTTAGCAGTTATACAGCACTTGGCATATTCAAAAGAGATGCAAGGGAACAAGGAGGCCAGTACATAAGCAGTAAAGATTCCTCCACCCTCAAAGCCGTGGGGAAACCCATGGACCGGAAGACTGTTCCCTGCAGAACTGTCCACTTTCCTGCTGGCAACTTCCTGGAAATTGCCTTTTATAGGCTTTTTTCACCAAAACCAAGCATGTGTTAGGACTAACTCCAAGGAGCTGGAAACTGAGGGGATTTCTTTGCTAATGCCCTTTGCCTGCAGCAGGACATAGGAGTCCTTCAGCAACAAAGGTATCGATACCATCGATCAGTAATACTCTGTTTATGCCGGTCATAGGAGAGCTTTTAAAAGCGTTGTATAAATTAATTAATTCCCTTCCATTGTACAAAAGAAATTATTGCACAGAACAGCTTCCCACCCAAGCATAAACATGCAAAATGGCATCTGAAAACACAGTTAGTCAATAAGCAATTAATATTGAAAGTGCTTTATCTTCTCTTGAGGGGGGAAAGCTACAAACTGGAGACTCAATTCTTATCTATGAGCAAACATTTAGAAGTATCACTGTAAGCTGTAAGAGGTGGCTCTAAACATTTACGCGTTTATCTGCCATGACTCAGCGTGGGTGGGATTCAGGCAATTTGATTTTTGCCCTGCATCTAATAACTGGAAAAATACTTGCCACCAACTTACCCATTTGCAACATTCCGTGGGTTCCAGTTCTCATTAACAATGATTTTTTCTGGAAAAAGTTCAACTGATCCTTCTTCCACAGCTGCCAGATTGTATTTTCCAAGAAGTACTCGATAGGTCCTAGAAGAACTGCGCAAGAAAAGGAGTAACGGTTACGCAGCTGCTGGCTGGCTGCTAAGGCATCTGCGTCTTTGCCACCTGAGATATTCGGTAAGAACATCCTTAAGATCGTAATCTCGCATCATGTGCATGATTTGTCTGGAGCTGAGCCAAGGTCTGACTGATTTGCTAAGGACAAAGCTAGGCTTAATAATCATTTCATCTCCAAGCCGTCCTGCGAACTCTTGCTGAAGGCTTCATTAACAAACTCAAGACGCCTCCAGTCTGCAGGATTCAGCGCCTGTTCTTCAATGAAGTAAACGATTTGGACTGCTTTTTGGGCAGCGATAAACAGCTTCACTGATAAACAGCTGTGTGACAGATATAATATATAGGATTTCTAATAATAACATGCAGTCAATCCTTCTTATTTCATATTATGACATTTTCTGCAACTTAGTGTTACAATAACCAAGAACTGTATGTACATATTCAAGGTCATACGCTACCAAACCAAAATGGGGTTGTCTTACTGGAAACAGTTTTGATGATGACAGGGCATAGCCGTACCTAATCATTTCTTTGTTACACTGCCCCATAATATGAAGAGCTTACTGAAAATGACTGGTGTATTCAAAGCATTTGTGATTATTTCTTCAGGGAGTGAATTGATTAGTTCATCTGTGGATCTCACTGATGCATATATTATAGAAACAGGCAACAAAGCTGAGTTTTAATAGCAACTTGCAAACATAATGACATCTGTAGTTATTTACAGAAAATGAAGAGTATGTAATTTGGGTAATTGTATGAGGGTTGTTTTCCCCTTCTACTTTTATTTTAAGAAAATGAAAAGGTGTCATTCTTCTTCTGACCTAGTAATTGCAATCAAAAGATATGTGAAACTCAGAGCTCTTAATTGGAAAAGGGAGAACTAGTGTTAATACGGTTTTGCTTCGTCTATCTCTGGTCATGCACTGCTTCCTGGGAACAGACTGTAACTCCATTTTTACCTGATGCAGTGGGCAGCTGTCATCACCCAGTTGGTTGCAATGAGGGTTCCTCCGCAGGTGTGATACCATTTGCCATTTGAACTGTATTGGAGGGAAGCCTAGGATCAACAGAACAAGTAAGGTTCAGACTTTTGCTTACTGATCGTTTTCATTGTTGCACTTTCTTCATACGCTCACAACACAACTTGCTGCTGGAAGATGGTGGGAGGCTTTTAAGCATCAAGTTTCCAACTCCTGGACATAGAAAAGGTTTCCCTCCTTCCCTATTGTCCAAAAGCCTGATTTTTTTTTTGTTTGTTTGTTTAATGTTGTTTCTTCCAAAGCTCTCGTTAAGCCTGGCCCAAATAGAGCATTTCATTTGCTTCAGAAGTGTATCTTTTAACTCCCGATATAACTGTGCTCCAGTAACATCGTATACACTCCACTGAACTTCACAGTCATCTTGCTTAAATATGGGATGGTGGCTAAGGCTACAGAGAGAACATGAAAGCCTGCATAACCAGCAAGAGGTGGCACATTCAGAGCTTTCTTAAAAAGATTGGAAACTTTAGGATTAATCGGAATGTAATAGTCAAAACCCTAAGATGTGACAGGCAAGAGGCATCGAATGAAACATAAGACCTGGTTTTGTCCAGCCGTGTTGTGCGAGGGTAGCGCAACCCCGGTTGTGCCAGGGAAAGCACAAAGTGACCCACCTGCCAGGGCCAGCTGTAGGGTCTTGCGTCTTGCCCTCCGACAACTTTAGACACAAAGGGTGGGTAGGCAGGAACCCCGCAGCCAAAGGCTAGAAGATAGACAAAATAGGATGTGTGTTTTAAAAGTAGGAACCTTAAAAAAACATCTGTAAGAGAGGCTTTTTTAAAAATATAGGCTGTCTTTGTACAGAACATTGAAAGGTACAAATATAGGCTGTGATTTAATGTGGTACAAATGAAGATACAGCCATCAGGCAAAACTGACCAATGTTACATAAAGCCTTTTTGAACGGTTTCATTTTTCTTACAGATAATCAAATCAAGTTGGCTTAGCCAAATTCTCATGGGTCAGCTGAGATGCAGCTCCTAACCAATGCAACAGTTTGATGTGGATTAATTGTATTTCAGTGTATCGGAGCTAAGTAAAATAACTTTGAATTCCCTAAAGGCTGAGAGCAGTGATGCTAATCGAGCCCCTACATTAAGAACAGAATAGGACAGCACCTAGTTACTCTTTTGAGAGAACAGCCTATGCTGTATCTCTCTGCTTTCTTGCAGAATGCCTAATTTCCCTAACAAAGGAAAGTTGCTGTTAGATTTTAGTTCATTTTTCCTTTAAAACTAATGCTGAAATTGGGTACGTACCTGCAGCTGCCAGAGTCAACACAGCAAAGAGGATTCCAAGCATGGTGCCGGTGAGCTGTATGCTGCAGGCCCTGCTTTGCAAGCCATTTTATATGTTATCCTTTATCTCCGCGACACGTGACTTAAAATGTAGTGCTATTCTAATGCCAATGGAAAACTTATGTAATTGTGGGAGAAATTTTTATATGAACAAGTGTCTAAAAACAAAAAAAACCCGTTTAGATGGACCTTGGGTCCAGGCTGTGTAAACAACTTAGTAAAAAAAAAAAATTCCGACTGAGCTGCATATTATCTGTAGCAGGTGTTTGCTTTCCCATTGTCTTGAAAATTCATCACAAAGGTGTTTTCAGAAGGAAAATGTTAAATGAATTATTCTAACACTTAATGGCATGTCAGCAGTAATGGTGTCTGATCTATTCAGACAGTGATAGATTCAGACATGTCAGCGGGGTTGGATTAGACGATCTCCAGGGGCCCTCTTCCAGCCTTAATTATTGTATGATTCTGTGATTGCTTGAAATTTTATTTTGTTCTCGTTTGTTTTGTGCCTGATGGCAACTACCACGTTGTACTGACTGAAAGCCCATATCTTCTTTTCTAGCTCAAGTTGCGTGTGTTTTAGCATGCCATACTTCTTCAATAAAACAAACTGTAATCACTTTGAAGTGGAAGATGTTTCAAGCAATACAAAGAACCAGCTGGCCGTGATGACGGAGAAACACTGGTGTGGCGCGGTGAGCCAGACTTCATTTATTTCCTATTTACCTTCAATTGTTAGATCAGTAGCACATCCCTGGAAGAGAACAGAGTTCCTGTAGCATTCCAAATGAGCATTTTTACACCCCAAGCCAGCATGCTGGCCCGTGGCATAATGCACTGTGAGCTTGTTAATGACAAAGAGTAAACCATTTTCACCAATAGGACCAACCAGGCAAGAGCAGGGATTTACACCACTATAGAGGTGCTGCCACAAAAAAAAGTGCCCTAATTCATTACTGGACATTTGAGATCAATGACTTGATATCAGCACTGACCCTTGTGTTTCTTTTTTTTCCTTTTTTTCTTCCCTACTGGAATTTTCTATCCTCTGTCACGTTCTATCCGCTTACCCTTCACCTGAAAAGCTGTTACTGGTTATTTAAAAAACAAACATCTCTATCCCATAAGCCAGGTCACACATAGGGAGCAAACTTGCTAGAATGGAAACAAATACCGTAATGCCAGTTTTGTAACTAGAGTTGCATTGAACATAAAGGCCAAACTAGAGGTTTCAGAAAAGCTGAAATAAATCTGTTGTTTACTGTCAGTATTAACAAGAAGCAAACCCCCTGATTTTCATAGCTTCCATTCAGCAGTAGGTACTGATTTGGATGAAAGATGCCTGGAGCACACATGTGGAAGGCAGAAATATAGAATGCTTTGCTGTTTTGTCTGCTCCTCAAGAATGTATTATCCTGCCCAAACAATAGCACTTGGGAAAGCTGCATTTTGAATTTCAAATGGAGTCAACCAAGCTCTGTTCTGGCATCTTGTATTTATTATCTGACAAAAGCATAAATTGGGATTAACTGAGGGCAGAATTGAGATTCTAAACATTTTTTTCACGAATTAGTTGGCTCTCTTCTTAATGTCTGAATTTGCAAGCTAAACAACATACTATGCTTTTCAGTTTAACTTTCATGCCACCATCATTTTCATTGAATACCAACTAAAAATTAAATATAAATTTTGGATGTTCAATTCTTGTTCCAACTTTCCTGCTTTATGACTGTGCTTGTGAACGTGGAATTACTGTTTTGTTTTTTTAAGCATTTCTGCAATCATTTCACGATTAACCTTCTGCTGTCTTACACACTGTAAACAGAGAAACCCTATTCTTTCTTTTTCCCTTTCTTTGTAAAGGAATTCTGATACAGTTCTTTTATTACATGGTGGGAAGGCTCATAAGAATAATCATATTTTTAATATAAAACACTCTCAAAACTTTTTTGGTTGTTTTGTTGTTGTTCCACTCCTGCTTTATGTAACGGTTGCTTATCCATCTTTTCCAGGTCTTGTCTAAATAGGCTGAAGTGTCTTTCGTGGACTCAGTGGGCATCATACTGTTGGCAGTTCTGCAAGTGAACATCAAAAGCCTCAGCCTCCAGCTGATACCACGGTGGCTTGGAAACAGCTCCCCAGAAGCTCTTATCATCTTCATGCCAGATGTTTCACAGAAACTAAGCAGCTCGTGGGCCTTCAGTAAGAAAGAGCAGGAACTTCTGGTATGTTCTGTTAAAAGTGTAATAGCTAATATCTCTTTTAATACACAATGTACTTAGTGTACCATTTATAATAATGTACTCCATCGCTTCACTATCTTTAGTCTGTTCCCTTGTAGGGTAGTAACTATGCTTGACCAATTAGTAAGCGGAATAGTCTGCAGATAAGTAACAGACGCTGAAATCTGCTTTTCTGAGGGAGGTTTCTCATCTGGAACGAGACAGTACCCTATTTAAAAATTCAAAGTTAAATCCTGCCCCAGATTTTCACTGGGAGTGCCAAGTGTTCCAAATTCATTACTTGCTGGATGGCTATTAAATCTGCTACTTCACTGTTCCCTGGGTTCGTTTCTGTGTGTTAGCAAAACTAAAGCTTGCCCTGCGTGCTTCAAGAGAGAACAGGGTTACACAGAGCCACGGAAACGGAGATTAGCACCACCCTGGGTGTTTCAGTCTCTTATTGTGCCTTCCAAATTGTCTGTTCCCACTTTAGACCCATTTATGTATTATTTTCCACACTGTATTTCCTTTTAATCCAAGCACTTTTGTGCTGGATTAAATACTGGCCAGAGATGTAACATAAGGCTCTGCCTGTTTTAGCTGGGTGGGGAGCAAGGGGAGGAGAAAACGCTGACAGGGAAAAAAAAAAAAAAGAAAAAACAACCACACTTCAGTAATCAGATTAGACTGAAAGATATTTATTTAGAAACAACAGCTTTGGTATTTTAAAACCAAACAACCTTTAAATCACTAGAAAGTGGGATGTCTCCCCCCGTAGCCAAAACAAATCAATGCACAAAGTCTCAGTATGCTTACAACAGGAAACCTGCAGATCAGCATTTCCAACTGTAAATCCAGAAAACAATTTCATTAAATTGGTTTTGCACTCTACAATCATAAAGGCTGAAAAACCTGTTACCAGCACTTAGATATCTACAGTTCAATTGACTGACTTTTTACTGAAGTGGAGGCAAAATTATTAACATCCTCCCCCCCAAGCAATAAATTAAAAAATGTATACCAGAAAGGAAGTTACACTAAAGTTTTCTAGTTAAGTTAACTCTCTAAAGGGAATCATCATTCTTTATTTTCTGGTAAAATTAAAAAACAAATCAAAATATCAAAGGACTTGGTAGATCTTCAAGTATTTTCACCAAGTGGATTACTCTTGGGGCACTGAACAGCTTACAAGGAAAAAAAGAAACATCTGTTACACAAGCTTCTGGAATAAACTCTTGTATAACCACACCTTCCAAGTCTCGGATTGCTCTCTCAACAAGGCACGAAAGGATTGTTGCTTTCAAAAGGTCCTTGTTCTCAGCTGCAAAAGAGTCAGATGTCTTGTGCAAATGGAGGCTGAAAGCAGGACTAAGTTCACTTGGACACTGGGATGTTCCCATTCAATTAATGAAACGGGGTGTTATTTCAACACCATTCATCTTGCTGACTGCTCACTGCTACTGGCTTCCACTTCATCCCTGTTTCTAGATCAACTTCTGCACCATCTTCATTGTAAGTAGGTCCAATTAAGACGAGGCAACAGACGTGTTTGCTGTGCACTGCAAGGCTTTTTGCAGTGTCAGGAAGGAAGAGGTGTTACTCAGCCCTGGCGTGTAGCTGTGAAGCTTCTCATCATTTCAGAGCACAGTGTCAGGGACAGTTACCTGTAGCAATGGTTAACAAGTCATTCTGTAAAAGGCAGAAGGCAAGTCTTGTAGATGACAAAGGCAACCAGATAGACAGCCGTGAAAAAGAGACATAATTTTATAATTTCAGGACACGTTTCAGGATGCATGTCAGGGCGCAGCTGTATACACAATAATTGAAATTACTTCCAGACCACTTCCTGCTTTTGCACTAAGGTTCTGATCATGGCCATAGGCTTGTAACTGCAGTTGTCTTTGATATACATATCTGTTCTACCTCTTCCTAGGTTAGTCTGTCTAGCCACAAGCACCTTCCACTCTCAGTCTTTCAACGGATGACAGGTATCCAGACCTGCCTGGGATCGGGCCTGATCTCCAGTGCTGAACATTACAAAGCCAGCGAGCTGAGAGGAAAATTGCCAACTCGCTTTAAACTCCCCTTACGTACTGACCGTCAAGTGTAGTCCGGTACCTTCTGTCCAGCCTTAGCTATCCAAAATTGAATTTGCTTTTATAATTTGGAAAAACAAGGCAATCTAAAGCTAGAACTTTTCCTCTGACAGCTCTATTTAACTATGTCCTTTTTGATTTCCTCTTTTTGTTTGTTTAAACACAAGTTACATTTAACTCTGTTCAACCCTAAAGAGGGATGCCTCTGAACAAGACAGCCAGCTCACACAGCAAACCCAGTCTTGTCTTTCATTTCCACTCTGTATCAACGCACAACCAGAAAGTACCAGTACTAAGAGCAGAAATCACCATCTATTGTCTATTCTGTGCTAAGTTTTTACGAACAACTAAGTTTTCTAAGGCAACACAAAACAAGAATTTCAAATCCTCTACACCGAAGTGAGATGCAGTAGAGCCTGAAGTCAGAACCTCCAACTCACAGTAAAAAGCACTCGGTACTTTTCTTAACACAGCTATGTATTTTGTCTGAATGGGAGAAACACTAACTCAGCACTTTCCCAAAATGATGGTGGTAAACATGGTTCGATGGAGGACTGCAGTGTCTATACATCTATAAACATTTACCAGTAGTCCCAATAAGTCAGCGCCTTGACCTAAGAACACGAGCTTGCATTTGTGTGTTCTTGTACGACACCTCACACGTTCACACCAGGCAGACAAGTGTGCACGTCTCCCACACAGTAGTAAAGACAAGTATAGCAGCTCTCACAAGCATTCCAGTACTGCATAACAAGAGACATCATCTCGTTACACAGCTGCAACTGTTGGCTTAAAAACAAGCAATGTCCTACACCAATGTGTGGAAAAAGGACAGAAAAGCTGTGCCTGCCTTGATCTGCAGCCTTAAAAATGTTTAAGAAGGACAGATGACGGCTTTATCTTTTTTAATGTTTGTGAGCCCTACCACTCCAATCCCTGCCCTAATCCCACTTCTTGCAAGAACAGGTCGCAGATCACTTGTTGCAAGAGAGACTGAAAATCCTCACAGTCCAAGACAAACCCTCCCTAGGCACAGCTGACAGAAAACTGGGTTGACAACACTCAGTGGACAGCAGCCAAAAGCAGCAGCCTTATACCTTACTCCTGAAGAGCGGCTTGGCTCCTGGCCCGCAATATTCATTGTAAATGAGTTTGAACAGAAACAAGTGAAACAATGTGATTAAGGAGGCCACGCTGAACCAGAAGAGGAAGGGTAAGCCTGGGTACTGCTTGGCCATGTGCTCCTCATGAGCCAGAATAGCTTTTAGATGGAGTGTGTGTCTCAGGTCCTGCAAGTGGATCAAATCTGTCGATATATAAAGCAGTGGTGTGATGGGCTGAGTCACCATGACGGGGAACGTATGACCTCGTGCCTCTGAGGTGAGCTCCACAGGCTCATTCATACAACCCGCTTCACACGCGTATAGTCTAACTGGCTTGTCTTGGAATTTCACAGACACGTGCAAGAAGGGCTTTCCTTCGGCATCCAGCAGAACCGCTAGATTAATCAAGTCCTTATTGTAATGGATCCCACGTAAGGAATAGCTGTTATGAAGTACATCAGGGTCAGCCTGAAACTGAAGATGGTTTTCTGTGAACTGCAGACCCCCAAAACTAAGCACCATTCCCTGCATGAGTCCGTGGACTCCAGCTGCCACAAGACCCTTGCATCCCCGTTTCTGGAGAGTTAGCTTCCACAGGTCTGAGAGTTGCAAGATCTGGGCGACACTGGTCAGCTTTGCTGGCCACAGGTTCTCTGCATGCATGGTCGCGTGGCCACTGAAGCAGTGGTCAGCATAGTTCAAGCTGGATTCCATTTTTTCTCTGTCCTCACCACTGATGAGTGGATCTAGCAGAGGAGCTGGCATGGTTGACAGCACATAGTAGAGGGTCATGTTCACAGTCTCGCTGGATGGTGTATGCAAATCTGTGATCTTTCTCATTTCAACCCCTGTAATAAGAGAGAACATTGAAGGGTCAGAAGATCACACAGGAATATGACATTAACTAGGAGAAAATGAAGAAAAGCCAAGCTCCCACTAAAGGCAAAGCTAGTTTGATATACAGATGCCTTATGGTGACAGGAGCTGTCACTGTGACTCTGCAATGATCTGTCAAAAGAACATCTGTCTTTTTACTGGCTTTAAGAGAGCAAGTTCTACATTACTTGGGCAGCTACTCTTATGCAAGGCCATGAAAATCTTATTTTAAGAAAAAGCACCCTTGCAGGACAGTCCTTAACTTCCATGAAGAAATCTGTCCTTTATACTGTCACTAGAGGTCAACTCTATTTCAAACTTAGACCTGACACGCTGGGCAAATCAGTGAAGTTCCTGAAGACAGGAAAGCCAGCGCATCCAGAGTTATGAATAGAAATATTCTTCTATCATCTCCTTTATGCAGTAAGGAATATTCCACTCTTATAAAGTACAGTGGGTTCCAAACCAGGAACGCTGTTTTATTATCCCACAACACGCCCCTTAGCCTCCAAGAGAAACCCGTCAGGAAGAGTGGAGCCTCTGGAGACTTTACAGCAACCAGGTCACTGAGCTTTCTGCTGCCTTCTAAAGCAACCCTTAGGAAGCTGAGCATCCCTTTCCTTACCTGAAATGAACAGGTCTGACCAGGTCTGTTGGTGCTCATGGAAAAGATCTTCCACCCCCATCTGCATCACCTCCAGCATCTCTTTCTTGGCCGACTCCCTCAGCTTGCTAAAGGTCTCCTCCAGCCTGGAGACCTCGATGGGCTCTGAGGTGTACACCACGGAGAGCACCGTTTCATCGAAGTGGGATTTGGGTGCCACCTGTACTCGGCTCACAAGCTTCTTGGCAGCCACCACCATAAGCACCACCTTGGGGCTCCCAGCCAGCAGCAGGCGACTGGAGGAGAGCAGGAACTGCCGCTCCTCCACCTTCTCCAGGCTGGTGGCGAAGCGGCTGCCCAGCGAGGGCGTGGAAGCTGGGGCCGAGGCCTCGAAGGCGGCCACCCGCTCGGTGGGGTTGGCGATGCGGATGCGCTGCAGGTAGAGATGCGGCCGGCTCCGGTGGGCCACCACCTCTTCCCGCACCGTCACACAGTCCCCGGCGCCCGCCCCGGGCCCCGTCTGGA
>VYZM01020503.1:1005903-1027551 GCA_013398915.1 Dromas ardeola
GCTTTGCGACAGTGCCGCCGCACCGCCCTCTGAGGAGGCGCTTGGCGGGGAGCCCCGGCCCGCCCGGCCGCGCAGCCAGGCCGCCCCCGGCTCCGGGCTCCTCCCCCGGGCCCCGATGTCCCCCGGCTCCGGGCTCCTCCCCCCGCCCCCGATGTCCCCCGGCTCCGAGCGCCCCCTGGCTCCGGCTCCAGATGCCCCTGCCCCGCTGCCCGCGGAGGGAGGGCAGGGCCGCCCCCGGCGCCGGTGTCTGGTGTCAGCCAGCAGCTCCAGCCTTGTTCCAGCCCGCGGCTGAGGTTTTGTCCCTCCCGCCCGGGTGACTGCACCGACGGAAAAAATCTGAAGCGGGCCTGGAGGAGTTTTCTGTAATTCCAGTGGCAATTTAGCCCTGTTATCACAGCAGAGTTTATGTGGGAAGGCGAGTTACATTCCATCAAGTTTTACTCCACTGTGTAGTAAGTAGAGGAAGAAGCTTTATGATGTGACTTGGATGCGCACAGCAAGCCACAGAAAGCTTTGGACTCCAGTGCAGCTCTCAAAAGACAGTAGCAAACCATACAGGAAACACTATGAGTTAAAATGAAGTGTGAAATTCCTGACCAGATAGAGCCAGTGAACCAGCTTAGCAAACGGGAGCAGACAAGGTGCTCTGTTAACTTCTTCGCGCAAAAGAGCTGTTTGACTGCGGGGGGGGGAGCACTGGAATCTGTCAAAACGGTGGGTGAGACCCTGTCCCTTGCACGTTGCAATGGGACTGGTGTTCTCTCAGAAGGTCTGGTGGGCTTTGAAAGGGCTTTAAAAACTGAGTTCTGATCCTTTCAGTTTTTAGGAAGTTGCTGCTTTGCTTGGAGCACGTGTTGCACGTACTCATTGGAACATCTGCATTGGCAGCTGCCTCTGTTTAAAAAGACAGGCAGCCGACTCCAGCCAGAGCGCACAAAGCAGTACAAACATAGAAACAGGAAAAAAAATATGCTTGCTGGGTTGGCATAGCTGCAGAATGCAAACAGAGCTGTCAAATAGGGACAGTCTGAGTATGGCAGTATAAACAATGATGCATTCATGATTTCTAGTGTGCAAAACCCCCTTCATTTTAGAATGGAGAGATTTAACTTCATTAAAATGAGAAACTTGCAATTTTTAAAAGTCTAGATTGAGTCACAGATCTTAGTCTGAGGTTTGAAGGTGAGGGGCTGAACACCTCTGCTGTGGCTTCTGGCTTAAAGTGGCTTGAGGCTTAAAAGTGTCTTGAGGCTGCTGAAGATTTCTCAGGGGCTTTGTCTGGGCCTGCAAAGTACCGAAGAAATCTCAAGTGAAAGTCTGTTTCAATTTTTTGCTTCTTTCTATTTAGTGAAACTGGCAGCTTTGCAAAAGGAAGTTTCCTGAAATCACCATCTTAGGGAGAACTAGTATTTCCTTGGATTGTTGCCTGCAGTACATCGTTCGAGCATGAGGACTATTCTGTTTGCCTGGTAATTATGAGGGAATTCCTGCTTTGGGGAGAGGGAATGCAAACAAAGGTGCTTTGAGCACACTCAAGAATATCCTCAGTGAATAAACAAGTAACAATGGTAGCTCTTTGGGAGGATGCTGTTATGAAGCATGGAGGATATTAGTTAGCTACAGTGTGGCCCTTCTAACATGCGCTTAATTTTTTCTCCTCTAAGATCATACCTTGTTTTTATTTTGAAAATCTGAATCCTGTAATATCTGTGATTTCTGCTAATTTAAAGAGGTAGCTTACTGACAGAAACCAGCAGACTTAGGCCTCAGAATTTGACACAGCCATTTTTTTTATTAAAGCTGAACTCTGCAATGAGGGAGGCTTCTGTACTATCCCAATGCTTTTATGTATTTTTCCAGCTGTGTATTCCATAGCCCCAGTCCAGCTAAGCAATGCATTGTGGCATTGCGTGTCTGTTCTATCTCAATGCACATGCCACGCCATGGCTCAGCACGCATCCTTCGCTTTTCATGCCTCTGCTAAACTACCCAGCGTGGGTCCTTTCTCCCTGACACCTTACCTTCCTCTTGTGCTCCATGGGCTCAGGTGTGGCTGCGGACTCAGTCCCTCTTTCAGTGATGGCTTCAGTAGTATACCACAATGTTGCTTTCCATCTATTTAATGTTTTACAGAACAGCACACAACATTTGTATGGCCTCTGTCATTCTGAGTTCTTTGCAGACAGGTAAATGTTATTGTTCACACCTTACAAGAGAGAAAATAAGTAATCTCTTAATGTTGCTTTCAGTAACGGAAGCAAAGATTGGCTTAATTATACACAGGGACTAAGAAAACGGCACCGACACGTCTAGGTATTTGCTTCAATAGAACTAATGCGTTGCTCAAGGCCTCACATAAGGTATGTGCCAGTGGTAGCTCCTCATCTGGCGTTCTGCAGGCTCAAAAGGCTTTCCCTGCATCTAAGTCTTACATTCACTGCAGTATGAAAATGATCCTAAACACAGGTTTTTTTTTAAAAAAGTGTAATTTTATAGGACAGGTTTATTTTGCCTGTTCTTAAAGTTAGGCAGAATAAACTAGAAAAAGACGCATGAGTAAGTCACCAGGGCTAAAGCAAGAAAACCCAGCACAAAGACAAAGAGATAAATGTAAGACTTAAAGACATATATATGGCCAGAGAAATACAGTTAGTAAGGGAAACAAGATCGCAGGTTTTGTGTTCACTGAGGACATGTGTGAGGCAAGATGACAGGTGGGAAGAAGGTATTTAATAAGGGCTTCCAGTTTCCCGAGCCATGCATAATCCATTTGGTTTGCTTTTTTCTCGCTTAATGACTATGTCAGGCAGATGCAGCTCAGCACTAACTAAAGCTGGCCAGAAAGCGAGCCCCCTCCTCCCCCAGGTTTGTTTAATGCCTGTTTCTTCCTCTGCAGCCCTGTTCCCCGTGTCCCACGGATGTGGCTGTGACCCCCGGCTGTGGCTAAGACTTGCTGGACCCCGCACCCCAGGTAACGTTACTCCAGCTCCAAGTCTAAATCCCACTAGCTTTGAGTCGCTGCAAAAGGCAGAAGCCCCGGCCCCAGGGCTTCCTGCTCCCTCTCCCAGATCGGCCCCAGCCGCCTCCCCGCCTCTTGCGGGGGCCGGGGCGGCCCGGGAGGAGGAGCCGCCGCCTCCCCGCTTCCTCCGCCCGTCCCCGCCGGGCGGGTCTGGTGCGTGGCACAGGCTCCGGCAGCTCCGGAGGTTTCTAGAGCCGCCGTCCGCCGGGTCCCGGTCCGTCTCGGCTCCCGGGGCGGGATTCAGGCGGGGAAGTCGCCTCCATGGTGCCTGCGGCGGTGCTGCTGCCCTGGGCGGTGCTGGCGCTGCTCGGGGCGGAGGGCGGCCGTGCCGCCGAGCGGGAAGGTAAGGGGGGGTCTGCTCCGGGGCAGAGGGTGGGGGCCAGCAGCACGGGGAGCTGGTGGCCAGGCTGATGGACGGGCGCATCCGCTGCGGGTGCCGCCAGTGTCCCTAAGCGCCCCGGTCCAGCTCTGGGGCATTGCCCGACCTGAGGCTGGTGCCCGCTGCAGAGCCTGAGCCCCTGGGCGGCACCCCGAGCCTGCTGCCGAGTTCCCGGGCTGGCGTGGGTGTCCACTCATGCTTCTTGAGTGCCTCAGTTACCCAGGCAGGCACTCACAGCTCTGAGATGTGTGAGACGAGCCTCGGAAACCATTTCGTCCTAGTGAAGTACTCACAGCCCCTTGAGTTGTATCCCACCTGGGTCTGCCCTTTGTGCTTTTGAATTTACACAGTTCAAGAATTAGGTACCAGAGAGTATTTAATCCCAGACTGGCCACACTGTGACCTGAGAATCTGGGATGCTCCTAAAATAACATCAGTCTGTCTCCACATAAACAGTTGGTGGATGCTCTGAAGAGTAATTGGTAGAACAGTAGAGGATTAGGGCAGCTACAGAATGTCAGCCAGGCTGACAAAAGAGGTTCACACGCTGTCACTCTGCCAAGAAGTTTGGATAATTATCTCTGTCTTCATTAGAGAAGTGGCAATTAAGAGCAGATTTCATCTTGTTATCTAGATTATTTGCCTTCACAATACGTGATTCTGATATAATTACCTTTACTGTATATATTATTTAATACAGTTAACGTGTATCCGTGGGAGTATTTGAGGTTCTTTAGCTACAGTGGCATAACTAAGGCAAAATAAATTCAGCATTTAGGGTAACTATTAGACAAATACAAGTAAGAAATTAGTCTCTCTGTGCTATCCTGCCTTCCTTACACACCCCAGATCTTCCAGGTTTTTAGTAAAGTTTCAGAGCACACCAGAGAGATAAAATTAGATACTGGGAAAAGAGAATAAGGTATATTGGTTAGGAAGAAGGATTTGGAATTAACTGCTTTCTGAACTCGTCGCTTCTGGCATGGCTTGAAGAAAAAATGCCTTACCTTTTCAGTGCCTCTGCTTCCCTAGAGTAATACGAGAATAATGATACCTATCTTCTCTCTTGTACATGCGTTTAAATCCCTGCAAAAGCTCTAAGCATAGTTATTTGTATTTAGTTGAATCTTTTAAAAAAACTTTCACAAATGTAAATTTAGTACAGAGATTATATTATCCACTATTAAATTGTGCGCTGATTTTTTTTTCTATTTGATCGCCATATTAATGGTATTTTCTTGAACACTATCCTAACAGGAAGTGGCACAGTAACATTTCCCAAAGCGCAGCCTAGGGCTAAATTAATTCCTTGTCCTAAAATGCAGCTGCAGCTGTGCTTTCCCTGTAGAGTCAGGGCAGAAGTGAATAACTCTAAAATTTTTTGTTACTGAACTCATCTTATCACTGACTTTTACTCTTTGTAAAAACTCAGAAATCTACCCAATGTTGGTATCAGAGTCCCTGTTCCAGTTCTTTCTCCCTACAGAATCCTTTTCATCAAAAAACTCACTAAAGTGGTAAATGTCCTCTATTATCATTCTACAGATGGAAAAACAGAGGGATAACACGATTGCCTCCTTATTGCATAGCAGAGCTAGTAGTACAGTCCAGCTCCCCTGGTTCCTAGTCCAGTGCTTGCTTCGTTAACCACACTGTGTTCATCTTTTGCAACCATACCATTATTAAATGTATTTATACGATTTCTAATTGTCAGCACAGCCCAAGGAGTCTCTGGGCCCAGCCAGAATAGGCGACCATTTCTAGGTACAAAAAGTAACTCTGACAAGGAAAATAGGGAAGCATAAATCTGCTCTTGGAGTTTTAAAACACCCGCGTGTGGTACTGAAATTGAAAGGGTTTTATCAGCTGCACCAGTGTTCAGCAAAGTCTTCGAGAAAGAGGAAAAAAGAGTTAAAGGAGAAAGAGCAGAGGCAGCATAGCTCAGCACAAGTTTCTAGTACTGGACTGAAGGAATGTCTCTTGGGATGGAAAGCTTCCGCTACTGCAGAGATTTCTCAGAACAGAAACCGAGTTTAATGTCTCTCAGAATCCTTCCCCCACGGACCAGTAATGAGAAGGGAATCTGTAACTTGGAATTGTGCTGGGGGGGATAGTTTTCTCTGTGCTGGCTTTGCCATGCTCCAGTGAGTTCACAGGCTGCACGGTGAAACCTTTTCTGTCTTAGAAATAGGACACCGCTTCCTGTTCATCCCCTTTAGCTCTTGTATCTTGTCCAGCAAACTTCTGGCAGTCATATCAAATGACGTATAAACAGTTTGTTGCTTTCTTGGAGTGGCGGCATGAAAATTAATTAGTGATTTATTTAATGTGAGATGTCTGAGAATTCGGGCTGAAAAAATAGCATAGCAGTCAGGCTCTTTTCTTTCTTCCCTTCTTTTATCATTATATGCTTTCTCCTCTCCTTTCAGGTACTAGAATTGGATGTTTGTCTTTACATTCCTCTCTGGCAGGCCCACATTTGCCCCCCTCTTCATTGGCAGTATGATCTTCGCTTTCTCAGAAACTGTGAGCTCAGAGCTATATAATAAAGCTGCCATGATTTTCTGCATGCCATCATATGGCTAGAAACTTTAATGGTGTTAACATATTCCCTGAGGAGATACGTATTTTACTCATTTGTTTGCACCCTCTGACTGGACAGGACACAAGGAACTGGAGTGTGCGGGAGGAGCTGGATTAGGAATGCACTTCATACATCTAAAAATCTGCTTTTAAAAACTGCACAAATGCAGGATTTGTATTCTTTTATCTGTCAGTCCCTTTGTCTGTGTGTCTAACAAAATACGATTAGAGCTGACCTTCTATTGACTGTTCTCAATCTCACCTCTCTTTTTATTCTGATGCAGGTAAAGGATTTGGGGAATTTCCTTGGGAATATCCTCTTTCTTCCTAACTTGGAGTCTTACACTTATTTTTTACTTCTGCCTTTGTCAGGTGTACACAGGACTCCAGTTCCTAGATCCTTACGCTCTAAGATCAAACAGTACGGTTTGGGTACCCTAAGAAGATGCATCTGGTACATCCATTGAAAAAAAAATATAATCGTTCCAAAAGAAGCCTGCTCAAGCCAAGAAAATGTGCTTTCAGCTTTTCCTGGTGTTTTCTGATGTTAAAATCGTATGGCCGGGAGTCACATTTAAGCACTGCTTCCAGAGCCTATACAAATTCCTACTTAAGCAAAAGTGTTAAGATGAAGTATAGCATTTAATCATTACAATGAAGAAACCACAGCTTTCACATAAAAATCCTATTCCGGTGGTACTATAGAGAAACTTCTGAGAGAGGACTTCAGCATTTAGCTTTCTTACAGTTTTAAGGGACTGGAAATGAAAAGAAGTTGGGGAGCAGAATGTAAATGAAAGTTGTGGTAGAATTAAGTTCACGTTGTGTACGTATGAAAAAATCTGGAAAACACCTCAGGGACGCAGCAGAAAATTGGAGCAGCCATGGAGAGGGAATAATAACATTCAGACTAACTTTGGTCTTCCCTATACGCAGTCAATGCTGAGTGACAGAAAAGGAACTTTGCGGGGAACAGGAAGCCAATTGCACTAAATGGATGACTTCCAAATGGGCAATTAGTAGTAGTTCTATTTGTTATCTTCAAGTTTAATATCCTTCATACTCTGTGTGAGAGAAGAGAATTGTAGCTTTCAACAGCAGGGCAGAACAACGCTTAATACATTATATTTTCTTTTTCTAGCTTATAACTCAGGCAGTGAAGTTGTATCTTTACGTATTCTCTCATTTTATACCCAGGACCAAGTTATAATCTCTGCTGCAAAGGAACAGTCTTGCTTGTGCTGCAGTTAATTTTGGGTTCTTCAACCAAACACTGAAATTTGAGGGCACCTTTGCCATGTTCTGTCCCCTGTGATAGTTGCTTTCTTCAGTAAAACATTGGCTACGTCCGCGTTTTCTTTGTTTCCCTCTACAGATCTCTGATGACGTGGTGCCACAAAAATCCAGGTAGCAAATAAGTAGGATTTGAAGCTGGTTTTCTTCCTGAGGTTGAAGCTTTATGGGCAGTGAGAACACCTATGGTACTTAACATTGTACAGTGTAGATGTAATTGGGTGGGGTGTAAGCAAGCTGCTTTCTTCTCAGCAGGCCGTGGTAGCTCCACAGCTAGACGACCTCCCCTACCTGATTTAAAATGAACCTGGATGTCTGTCAATGTCATATGGAACAGATGTAACGTGTGTCCATGAACAGCAATGACTGCGCAAAATTGGGACTTGTGGATTCTATTGCTGGATTCATGATCAACTGAAAGAACGTACTGGGAAACTCAGTTTGCTTCTCAGTGGTTGGATTTTGACTTCCCTTTGTCAAGTCTGTCGAGTACCTTTAAGACTATTGATCCCTACTTTGTCTCAGTATCTGCTAGTAAAGCCTCTTCGTTAGGTGTGGAACAGCTGGTTGTGAAAACTATGCAAGTTGAATGTGTCCCTTGTGCTTTCTTCTGTATGCAGGAAACCTGCTGGTTCTTACCGTTGCCACCAAGCAGACTGAGGGATTCCAACGCTTTAGAAGATCAGCCCAATTCTTCAACTACAAAGTCCAGGTGATGGCTAGCAGCCTCAGTGGTGGTTGGTCAAAGGGAATTTTGAAGTGTGGAGTGGGTAAGACATGGCCACAAAGTGATTAAAGAAAAGCTCAAGAGAGGACGCTCAGCTGGCTGAAAAATAGTGTGACTGGGGCATTTCTGCAGCAGTCTCTTATTCCATCCTGAGTGTTGGCTTGAGATGAGATCCATGACTCCTGCTCAAGGGAGGCACGTGGCACTTTTCCATTGCAATGCCAAAACACACAGTACAGAGTGTGCTCCTGTCCCTGTTGCTGAGTCCTTTGTTACTGTGCTACATGTTACTCTGACTGTCCCTCCCAGAGATTGGTTCAAAGGCTGGTGTATATATCTAGTCCGTCTGTCCTGATGCTGTTTTTCTGTTGTGATTTGCACTGGGAGTTACCAGGACTAGTAAAGTTGTGGGTTCTGGTCCTTTCGTGTGAGTCTTGCTGGGCATGTGACCTGTTCAGTAGACCCTGTGCCTGTCGTTCTTTAGGTGCTGGGGCTGGATGAGGAATGGCAGGGTGGAGATGACAAGAAGCCAGCAGGAGGTGGGCAGAAGGTCCGTCTCTTGAAATCAGCTTTGAAGCAGTATGCAGATAAGGAAGACTTGATCATCCTTTTCGTAGAAAGGTAATGGGTTGGAAAGTATTTGCCATGAACCGAATCATAAGGCTGTTTGGACAGGTTCTTACTAAGAAGAAATTAACTGTAAAGTAGATTGCTTTTGGAAGGTGTGTCCAGACCTCCTCTGTTTTTTCCCCCTGAGTTCTCTGCAGTTGCTTGAGAGTTGCTCAGAGCTGCATCCGTGGCAGCTGGGAAGGTCTGAACAGGCTGATTCCAACTCTTGCATAAAGTTGATAGCGTTATACCTGCTTCTGCCAGGGTGGAATTTGGCTGCCTCTGTCTGCAAAGAATGAGCAGACAACTTCTATGGAACTAAGCAGGCTTTTCTTACCAGAATTATTTGTTTTATAAGGTGAGGCAGGCTGCAACACACTCCTGAGAGCCAAGAATGAGTCTGCCAGAGAAATGTGGAGAGGGAAAAGGATGGTTTGGAGTCTCAGTGTCTTTTCACGTGCCCAGCAACAGGCAGGGCTGGGATGTCTGCATCTCCCATGGGAGGGAGATCATCTTTTGCAGCTCTGAGTGCCTACCTGTGTTTAGAGAAGTTGGGAATGATTAATCTCTGGTATGAGCAACTTTTTCACTCACCAAAATGAATTTGAAGTATGCAAATCCTCTCGCGGAAGATGCAAGTCTCATTCTGAGAGTGTCGCCTGGGGATTAGTCAGTTCTACCCAGTACTGAGGAGATGGTAGCTGGAGCGCAGCATCCGATGACTGGTGTCCAGTTTAGATTCCTCCTGAAGAGGAGCTCAGCGGAGAGTGGCAGGATGCCAAAAGTTGTAAAAAGCATAACCTATGGGTTTGTTTAATCTAGAAAGGAATGGCAGAGTAATTCTTCCTCCAATAAGTAAAAAGTTGTTACATGCAGTGAGGGCACCAGGCGTTCACGGTTCCAAATGGGAGAAAAGCAAGAAGAGATAAGCGTGTTTTGCAGCTTGGAAGATTTGTTTTTATCATCAGTGAAAACTTTGTAAAAATAAGAATGGGTGGAAGTTGCCCCAAACCACTGTGGAATGTTCTGCAGTGGAAAGTAACATCTTCCAATCTCTATTACACTTTAATTAGCCATAATTATGACAAAAAATGTAATACTGTGATGCAGAACTACAAGAAAGGGATTCCTAAAGAATTAGCTGTTTCTGGAAACCTTTTGTGCTGACATGTTTTTGTGACTCCATACTTTTCTGTCCCTTTCTTGTTTGTCTTTTACTCTAGCTATGATGTACTCTTTGCTTCGGGCCCCACAGAACTGCTGAAGAAGTTCAAACAAGCCAAGAGCAAGGTGGTCTTCTCAGCAGAGAACTACATTTATCCTGATAGAAAGTTGGAAGCCAAGTACCCTCAGGTGCGAGATGGAAAACGCTTCCTGGGTTCGGGAGGTAAGACACAGAACGTTCTTTCAGCTGAGAACCTCTCTCAGCTTTTTCCTCCTATTAGAAGGCCTTTGGGAGAAGTAGTAAGGGACCAGGTGTGGAAAGCATCTTGATAGAAGATGGTGCAAACTGAAGCCCTGTGCATAACGGGCGGTAATGGAAAGACTAACTGTGCTCCTGTTTTGACCTGCAGGAAGGGACATAGCTACAAATGGCATGTAGAGAATAGGAACCTGCTTCCTGTCCCTTCTCCCTTTTCAGTGAGGCTTGTCATTCAGGGTGTGGGTATCTGAGCTTTTCTGACGCTGAGGATTACAGGTTCGCTCCTGGTGTCATTCCATGTTGGGAAGTGTGGTTTATACGTGCTTTTGCTGAAAGCTGGTGTGTCTCTGCAGGACCACAGAAGGGAGTGAGACTTTGTGTGAAAGAAGTGAGAGTATGTGTACGCAGGAGAACATTCCTTTTTTGGTTGTCTGGGTTGCAACACCTTTTCATACTTATTCCCACAGGCTTCATAGGTTATGCTCCAAACCTGAAGAAGCTTGTGGAGGAGTGGAAAGGGCAGGACGATGACAGTGACCAGCTCTTCTATACGAATATCTTCTTGGATCCAGAAAAAAGAGTAGGTGTAGCTGGATTCGGGATTAGGAGGAGTTGTCTGAGAAGCATTGCTGTTAATCCTCTGGGCAGTGTCGCTGTTAACAGTAAAATAAGTTAATCACATGTTGAACCTTAATTACTGCTTTGGTATCCTCGCATGAAAAAGGCCAGTATGTCTAGTTACCCATTTTCCTTCTGAAAATTTGCATTCTAGACGCTACCCCCTTGTTCTCTTATTAGCAATTTTTATCTTTAAGCTCAAAATGTGAATGGGAAGATAGATCTCAAAACAAGTCTTATTGGAAACTCATGCCAACTCAACTGTATGTGCTGATGTTTAAAGCTGTTGAGTGTGGCAGAACTAACCAGCCTCCTGCTAGGGGATATGAAACTCAGACTTTACACATGCATCCTCCCTGCAGAGTGCAGTGCCGACTTAGAGATATCCAACCTAGCACTAAAGTACATGGTGGGTAAAGGGGCAGGTGAAGCCTGAGCAGGTTTGAGGTGATGAACAGGACAAAGGTTCTCAGCCTTGTAACCACTGTTGTGCCACAGGACAGTGACCATAGACATCACAGTGGGTAGCCCTGCTGGAACGAAGAGGCTGCCACTGCTTTCAACAAACACTTCCAGATTTTAGCTGACAAAATCTGCATCAGCCTATGCAACATGCCACGTAACGTAACATGCCATGTCATACAGAAGCCTGGAATGGACCCTGGAAGCATCATTGCCATTCTAGCACCGTGTGGTGCACTGGACAAATTGTCCAGCCCACGGGGTGATGCTGCTTCTGTCGTCCCTGCCCAGCTCTGCGCTACACAATGCAGTCTGTCCCTGAGGGACACCACAAGTGCATGGGAACTAAGATGTCAAACTGTAACAGTAGAGTCAAGAGGAAGCATTAGAAATAGGAAACTGCGTTCACGCTGATTAGAGAAGGAGTTGCACATTTTTACCAGCAGGGCTGGTAAAAAATGCGTAACAGCTGCACTTTTTTCCTTCCCCAAATCTGAATATGGCCTATAATATATTAACATGAACAGTTCCTTTAATGTTCTCATCTGCAGTTCTGGCCCAGTGCCACACAAAGGCTGAGTAATTCCACTGACTTGGCATTCAGACAGCGGATGTTAGCACCCTGCTGTCCTTTACGGTAATCAATCTTAATAGATGCCTGGAGGGACACTGAACTCTATAGTAAAGTCAGAGCTGGATTTTAGTCTGACAAAAATCCAGTCAGAGTGTGACTTGCAGCAGGGGATAAAAACAAAGATTGCACGAGCTGGCCTTGCGCCTTTACGTGTTCTGGTTTGACGCTGGTACCTGGGTTGACACTTGGGTTAATGCTCGCCCTGTGCACAGATGGCAAGAAACTGTCTTCTCAGCAGACGTTTTTGTTATCTTGGCATTCCTGCATGTGGAATTTGGTGAGTTTTATATGACCATGCTGCAAGTGTACTTCATTAATATGCTGCGTATTATTACTGGCACACCCACAGCAGTTTAAAAATGTTTATTTGTATGGTATTGCCTAATATAGTATGTTTTAGAAAATGGCAAATTGTCCCAGATTCAAGCGAAAATGAGGATTAGCTGGGAGTGTTTTAGGCTTCAGAGCTTGGAGAGTATGGAAACGATTATAGAAATGATATATATTACATGTGAGAGACCCTATAGCTCAGCATAAGGTCTCTCACATGTAAAGAATGGATTCCATCTTGTGTTCTAATTAAGGTTATTTATCTCATTCTTTTAAAGGAAAGTATCAACATCAGTCTAGACCAAAGAAGCCGAATCTTCCAAAACCTAAATGGGGCATTAGGTGAGATGGAAGAAGGAAGCTCATTTCTCCTTGGAATGCAACTGCAAGCCGACACCAGAAATAAAGTTGTGTTGTGGTTGAAGGGATTAAATTTCAGAGATTCCTGTCCCTGCAGAATAAGCCTCTGCCAGAGTTCTGGGATTTATTTGCAATTCCACTGCAAGCAACTAGGTTCTCATTGCAATTCCCTCTTCACTTGGGGGAATGCAGGTCGGGTTTTCCATCTTACACCTCCTTGCCACTTTGATCTCCAAGCATGTCGGATTGAATTAGCCTTGGGGATTGAAACTGGGAGGGACTTCAGTGCAAGTAATAACACACAACCCTGCCTAGGGCTTGCCTGTCTTTCCCCTTCAGAACTGTGTCTGGAATGCCATAGAAGGTGAGATGCAGTCAGATACTGCCTGCGAGCGCTCGCTGACCTGGCCTGCTGATTGATTGATTTTGCTAGTCCTGGCAGAAGTGATTCACTTACTCTCCTGACACTACTGCCTGATGTTTTCAGTTTACAGCCTTGCACCACTCCATCTTTATTCCAGTCAGGTAAAAAATTATAAACGGCAGTGTAGTTTTTGGCTCCTGTGCTCATTATAACAGTGATAGACCAGAGCTTGGATCTGTACTGGTCTGTTTTCCAAAGGATTTTGTGTGGTTGTGTTGAGGAGATATCTTGAGTGATTGCTGCCAGGAGGGTGGACTTTTGTCAGGGGCAAAAAAGAGAGAGAGCAGGCGCATGGAATGCTTAGGTGGGAAGGGCCTGAATCCTCCCTGGCCATCAATAGCCGTTCCTCGCAGCACCATTTGTCAATGCCAGTTTTGAAAGACTGTTTCAATGTGGCTTCTGCCAGTTCCCAGTAGACAGTGTATTTGTCAGCTCAGCAAGCTGCACTCTGCCCAACTTCCCAGCCACCCCCTGTTATCTCACAGGATCATTCTGAATGTTTTTTCTTTTTTCTGGATATGGTCTGTAGCCCTTAAACTACTTGTGCATGGTTATCCATGTCCATGCTTTCATCTTTCAGCAATTGTTCAAGAGAAATGAGGCATTGTGCTGCTAATTATTAATAAAAGCCTTCCTCTGATAACGTGATGGCAATGTCATTTCCAGATGAGGTAGTTCTGAAGTTTGAAAACTCACGAGTGAGAGCAAGAAACTTGTTATATGACACTCTGCCTGTGGTGATTCATGGAAATGGACCCACCAAGGTAGGTCGGCACCCTGAAGGAAAGATTTGATACGTATTTGTTGCAAAGTGACCCTTTAGTATCAGGTTACAGTCTTCCCACAATGACTTTCCCTGTGTACATTTACGTTTGAGAAACAATAAGTGGTCCACGTGCGTAGCAGCAAGATGGGTCTGATTTGAAGATCAGCATGTAATTAGACCATCGGGTTATCGTGCTTTTTAGATTCTTCAGTCCAAGAAGGTGGTAAATGAAGTTCTAATGAAATGTGGTCTTACACTGGGGGTGGGTGCAAAGAAACTCTCCTGCCCTGTAATGCGTAACATGGCAAATTGCCTTTTGCAGCTGCAGCTAAACTACCTGGGAAACTACATTCCTCAAATATGGACATTTGAGACTGGCTGCACTGTGTGTGATGAAGGTCTGCGAAGCCTCACGGGGTTTAAGGTAAGGCTGATGTCTTCAAAGCTCTCAAGACAAGTTGTACAATTACAGTGGGATCTTACGTGTCTGATGTGGTACATGAGCCACCACTTCTCTCCTCTTCTCACTGAACGTAGGATGAGGCATTGCCAATGATTCTGATCGGCATTTTCATCGAGCAGCCCACCCCATTCCTCTCCCAGTTTTTCTTGCGGCTTCGTAACCTTCATTACCCGAAGCAACGAATCCAACTCTTCATTCACAACCATGTAAGTAAAGTTGGCCTGTGATGATCTTAGCAAATGTGGGGAAAATGTATACCTCTTCCTGTACTGAAGGCACCTCTGCAACCTTTGACTAGACTTCCAGGCTCTGTAATCCCAGTACTTATCTGCAATGGCACCTATAAGGTAGCTCCATCCAGCTGTAAAGATATGGAAGTGGGAAGAACTGTTGCTCATCTCGTTTGGCATTTTCAAGAACAGGAGGCTGAGCAGTCTGGGATGAGCCCACCTCATCTATTTTTCCTTATTTTTCCTTTGGCATAGGAGCACCATCACTTGATGCAGGTGGACTCTTTTGTTAAAGAGCATGGCAAAGAATATCTCGCCATCAAAGTGATTGGACCAGATGACGAGGTGGAGAATGCTGAGGCCCGTAACTTGGGCATGTAAGTGAAGGGGCCATACATTATGGCTAGCAGAATCAGCCTGTGTCCTAACTAAGGCAGTCCAGTTTTTCTGAGTATCATCGCTGTGATGCTTCTCATCTTTCAGTTACCCTCTTCTTTCAGTTTTTCTAGCATTAACTCCTCATGCCCATTATATATCGGAAAAAACGAGCCCCAGTACCAGCTCCCTTTCTCCAATTTCAGAAACCAAGTTCTTACTGGTCCTTTGCTCTCTTAGAGGGGTAGCCCTGTACCTCCCACCCTCATCAAGCAGTCTATATATCCAGTCATATATCAGACAGAATACGCACCAATATCTCTGAAGAGGAGTGTAGTAGTAAAACTAAGAGCTAGTGGCAGAATATCTTCCTGTCTGTGATCAGGAGGTGTGAGTTTGAGCTCAGGTCTGGGTTTGGGCCAACCGTAAATGGGAACCTCTTCAGTTTGTGCTGGGGAAACAGTTTGCTAAATGTTGATTTTGGCTGTGTCTGACTGTGTCTGTTGGATACTGAACCTGGTGTGCTTGTACTATGCTGGCTCTCTGGGTTGTTATGTTAAACTGAACTTTTCTGAGCACCCAGAAGAACACCTTTAGTCTATAAGGTGAGGGAATTCCTGGTGTTCTGTCCCTTGTCTTGGTCTGTTCCAGGAGGATTTTGATGTGACTTGTTCTCTGGCTGTAGGGATTTGTGCAGAAAGGATCCTGACTGTGACTATTACTTTAGCCTGGATGCTGAGATAGCTCTGAAGAACACAGAGACTCTAAGGATCCTGATCGAACAGAACAAGTGAGTTCTTTGGTTTGAGCAATCCTTACTGGTCGTCTTTCACACAAGGAATACAGTGAGCTCTTTTATCACTGAGAGGTGTAAGGTACTAGGAGAACTGTGTCAAGATGGAATGTTAGACAAACAGCTCTTATTTGACCTTTTTTTACTGTAGTTTTAATCCCTGGATTTTAGGCAGAGGATGTAAATCATCCCTAGTTTTCTCTTTATATAGTTGCTAGACCAAATCGGATTCTAAGACACCTGCTGCAGGGTGCAGTTAGGTAGGAGATTGTGACCATATTTGCCCTTTCTTATGTGGAATTTTATTCCAACAGAGTTAACAGAAGCAGCAACTCTCTAAGTGAGGGAGGATCTAACTCTTACAGTCCTGTGGTTTGTAAATCTTTTCCTTTTCTTTCTGTGGTAACATCCTGTCCTGCAATTCCTTTCTCTTTTTTGCGCACAGGCTGGTGATTGCCCCACTGGTAAGCCGTCATGAAAAGTTATGGTCAAATTTCTGGGGAGCACTGAGCCCTGATGGATACTATGCCCGCTCAGAAGATTATGTGGATATTGTTCAAAGGCGGAGGGTGTGAGTATGCAAAGAGAGTAGTTTCTTACTGATACAATCCCTCAAATGTAAAGCTTGCTGCAGCACGTTATCATCAAACCAGCTAATGTCAAAGAACCGGAGAGGACAGCTGTCTTTGTGTATAGAAAAGGAAAAGAAGTCTGTACTCCCATTTGGAAGCTGTTCTGTGTTCTCCCCTGAGCAGGGACCATATCATACTTTGGGCAGATTTTCTTATGATCAGAGTAAGGGTTTAAGAGTCCTGACTCTGCTGAAGTCACTTCATCTTGCTCATGTCACATTTTCCCACCTGTGGGTTATAGTTAGTGTGATCCTTAAAATCCTGTAAAGTGCTGTTTAACGTTTATCAGATAGTCTTCATAAAATACCAAGGCAGTTGCTGAATGGAAGATTCACAAAATATAATTGTTGGTTCATTCATATTCTTGAGGGGCCCTCTTTTTTTTTTTTTTTTTTTTTTTTAGGCCATTATGTGTGCGATAAATGCTGGAAATCAGCTTACGCACTTTTGGCTGCTTCAGTTTTTTTAAATCACTGGAAAAAAGTATGTTGATCTCTCTGGGAAGAGATTCAAGCCATTAATAACATCTCTAGCAAAAACACACAGTAGCAATTAATTGCTTTCACAGTGGACTAGCATTTGTGCAGCTTAACGGCTCTGAGCAACATAAGTGATTTTTCCTGGCATGACAATTCCTATTGGTATGATTTCTCCCTACTGTTCTGAGTTGGTTCATTTAGGCAAGCCTGGCTGATACTGCAGTGCTGTCTGCCATCCCGTCAAGTCCAGCAGTTTCTGTCTTAGTGGTATTTCGAGTCTTACTCTCCTACCCCTGTATTTCAGCGGGCTTTGGAATGTTCCCTACATCAGCAGCGTTTACATGGTTAAAGCCAAGGCTCTGCGATCGGAGCTTGACCAGGGAGATCTCTTCCACAGTGGCAAGCTGGATGCTGACATGGCTTTCTGCCACAACGTTCGGAATCAGGTCAGTCAAGGAGAGAGAGGCTGGTAGGGGAGAACTGCATGCCAGGGTGGAGGTGACAGGATTAAGTAGTTTTAAGGCATTCAGCTCTGCCAGGGCATGGGACGGGATGAACTGGCATTATTCAGTACTGCGCAGGCTTGGAACAGTGGGATTTCTATCTTGCTGTGAGACCACATGGAGCTAAGAACCACTAATTGTGGATAAGATTTTTGGTTTTGGGCCTATGCAGGGCTGTTCTAAGTGGGGTTGACAGGGTAAGAAGGAAGAACCTAATCTCACAGCAGCTGCTCTGCTCTGTTTCCAGCCCTGGCTGACAAGAGGCACAGAGTAACTGCCTCTGGCTATATCCTTTCAAAGTTCCTCATATCAAGGGGCCAAATTAAACTGAAGGCCCACAGGAGAAAGAATGAGTAAATGAACAGCTTGGGCAGAGCCATCATCACTGGGAACAGTCCAGTGTTTATATTTCATAGCGTCTCACAGAAATGTGAGGCCTGGAAACAAGGCTTGATTGTTTCCCTTCTGTCCTGCAGGGAGTCTTTATGTACCTGACAAATCGGCATCAGTTTGGACACATACTGTCCCTGGAGAATTATCAGACAGCTCACCTTCACAATGACCTCTGGCAAATATTCAGCAATCCTGAGGTGAGTTAACCTGCATGCTCAGCAGGCTTAGCAGTGTGGCATGTGAAGATTTGATGACTAGCTTCACCAATAACGAAGATCCAGGCGGTGTAATAATGATGTCTCTCGGGTGGGATGAGGAGCATAGTCACTGAATGTAAAGAGAGGGTGTTTATGTGATTCATAACATCTGCATTTTCAAAGCCTGTGAAGTACTGCTGCGTGTGCCTGGCCTTGCACTGCCTCTTTAACCAGGCTCCACAGAAATGACTGGTTTGCTTATCTTTTAACTGCAGGACTGGAGAGAAAAGTACATCCATGAGAACTACACAGCAGCTCTGAAAGGGAAATTGGTAGAAACGGTAAGAAAACATCGCTCTTACCTATCAGAATGGGAGATTAGCATCAGGACAATGCTTGTATCGTCACTATTGTTATTCTCGGGAATAAGCAGTTCAGCACGACTTTGTAGTCTTTCAGATCCAGAGGAAACATGACCTTGAAAGTATTTTTAGAGACAAATCATTCTTCATCTCCGGGTTTCTTAAGTGGAAGTGGAGCACATAAATCAGAAGACAAATTTCTATCCTCAATATTTTAGTTACTTTCCACTTAAACTGGCTCAATCTACAGACAGTTTAGTCTTGTTCCTTTTTCCTCAAGCACCTGTCCTTGTTTCTGCTGTTCTCACCTGTCTACTTTCTGCAGCCCTGCCCAGATGTTTACTGGTTCCCCATATTCACTGACACTGCCTGTGATGAGCTGGTGGAAGAAATGGAACATTACGGCCAGTGGTCCACAGGTGACAACACGGTAAGAAAAAGCAGGAACTTCTTGATTTCCGGGTCACACCATTATCCATGCGTATTTCAAGGCAGTGGTGCCTCCTGTAGGAAGGCATTAGATCACACAGTTAAACCGGGAAACTGGAGGCAATACTCTAATTTTGTTCTTGGTTAACTCTGTGATTTTTCCCTTATTCTTAAACATGAATTAATTTTTGAGTCCTCTTCAGTGTTCCCTGAAGCTACAGGGTGATGTTGTTTACCTTAGAGTTTAATTATTGTTTGAAATGAGTTTTCCATCCTGGAAATTCTGATAAATAAATGTCATGTTTATTTGTAGTTACCAGAAACAAGTGCTTTTTATTCCTGAAGTCCAAGGTTCTCATCCTCATGGGTATGTTCATTATTCTATTTCAGGACAGCAGAATACAAGGAGGGTATGAGAATGTCCCAACTATTGACATACACATGAACCAAATTGGCTTTGAAAGAGAATGGTACAAGTTTCTTCTGGACTATATTGCACCCATCACAGAGAAACTGTACCCAGGGTACTATACCAAGGTATGTATACCTTATCATCAAAACTTGTGGTCAGCTCAGCACCTCCTCTAGTTGCAACTGTGTGAAAAAACTGCTAGAATCCTCTAGCGATATGCATACTACTTCCCAGTGTGGAGGAACTGACCCTGGAGAATGACAAGTATATGCATGAGGAAATAGGCAATTTCCCAATGACATTCTCCTGCCTTATTGTTGCCTTTCTCTCTTAGTAGTGGGATGCAATTCAAATATTATACCCTGCTGTGCAGCTCAGTAGCTGTGGACTGCTATCGCCCTGTAACAGATGTGTACTTTGTTCTTTTCTTCTGCAGACTCAGTTTGAGCTAGCCTTTGTAGTTCGCTACAAACCTGACGAGCAGCCCTCTTTAATGCCCCATCATGACGCTTCCACCTTTACCATTAACATTGCTTTGAACCGAGTTGGAATAGACTATGAGGTAAGCGTGTGCCAGCGTGTCAAGAATGCGGTACAGCCTCTTGAGCAGTCCACGCAGCTGAAAACCCTTTCCTTATCCATATCTGGCTTCTTCACACTGAGGATTGTGATTAATGACTGGGCTAGGGTAGAAGATTTTTGAATGTGTCAGAACGCAGGAGATTTCCCAAGCACCTTCTCACGCTTTCCAAAGGGCTGCCAGGAGAAGGCAAAGACCCTTTCCCTCAGGTGCTTTTACCAAGCTGATGTGTGTCTTGTTTTGTTTCCATTAGGGAGGAGGCTGCCGGTTCCTGCGCTACAATTGCTCCATTCGAGCTCCACGGAAAGGGTGGACCCTTATGCATCCAGGACGCCTGACCCACTATCATGAAGGTCTTCCAACCACCAAAGGAACCCGTTATATCGCAGTGTCCTTTCTTGACCCCTAGAGCCATGCTTCACAGGAACGACCTTTCCCTGGTCCTGCTCACTGCTGACTTTGAGTGGAAACAGGGAATGCTACTGAGAGTTGAGGCATTGATCAAAGCTATTTGGATATTGATTTTTAACAATATTTTAAGACTCCACCACTGGAAGATCTCTCTCTCTGATACTGCAGGTAATATCTAGGAATATTGCTGTAGAATTTGGAAGGAGATTTTGTGCCTTCATTTTTGATTCTGCTCCTCATCCGCTGTTTCTTGGAAATGCGATTTACTTGAACCATCACTGATTGGTTGGCTTTACAAAAATGTTTTCTTGGACTGGAAATCCAGCTTTTTGGAGGCAAGTCACAAGCTCTCTCTCCAGGTAGCTGGAAGCCCATTTTCATCCACAGCATATATGGGACTGGACAATAATTCCTGGATACTATTCCAAATATAAACCAATCAGGGAGCTGGCTCTAGGAGTCATAACAGTTAAATGTCATACCAGATGAAACTCGGGAATGAGAGCCTGAAGATCATCTGATTCCTTACCTCTTTGCAGTCCTTGGAAGCATATCACAAAGTTCAAAGCAGCAGCAGTGGCAATATAGGTGCTTGTGGTTAGCTAAAGGAAGGTCCATTAATGATACTTTACCTCTGGGATTAGACCAAAGAGATAAAAGATAGCCTCCCTGTCTTCTATTACTGCAGCTAAAAGGAGCGTGTGTACCCAGACAGATTGAGACCATGTCAGTATGTGTAGATAAAATCTAAAAAAGGTGGAGAACAACTAGATCAGTCAGGAGAGCTTCACTGCTAAATCATCTCAGTTCTATCCCATGTTAAAATTGTCAAAAGCTCTAATCAACCTCTGGATAACAACCCACAGGCCCCAGAGGTCTTTGGTGGCCTCATTCCAGTTCTCGGTGATTGTTTTGATAATTTTCTTTGCATCTAACTTGAATAGGCCATTGAAGAGCTGTTCGCTGGTACTTAGAGGAAATCATTATACAGTGTTTCTATTATTTGAGATTCCAAACCAAAACACTTCTCCAGTGGGATCAAGGGTGATAGAAATGAGTGGTTGGAAAGTGCTGAGAGATTGTGGTGAGCTGGTAGGTATAAAAATCTGTCTAGGCTAGACCCAGGGTTAGAGAGGGAAGGTGGAGAAACCTTTTCTGCCGTTGCCTGTGAGATACCTGCTCTGCTCATGAGACACGATTATGCTCTGGGTGAGCCGATACGTTTCACTCGTTTGACATCATGATTGTTCTTAGAAAGAAAATGTTACTGTTAGTTCTCTGTGTCTCCAGCTTCTGCTGTCTACATGTCAGGTGTAGAGCCCCTTCATCTAGGACGGGTCGCACTAATGCAGGCAGAATAGCCTTAGACATGTAAATTCTGGCAGGGAACTTGATGCAATTTGAATGGACCCGAGGAAGGCGACATCGACCTTTTCCCGCTGCTTTCCTTGTGCTTTTTTGGTCTGTTTCAAGGCTACACACTTACGCGTGCCCAAGGGAGAAAAACCCAGGCAGGGACAATCAGTGTGAAAAGTAAACAATAATAAATGTTGTTAGATGACCAGTACTATCTGTTACCAAATGAAGGGACTTGATAGGCCAATTGTTGGGAAGATGTCGAAAAGGCGTATGTATTTATTCAGCAGGGGTTTGTTTTTTTTTTCCTTCACTTATTTTTGTTGTGTCTTTCCTTTGCCCACTGTGGTGATTGTAATTAATGAGGAGTCTGTGGCGGGAGACTCGCATTAAACCCTTGCCCCAC
>VYZM01020503.1:1027690-1041240 GCA_013398915.1 Dromas ardeola
GGGTAACATGGCGGCGTCACGGGAGCGGCGGTGAAGGTGAGAGATGGGGCGGTGCCTGGCGACAGGGGAGGTGGGAGCCGCTGGAGGCCCGGCCGGACTCTCGGGGGGGTCGGCTGCCGGGCGGCAGGGACAGGGGCAAGGGTGGGGTCCTGGCCCCGCCGCCCCTCGGAGCTGCGCGCCGGCCTGTGGGAGTGGGAGAGGGAGAGGGGCGCTTCCCGCCCTTTTCCCGGCCCGTCAGCCCCCTGAGGAGAAGGCGACGGCGGCCGCCCGGAGCATCAGCCCGGTGCTTCCCCGGGCACAGGGATGGCGGGGGAGCGGAGCCTGGCCCATCAGGGAGCTCGGCAGCCTGTGTCCCTCATCCCCTGGTCCCTCTGCCGCAGGGACGGGGACAGGCTGGACTCGGCGTCGCTGAAAGAGCTGCGGGACGGAGTCTGGCCGGGGTGAGGGAGAAGGCAGGACAACCGCAGGCGTTCATGTTCAAGAGGGATTCGAGCTGACCATGCCTGACTTGTGAAAACGTAACTCATCCTGAAAGTAAGCGGGGAAGGGGGAGAAGTGGTCGCTGGGGGCCTGTTTATTGGGAGGGACAAGAAAAGATGATTTTTTTTGTTTCTGATACTTGAGTAATTTCCAGTTGTGGAAAGTGGAACAATTTCTTTGAAAATAAAGAACTTTTTTTTTTTATCTAGTTCTTGGTAGGATGGTTGGTTGGCTAGCTGTTGGCCCTTGGTGAGCCACCCTTATTTACTGGATTTTTTCCCTGTAGCGCAATGTCCCTGTTGTTTACTCGTTCCAAGTCAATAGTTGCAGTGAAGAAGGATAAGAGACACATGGCTGAGGTAAATGCTTCTCCACTTAAACATTTTGTCACTGCAAAGAAGAAAATCAATGGTATCTTTGAACAGTTGGCTGCATACATCAATGAGAGCTCCTCATTCCTGGAAGGTAAGCTGAATTCTTGAACTAAAAGTGTGTAACAGTGCTTTGCCCACATACAGTTTCCCCAAAGCACACCAAAAACATTTCATTCAGTTAAATGGTATTGTTAGACCTGTGCCAGACATGCATGTCAGTTTATATATCAATATTTATAAGGAGAACTGAAGACGATTTTATTGAATTTGGGTGGAGTTCAGGGTTCATATTTTAAAGCTGACAAGCTCACACATGTTAAGAAACTGAGCTAGTTAGTGAGCTATGCTTGGTTTTTATGCTGTTTGGGAGTGTTTTAATAAACGATACAAGGCCCTTTAGGGTTTTTGCCTATAATTCTTTCAATATTCTTGCCTGGACATGTCATTGCTAGTGACATGTAGCATATACCGATAATTGACTTTGACAGCTTAAGACACAGACAGAAGATATTTTTTTTTAAGGGTTTTGGAAGTGTTGGTTGTGTTCTGTTCAAGGCAGTCCTAAGGATGAGAACAGTTATTAGAAACACAAAAGAGACCAGCTGATAAATGCTGTTGCAAATTTGCCTCGGGGTGTAATTGCCTGTGTCAAGATTACCCACACAGTCTTTGGGACACAGATAAACATTTAGTTATGTGTGTTACATCATGAAAAGGTGTTTCACCCAGTACTGAGACAGATGGCTTCTGGAATTCAGAGACATGGTGTATTTTGATTTTAGAAACACACAAGAATGTAGAGCTTGATCCTGTCACCACAGAAGAGCAGGTACTGGAAGTCAAAGGCTACCTGTCAAAAGTCAGTGGCATTAGTGAAGTGTTGGCAAGACGGCACATGAAAGTTGCTTTTTTTGGAAGGTGAGTCACGTGCTTATGTTGCCTGCGCTCCCCACTCAGTAAAAGCAACTGCCATCTTTAGGATTGTAGCCAGTAAAAAATATTTATAGAAATACTAGTACTCCAGCTTTTGCTTGTAGTGTGCATGTCCCTGTTACTAGTTCTCTTGTAAATTGGAAACAGACACTGTAGCACGTAATTCTTCAATTTGGAGGAATTCTTAAGAAAATAGAAAAGTCTTTTTGTAAATTGCCTGTGGCACCTAAATTGTTAATACTTCTGATACTGCTTGGGTTTAGAGAACTTTTCTGTAATATCAAAATGAATATGCCTGAATCTCAAAAGCCTAGGTATACCATTCTTTAATCTGACTTCAGGACAAGCAATGGGAAAAGCACTGTGATAAATGCCATGCTATGGGACAAAGTGCTTCCTTCAGGAATTGGACACACCACTAATTGTTTCCTGCGTGTAGAAGGGACAGATGGACATGAAGCTTTCCTGCTTACTGAAGGCTCAGAGGAAAAGAAGAGTGTTAAGGTACAATTTCCCTAAGCATAAGATAACGGAGAAGAGCTCTTCAGAAGTGTCAGAAAAGAGAAGGAACAAGAAAATGAAAGCACTATGAACAGATTTCACAGTTAAGGATTTTAATCATTAAAGGAATACAGATAAAGGACGGGGTTTTATTTGATGTAGGAAGGGAGGAATGGAGCAAGTTACAGGATGGAGTTTGTTAATTTTATGAAAAAGATGATACGTTGTATTTGTTAGTGATAGCAGGGTTCTGAGCTCTGTATGGCTGACAGAAGGCACAGGCTTCCTGATAATTCCTCAGTAGCCTTTCTTGACGGGAGAATTCCTTGTAAACTCTCTCTAGGTGGTTGCCTTTTGACTAGGAGACTCAAGCAAGTTTTATGTGGAAAACCTCCCAGAGAGAAAGTGATTTGGAGTTGGGTTTTATCTTAAATTGTTTGTGAACAACCCTGAAGGGGAGATAATTGTGTTAATGGGTCTTAGCCTACAGGAAATGTTACAAGTTATCCATCTTTTTAATAGACGGTAAACCAGTTGGCTCATGCCCTTCATCAAGATGAACTTCTGAATGCTGGCAGCCTAGTCAGCGTAATGTGGCCCAATTCCAAATGTCCTCTCTTAAAGGATGACCTAGTGCTGATGGACAGGTGAGAAATACCTTTCTTTCCTTTCCTGCTTATCACAGATTAATTACAGAAATGTCTTCAAATGCAAGTTTAATAAACATCAAGGAAGTTGTTCTAATCTATGACAGTGACTAAAGTCCTTTGCTGTAGTTAGCAGTCAGAGTTTCTCTTGCTTGTTACTTCCTTATAGTCTGTACTTTGTGTCACCTCAGGACAGTGTAGCTCAGACATGGGAAATTGATGCCCTGAAAAGCTGAAACACATTTCTTATTAATTCTTTTAATTCTGTTTTTGCTGTTTCCACAGCATAGTAACGTCTCTTCTCTTTTTATTGCTAGCCCTGGCATTGATGTAACCACAGAGCTGGACAGCTGGATTGACAAATTCTGTCTAGATGCTGATGTATTTGTCCTCGTGGCAAATTCTGAATCAACATTGATGCAAACTGTATGTTCAAGTCCACTTGTTCAGTGAATTTGGCGAAAAGTTAAAAAATTTTGACGTATTAATCTTAAGACGTTTTGTTCCATTTTGCTTAGGAGAAACAGTTCTTTCACAAGGTGAATGAACGTCTGTCTCGACCCAATATATTTATTTTAAATAACCGCTGGGATGCATCTGCCTCTGAACCAGAATACATGGAAGAGGTTTGTGGTGTGTTTAAGTTCCTTCTCTTTGCATGGATATTATAGAGGCCATTTTGACTCTGGCCCTTGCGTGTAGAATCATAACGTGTTGGATGTGATTGTTTTACAGTTTGCATTTTTATTGCCATAATGTGGAGTCTAGAGGGAGTATAGACGAGTGATCAGGACGTGATTCTTGACATTTCTGAGCTGGAAACCAAGAGTTTCACAGGGACCTGTTGAGGTTAGATCACTTAGATAACCTCTGGAAGGTTCTATGAAACAGCAAAGTTGGGGGGTTTTTTCTTACTCTTTTGCATTGGTAGCTTAGACCAGCAGAGGGCATCTGGATGCCTGGTCTAACCTTTGACTGATGGAGCATGAAGTGGATTTAACTGTTTATCCCTCAGGTGCGTCGCCAGCACATGGAGCGGTGTACCAGTTTCCTGGTAGATGAGCTGGGTGTGGTGGATCGAGCCCAGGCAGGGGATCGAATTTTCTTTGTGTCGGCGAAAGAAGTGCTGAATGCCAGGATTCAGAGAGCTCAAGGGATGCCAGAAGGAGGTGAGGAAAGCAAACAGAAACATTCCATTTTCTTATAGGGAAGAAAAGAGAGACTATCTTGCTCCAAAAAATGGATAAAATTGGGGTGGATCAGATTATTAATAGAGCAGGCAAAAACAAAGGGTGACTTAGCAGCACTTTTGCAGTGGCTTCAAGGTAAAGCAGGAACATTTCCTGATGTCCAACATCTGATTGCTTTCTCAAAACTTAAGTGGTTGTTGTGTACTTCTCTTCTCTCAGGTGGAGCATTGGCAGATGGATTTCAAGTAAGAATGTTTGAGTTTCAGAACTTCGAGAGAAGATTTGAGGTGAGTGTTGTGTGTACTAATCTTCCGTCTAAATTTTACTCCTGAAAGGCTGGGCACTAGAGTTGATAAAAATGGAGTGGGACCACATTTTGGAAATAGATTATACGGCAAGGAGAAGTTGTGTTAGTGTGCCTCTGCATGCTGCTAATCTTGGGCTACCTTTTGTGTACAGGAATGTATCTCTCAGTCAGCAGTAAAAACAAAATTTGAGCAGCATACGGTGAGAGCAAAGCAGATTGCGGAAGATGTTCGTCTCATCATGGATTCTGTGCATATTGCTGCCCAGGAACAGCGGTGAGGAGAGCTGATGCTTGGTGTTTGCATAACTGAAGCTCGTAGTCCGGAAGAAATTTAAGGGAATGTAATCATTTAAAACGCAAAGCAGAATACAGTATGGTTGGGAGTGGGAAGGACATGTACTGTTGGTCTTGCTTCTAATGAATTGTGAAAGTGTTACTAGAAGCACCTCTTTTTTTTTTTTGTCCTGTGCTATGTGTATGTAATGTATCGTAGATACTGACGCATTTTGTTCTTGGGCAGCAGAATCTGTCTTGTTTCTGGAATTCAAATTATATTTGTAGATCAAAAATGCATTTATTTGGCCTTTTGATGGGCACTTTTTTTTTTCACCAGGGTTTACTGTCTGGAAATGCGAGAGGAACGACAGGAACGTTTAGGTTTTATTGACAAACAGCTGGAGCTCCTTACTCAAGACTACAAGAGGAAAATAAAACAGATCACAGAAGAAGTGGAGAGGCAGGTAAGGAGGAGTGGCTGCAGAAAAGTAGGTTGTCTGAAACAGCTGCCAGCGTAGTGGGAAAAACGCAAAGTGCTGACAAAGGTTTGAAGTACAAGAAATGTGGGAGTTACAGATGGGAAGAGAAGAAATGCTTTCAGAAAAGTCTCTCTTTTTTTTTTTTAATCTCCTTGAGGTAATAAAATGAAAAGTAGAATACTTGGGGGGAACTTTCAGAGAGACTCACATAAGATGCATTAAATAAACAATGAGACTTTGATTAACGTTTGAATTATTATTGCTACTATATTTCAATCTTAAATGCTTCCTAAAATAGTACAATGTTTCAGATAAGTTTCCTTATTATTTCAGTCTAGAATAATGCCAGTTGTCTGTATCAATAACAATATGCCGTTTTTATTATTATGAATATACAGAAAAGGCCCGTTCATTTTTCACAAGTGTTATATTGCCTCAGTCTTTTCCTGTCTGTGCTTACTAAGAAATGCATGTCTTTGGTGATTTTCTGTCTCTTCTAAGGAAAGAATATATATAGAGAGTCTGTCCTGTGCTGTTTCTCCAGGTGTCAAATGCAATGGCAGAAGAAATCAGACGGCTTTCGGTGTTGGTAGATGAATACCAAGCAGACTTCCATCCATCACAAGTAGTTCTTAAAGTTTACAAGAGTGTAAGTGATGTTTGCTTCTTACAGGTTGCTTAAGCAATTTAAAGAGGCCTTTTTTTGCTCTGAGTCAGTAAATTATGTCAGCTCTTTGAGATGCTTAACATTCTTCCAACTAGGATATGAGCTAAGCTTTTCCTCTTGTGAAAATGTTAGAATGTCTCTTATGTTTGGATAGCTTCTGTAAGAAGTGAACATCTTTTTAAAAAAATAATAATAAAAGAAATAGATTTTTTAAAAAAATAATCTCAGTGATAAATTGATACACATGTGATATATCACCTTGTATAGATGAAACAGAACTTTTCCTAGACTACAGAGTACATGTGAGATTTTTTGATTTGCACTTTCCTCTCCTTCACTGAAAAATGGGGGGATGGGATGAAATTAATGTTAGAACAATGGGCAGACAGAATGTGTGCTCCTCTTCTGGGAGGGTTTTTTTTAACTGGCAAACTAGCACCTGCAGCCTGCATCTTACTTGCATTTTGTGTAAGCTTAATAACCCTTTCTTTGTTTGTCAGGAGCTGCATAAACACATTGAGGAAGGCCTGGGCCGTAACATGTCAGATCGTTGCTCCAATGCAATCACAGCTTCCCTGCAGACAATGCAGCAAGAAATGATAGGTCAGTTCAACAGGCAATATTTTCCTTTCACTTTTCTTGAACTGTAATGCAAAATAACTAGGTAGGTGTTCTGGGTTTCTCTTTAATCTGATGGCTGATGGCATCATCTTAGTTCCCATCTTGATTAGTAATGCTGCTGTGTAGAGGACTAATTACTCCTGCTTTTTCCAGTTTGTGTCTGAACTTGTGCAGTGATTGGCTAATGAATGCATAACAATCAGCTTAATCCTTCATGACAGAGTGGAACTGTGACTTTGGAAACTTGGGAGATTCTCAGACCGATCCTAATAAAACGTGAATGACTTGTAACTAGGTGCCTGTCTGCATATAAGCTTTGATAGGAGAGTGGTGCCTAAACACTTTTAGAACTGGCCTCCAGATTCTGTTTTCCAAGCTATTGCTAACTTCATCAGCTACCTGTAAGGATTTAGGAGGGTCCATGGAAAGATTTCGTTCTGAGTTGATCTGAAGTAATAGTAATTCGTGATGTATTTCTCACTTTGCAACATGCTTGGCTTTAGGAGGTTTAAGGTACTAAGAAAAATTACTGTGGAGGATGAAACAACTCATAACCTCCCTGATTACAGAATACAAGTCTAGTTAATTCTTGTGAACTCAATAGCCATTTTTGAATGTTCTTATTTTCTGTGTGTGCAGATGGTTTAAAACCCCTTCTGCCAGTCTCTTTGCGGGGCCAGATAGACATGTTAGTTCCCCGACAGTGCTTCATGCTCAGCTATGATCTGAACTGTGACAAGCTTTGTGCCGACTTCCAAGAGGACATAGAATTCCATTTCTCTCTTGGATGGACGATGCTGGTGAACAGGTTTTTGGGACCAAAGAATGGTCGTCGGGCCTTGATGGGCTATAACGACCAGGTAAGGTATCTAGTTGAGTGGTCGGGATAGATGTGATATTCATCATAACAGTGGCTGCTGAAGTCTTTTTGGTGGGAAGGGCAGTGGCTTGCCTTCTCTTACTCTGTACTTTGGTTTTGTTTTGTCACTACTTTTCTAATTAGGTTCAACGCCCTTTAACACCAGCAAATCCCAGTCTGCCTCCTTTGCCTCAGGGCTCTATGACCCAGGAAGAGCTCATGGTGTCGATGGTGACTGGCCTGGCCTCGTTAACTTCCCGAACTTCCATGGGGATCATCGTGGTTGGTGGTGTGGTGCGTTGGCAATCTGAGCAGCATTTATATAAATAAAGTCAGAGCAGTGACTTGAAAAGTGCTTGCACTGCTGAGTCCTGTAGATGTTTGCTATTCACGTATAGTGAAATACTTTCTCCTTTGATCTTCCATTTGAGTATAAATATTGAGCTTATTTTGCATAATAGTTAGGCTTGGAGCCAGGGTTATTGTGAAGATAACCCTTCGAAGTATGTTACAAAAGCATTAAATAGTCTCTGATTCTTTTGTGAGAATAAAAGAAAATTTGGTATTTTTCTTTTCCCATTTACAGAGGAATCAGGACAGAAATTCCTACCAAGAAGAGCCTTTGATCATGTGTCTCTTCCTTCCTGGAAGGGGAGGAGAGCACTTAATTTTAAATATTATGCCTAAATTATTTCAGAGAAAATCAGCACTTTCTGCTTTTCTGTCTTTTGAAAAAAATGAATGTTTTAAATTTCAAATCTCGCCAAATTGTGGAGGCATAAGAGATCTAACTCAAATTGCATGGTAACTCTAGTTCCTGTTGCAGGAAGAATCTAAGTTTCTGTAGTTCCATACCTACATGCTATTCTAGTGTCGCGGTGTCTAGGGGTGGTTGGTTTCTCAAAAGGAAAATAGTTGCTTGAAACCATCTTTTACTTCAGAAACAGGGATTCTGTGAACCAGACACAGTTCACTTCCACTTGCAGATGTAACCGAAACGTGCTGGAAAGGTTAACCCGTACAGAACCCCAAGAGTTCAGTATTCTTATTTTGTAGGCTGAACATCGGTAGTAAGCTGACTAATGAAAACACTTGCAAGTCAGGGTTATCTTATCTGGCTCGTTTTCACGTGCCTAGAATATAAATGCAGTGCTCTGTGCCACCATTCTTAGGAGTTAGCATCATTCCTAGGTGATGATTGTGTCATTATTTTTTCCTTGTGCTGTTTTTAGGTCTGGAAGGCTGTAGGTTGGAGACTGATTGCTCTTTCTTTTGGCCTTTATGGGCTCCTTTATGTATATGAGCGCCTCACCTGGACCACAAAAGCGAAAGAGAGAGCTTTCAAACGGCAGTTTGTAGAGTATGCTGGTGAGAAATTGCAGCTCATTGTCAGTTACACCGGTTCCAATTGCAGCCACCAAGTCCAACAGTGAGTTACCTATATTCAGCTAAAACCTAATCTAAATTCTGTTGTTTGTTTTTCTTTTTAAATGATATTCCTTGTTAAAACAAGATAAATCTGCATGTTGAATTCCAGATTAAAAAATGTGTAATGATACATGTGTGTTTAAAAGAATATTACTGTGATATTAGCGTTTTTTAAATCACCGATACAGTATTGGGGTACTGTGAAGCATTAGTCTTAATATACTTTTGTCTCTCAAATCAAGTTGCTCTGGTGCTCTAACATATTCTTGTGCAGAACTGAAAAGGTGAATATCTGATTCAGTATCATTATCACTATACATCAAAGGGATATATTCCTTGAATTTGCTGCTTGAGCTTACTTGTCATCATATCCAACTATTCTCCTTGTTTCATAGAGAGCTTGCTGGAACATTTGCTCATTTGTGTCAGCAAGTGGATGTCACACGGGAGAATCTTGAGCAGGAAATTTCTGCCATGAATAAAAAGATCGAAATTCTGGATTCACTGCAGAGCAAAGCAAAACTGCTCAGGTGAGATTTTATTATCCCGTATACGCAGACACTTGCATACAGTTGTTCTTCACGTGATTGCCCCAAGATGTTCGGATTAGGGTGTATCTTTGAGTGCAGTCCTGCTTCCATCCTGGCATCTGATGTGCAGTCATCAGCATCTTTCCCTACCAAGTCGCATTCCCTTTCACTATGTACTTTCCCATGTACTGTCGACAGTCATTTAAATTTTCTGTCTCACAAAACACCTTTTCCTTCTTGTTTTTGGTTTATTTGGAATTACAGTTCCTTTCCATTTATCAAAACATACAGTCATCTACTCCTAAAAACTCCTTCAGGCTATTAAAAAATTACGCCGAAAGTCTCACCTTTGCCTTTGTACACAGCTGTCTGATGTTTTTCTTCACCCTGCAAAGGCTGTCAGGAAGAATTTTTCAAACATTCCTTATCTAAACTATAGATCATTGTGAAGTTGTAACCGAGATCTCAGTTTGAACCTCAAAGCCTAGGGACTGTTAGCAGGCAAGTGTTCCTGACCTGAGGAGGGGCAGGGAATTGTAGCAGCATTTTGGAATGGGCCTCTGGGACACCTCGTTGTGCCTTGCTGTTCACTCATTTTAGTTGTGCTTCTTTCAGATTGGCTTGAGAAGAGCTATTTTACTCACCTAATGGAGACTTTCTGTCCTTGCAGGAATAAAGCGGGTTGGCTTGACAGTGAACTCAACATGTTCACACATCAGTACCTGCAGCAAAGCAGATAGTGTGGGAAGATGAGAAAAACCAACACTGTTTCCCTTCAGTGCGCTCTTAATTACTGCAGAGAACATGGTGGGTGATGGAATTCCCTAAAGGGAATGAGCAAAAGCCTATTGCTACGTTTCCAGTTGCTGTGTGAACAATAGGATTCTGCTTCCCTGTTTTGTGTCCCACCTCTAAACACTAGCTGTTTATAACTCTTCCTTTTCCTTCTTGTGAGACCGGGCTACTTCAGAAAGAATGTGTGCTTCGTACATTTACAGGGGGCTTTTTAAAGCAAAATCAAGTACAGTAACAAATTTAAAACAAATGTTTTATCAGGTTAAAAGTTATTCTGACACATCTTTGTGGAGTTATTCGTTTTGCTACACGAAGGTAGAACTTTTGACTTCCAAGCCCCAAGTTTACGTATGTGTGACAAGCTGTTTAAACACAGATCCCGAGCACACTGACACAATGATGGTTTCACAATGCATTTATAGCCCATGCAGGCCTATCTCCTAGGGTAATATTCCGTTACTAAAGAACATGACAGAGAATCACTATGTCCCTTCATAGAAAGGTTTATTATTGTCAGTGTGTTTAAACCTATGAACAAAACCCAGTTCTTTTCCAGAGCAAGAGGGACTAAGATTTTGCTTTGGTAAGCTTATTGTATTTGGGGTTAGTTTCTTCCTCTTAAGAGCTCTTTAATAATGCGGTCTGGGTCTGGGCCATTTCATGCCATGGACAAATAGTTTGCAAAGACATAATTAGCTCCTGTGAAGGAAGTAGCGCTGGTAATTTGGCAGCTTGTTGAGGAAGAAAAATAGGAAAGAAGAGCCAGTTGACAGAATGTAAGGACTGCCTTATGAGATAAATTGATGAATGTGGGGTTTTTTTTGGAAATGCACAGCTGTGTTTGTGGGAAGCAGGCCTTCGGAATTCCGTTACCACTATTTGGCCACAAGAACAGCATGCAGATTACAAGCTGTAAGAGATTTTGCTTCATGTAGAGTTCCCATAGGATGTAACAGTCCGTGCAGTAATATGATTTAATGTTTCTCTTCTGTTAAAGGTACGAGAATGAGCTGGCAGCTGCAGCTCCTCTGTGACAGGGGGGAGACCCGTCCCTTGTATTTCATGCCAGGGCAAGAATGGGTTAAGACGACTTATTTCTTTAAAGACATTCTTTATTTGCAAATAGATGAAATTAATCGTTGAGTTTTGCCCTGAAGCAATTTTGAATTTGGAGTATAAGATTTGGGAATTGTAAGGACTTGAGTCTTTTCCTGTTGGAGTCGGTAAAGGAGAAATTCTCCCTGGTTGCAGTAGTACCAGGATTAGGTTCCTATGTTGCAAAGTTTCTTTTCCACTTGGTGGGTCAGTATTTTGCTGTGTTGGGTGTAAACTTTCTGTTCCCCACAAAATGTCTGAGAAATCCAGAATCAGATCCTGTAGTTCTGAGGTTAGTGACAACCTAAATCTGTTCAAACTTTAGAGAATTATGGGCTATCTTTGAGCAAGTCCCAGCTGAATTCAGAACTACAAAGAGTGTTTCTTTTTTTCTTATTGACAATGAGACTTTTCACTTGAGGATGGTACCGGCTGGACTTAGAATTTCTCGTTCATGCTCAGGTGTGAATATATGTGCCTGTGACAAGTCCCTGTTCCGCGTGTCACGAAAGTTCCAGAAAGAAGCAGCTGCCTGATACTTGAGGGAGTAAAAACAGTGAAATGTCAGTAAGTACTTTAGGCTGTTCTAAGATTTGGAGTAAGACTTGAGTAGTCTTGATCGTGTAGGAGCTGGCAGTGAGACTCTGTTATGTCCCTGGAATGCAGGAAGCAAACAAACCCTTCACCTTGAGTAGGCAGCTTTGAATCCAACCCAAGCTGGAAAGCCATTTTCATCAGTGGGCTTGATTGGCCTTGGTCGGCTTCCTCAGGCAACCACCGGGACATAAACATGGCTTGGATCAGATCTGAGAATGAGTAAGAGAGAAATTGGAGTCCTTGCCTCTGGAAATGTCTTCTCTAGGCTTGTGGTGAAGTATACCGGAATAAGTGGAATCACCCACTGTTATTTGCTGCAGGTATTACGTGAAAAAATCTGGATGTCTAGTCTCTCGAGCTATCACATGCACGTTTATAAAAGGCTATGTGCTATGCTGTTGAGTTAGAACATTAAGCACGCCCCTAATACACCAGGAAATTGTCAGTTCCAGGTAGAGGGGGATGATGATGTACTGCTGCTCAGCAGCTGTAGGCTACCTGAAATGCTGACCTTGCTTGTGAAGACGTGTGCTGTTAGCGTATCTTCAGCAGCGCTTTAGGGGAAATTTGATCTGAATGGCGATCTGATATTTAAGCCAGCATCTGATCTGTGAAGGAAAAAGAGATTGATGGGTTCTTAGAATCTGGTGTCTTGCCAATGTGTGTGTTTCTGACAGTGTTCAGATTTCGGTGATGTAGGCATTCTCACTGTAGTGTTGAAACCTAACCTATAGAATGGGGGAAAGAACCACTTAAATCGTTTAAGAAGCAAAACTGCTACCATGGGAGAGAAGAATTTTTGAGTATGTGTGTAACCCTTGTCCCTAGAAGCCTGAGTGATCAAGAATCAGACTTTTAACAGAAAGGCCTATGAGCTGGATTCCTCATAAACAAAATACAGCTGTACTTCTTTAATTCAGAGTGGAGGAGGAATGAACACTATCAGCAAGGACGCTGTTCCCTTCTGCTTTTCATAAACAATGATAAACTAATCCTTACAACAGGCAATTCCAAAACCAATCTTCCCCAAACTCTTATTAAAGAAGATCAGCTAAATGCACTTTATCTTATTGCTGCTACTTATTTTTCTCATTGTGTTATGTTGATGGAGCTCTTCGAAATACTCTTACCAGTGAGTTTTCTCTCTGCTGTATTTAAGGTGGTAAATTTGCATGAATTATCCCTGTATCAATGCTGTAAACAATGGAAACCAAAATAAAAATGAATTGGAAAAATGTTTCTCCTGATGTGTCCTGCGTGTCGTGATACAAAGTCTTCAAGCGTAAGTATAATATATTCAGATGATGGTACGCTACCGTGCTGCAGTAAATTGCATGTTTAACAATAGTGACTTTTTATCTGTGTTCTTACTATGAAAATTAACAGGACGACCAATGATACTGAATTATCTGATGGAAAGTTTGAGAGATACCTCCTTAAGTTCCACTAAAACCGTCGGTGTTGAATCAGTGCTTTCTTGAGAATGCTGTAGGAAGTGATGCTCAGCAAATACAGCGTTAATAGACTGAAATTGTGGTGAATCAGCATTGTCAGAGGATAAATTACATTGTGCGTAATGTAAAAACCAGATTGCCGGTGATAAATTTTTGAAAGGGCTCCCTTTTACCTTCTGGGGGAGGCGGGAGCGCGCCCTCCGCCCAGAGGCCGAGCTGTGACGCTTTAACGAACCCAAAGCGAGGAAGTTCGGGGCCGGGCGCCGCCCTTGCCCAGCGCCCCGCCGGGCCGGGAGGGGCTCCGGCCGCCCCCGCCT
>VYZM01020503.1:1041383-1053365 GCA_013398915.1 Dromas ardeola
CGGGGTGCGGAGCAGGTGGGCCTGAAAACGCGGAGTCGGCGGGGGGAGCTCGAACGGCCGCAGCACTGGAGCCGCTTGGCCTGGCTCCCCACACCGTGCTGCGGAGGGAGGGTTTGCCAGTTCTCTCTCGGCTGCCGGACCGGCCTCTTGAAGAGGGACGAGGAATTTTACAATGCCCGGGGCCGTCTCCCCTTCCTTGTGGTCGTGGGAGAGCGGAACCAGCGCGTCTGCGCAGAAGGAGCTCTGGGAAGCTCTGCAGAGGTGTTCGACAACGTTGTTGCAGAGTTGAGAGTTTTTAGTTCCCGAGATAACCATTATTTATTTTTAACTGCGAGAAGCTAAGCTCCTTTTCGCAAAGGATTCAGACTAAAGCAGTTTCATAAGCTTGAGCCGCTGAGATTGAGCATGAAGGGCTAACACCTTTTTGTAGATAACACTAAGAGTGGATCTCATATGGTAAAACCCTTCTAAAAAGTCCCTTGACTAATCTTATTTTCAGAGTATTTGCTTTCCGATGAGCAATGATGAGAAGATGCTGTTCATTTTGTCCTGTGAATACCGTGAGAACTTCTGTTTTGTTAAATAATCTCAAATTTAGTGCCTCAAGACTGGTGTTCCTATTTTTTGTCCAGTAGTGCACCTCTCGCTTATTTCTTGTAACAAAAAGATATGTTGTGGTTTTTTGATTGTTAGTGCTGGTCTTTGTACCTCCCAGTGCTGTTGTACAGCATATGTATTTGATTCCTCATGCCCAGTTACTAAGGTAGCAGACACAAAAACCAATCAGATGAGCTTTGGGGAAGGGTTTAGGGATCCTGTGGAACAAAAGGTCTTGGAGAAGCACATAGTTATACTTGAGAACAGAGCTGATCACCCTAGCCAAAAGCAATGTGAGGTTTAGAATTTTTTTTTATTTAAAAAAAAACCCACTTTCTGCAAATTTAGAGGAGCTTGTGATGTTGTAAATATGTTGAACAGCATGACAGGCTTCCAGTCAAACTAAGCTTTATTCATTTATTTGTTTATTAACTCCGTTTTCTCCTCTCTTCTAATAAAAGGGCAGTAACCCTTATTGATTAATGTGTGCCATTGGAATTGTCTGAGCTCTTGTCCTGAGCCTTTTAGAATCTTCCTGCCTGGGGAATGTGGAGGGCAGTTTTGACTCAATATTTCTTTTGGATAGAGGAAATACATTATATTCATTATTCACATTTCGAGCTTACGAACATCCCGGTATTACCACAACATGAATTTTGATGCTTAAAAAAACCATTAAAGCAGAGTTACATAAAGTTGTCCTAAACATCAGCCTGTGATTCAAATGTCTCTTATTTGGCTTTTTGATGTGACTTTTTTCATGTTTACTGTTTCCTCTGTAAGAATGTCTTGTCTCTATTCAGACAGCTACCAGTTTCTGGGTGCAAAATACTCAACAGTACATCTGAGGGGAGAGAAGTACGCAGTGGTGCTAGTTGTTAGTTTTGAGACTGGCTGATTTCTCAGGAGCATTGATCAACAGCTGTAAGTGGTTTTTATGAAAAGTCCCCTGAAAGTGGTTTTTCCTGAGTCTGCTTCTTTGCTTAATGCTTGCATTTACGTAGTTCACTCTTTGGCTTTACAGGAAAATGTTTTCATAGGATGGAGTTGGAGCACCTGAAGAGGCTGCGTCAGGCCAACCAGGACCTTCTACAAAGGCTCAGAATGAAGCAGGAAGAGATCAGAAAAAGAATTCCCAGCAAGGCACATTCTCCAGCATCTCTTCATAACAGAACAGCTACTGAAAGATCTGTCCCCTTGCCCAAGAGAGGGGTATGTGTTGTGTCTGTGCTAATATTGCTGGGGAGCAAGTGGGCCTTGTATGGTAGGCAGCAGCTCTGCCTATAGGGTGATGTGGTAAAGGAGACATAAGAATGTGGAGCAGCTGGTAGAAAGTGGAATATGAAGCCTTGTTAGAAAAGTAGCTAGACTTTTGTTTATTGTTTATCCTGCAGTCTCAAATATGTTCCCCTTGCAAAGAGTTGAGAGATCAGTTCCTGCCTAAAAGAATGTAGGTTTCTTAATCTAAAATAGGAATCAACATTGTGGAACATAATTCTTTTATTTCTTCTAAGAACAAACGCTGAAGACTTAGAGGTTCCTCAAATAAGGAAAAGATGCATTTAGGTAGAAGTGGATCCCTTTCTTCTCCAAGCACTTAATAATGTCTCATGAATAACATAAGGACTTTGTTTTTTTAGAATAAGAGGTTGATTTTCTCTTACTGACTGAAATGTCCTAATGAAAGGTATTTGTAAACTGAATGATGCCATGTGATATGACAGTCTCTGTCCTTACAGAAGGAAAACCAGTTGGATGCTGTGAAGTCTACAGCTGACCCTGCAATGTTGGTGTCTGTGGAACCTGGAGCTTACGCAGCCAGAGCAGCCCTTTGTTCATCTCTCAAACACAGCAGCAATGACAGAGGGGTTCAGCAGCAACAAGTGAAGAACCAGGAAGCAGTAGGTTTGGATTCCAGCTTTCCTGGAAAAGAGAAGAATGTTACACCAGTGTCTGCAATCATTACATGTGGCAGAGAAACCTCCAGTGCGGATAGGGATGGCCATGCTCGAGGAAGTCTGGCGAACTTCCTTCTGGGACATGGAGAGAAGAGAAAACAGTCTGCTCTGCCACATGGTTTCCATGAGAAAAAACAGCTTAAGGATGATCTGGACCCATCACTGAGCAGCATACAAAGTGAGGAGACCAGCAAGCAGCCTGTGGTCATTAGAGAGCCCGTAATCAGCAAATCAGTCTTGCTGACATCTCAGTCCAAAGGGTTGAAGGTAAATGGTGAAACCGAAGCTTTGCTCATTTTCATAAGTCAACAGAAGGATGAGGAGAAAGGGTCAGCAGAACATTACTCTCTCTGTTCCCACCGTGTAAATTGGAAGTTGGGATCAGAACTGTTCCCAGCCATAGCAGCCAGGAGCTGTTGGCAATTTGTTCAGCCCCTGCTTTCCTTAGCCCTTGAACCAAAGACCAGAAAACCATAGCACTGCACTGTAAGGCTCTGTGTCATTTGCATATGTGATTTATATGGTCAGGGAGAGCAGCCTGGTGCAATGCTGCTGCTACATAGCTTATTTCCTTAATTCCTTATTTCCTATTGCCGTAATCATCCTCCAGCACAGTGCAGATGGCCTGATGTTTGGGGATGTGTGGTGCAGGGAAGTCAGCATTTTGTCTGAAGCCCTGAAAAATACTAACTATTGCCTTAGCTTGGGCAAGTCCCCAGCCTCCTCTTTCTATTTTATGAATTAAGACGACAAAGGGGCTGGTGAGCAAATTACTGGTAGAGGCATAGGTAGAATCCAGCCTCAAACTAAGCCACAGCTGTTCCGTTTGAACAGCTGCCAGTTGTCTCCTAAGCTGTACCTTTGAATGTCCTGCTAGATGTATAGGAAGTCTTTACGAATTGTTTTCTTCCCAGAAGGAAGCCGGTCATGTGACTTTTCAGTCTGACCCTGAAGAATATGCCATACCTGTGAGCAGCTGGTTCGTGCGTCCTTTCCTGGGCTATGACTGGATTGCAGGTGAATCCTAAACTTGAAGCAAAACTTTCAGCGTGATGTGGTAATATGAAGAGTTAAAACACAGTTTACAACCCCTTTAAGTTGAGACGGGACAGAACTGCAGACCTAGAGCCTGTGTAGCTCCTCAGCTGAGGAGCTGCATTTTGTCAGAAGCCATTCCCTGTCCAGGCCAGAGGTGACCTGTGCTTCCCTGGAACGGTGACGTGGCAGTGGTATGGGAATCCAGGCAGCAAATGGCAAAGCTGAGTGGGGTCAGAGGGGATACTGAGTAACCAAAATGAATGAATGCAGTGAGAGACCCAAACCCTGTAGTAAATCTCTGCCTTGACATGGTAGCATGCTCTTCTCATTCTCCATTTTGGTGCTTCAGACCTTTGGTTGGTTTGACTGTTTTGCACGAGGCTTGCTTTCCCGAATTTGTTAAAGCCTTGAACTTCTCTCTTTCCTTGGCATTCTCAGGGCTCCTAGATACAAACTCTTCAGTAGCAGAAAAATCTGATCAATACTTTGCTGAGCTGCATGAGTTCCGACAGGCCAACAAAGAAGCATGTATTCATGAGCAGCAGCTGGAGTAAGTGTGTATGGGGGAAGGGCTGAAGCAGCAGTGTGTCCCTTTAGAGTAATGGGAAGTACAGTCTGATTGGAGTGGGAAATTGTAAGGGTGGTTTTGTAGGCCTTTACCTCTCATTCAGAAATATATGCTTGGAGAAGGTGGGGCTGTTCAGAGGGCTTGCCCCCCGTCACTAACTGTATCGGTTTCAGCTGGGATAGAGTCAGTTTTCCTCCTAGTAGCTGCTGTGCTTTGTATATGGTATGAGAAGAATGTTGGCAACACATACTGGTTTAGTTGTTGTTAAGTAGTGTTTACGTTAATCAAGGACTTTTTCAGCTTCCCATAGAAGCTGAGAGGGAGCATAGACAGGACAAGCTGACCAAAGGAATATATTCCATACCATAGACCTCGTGATCAGTATATAAATAATGGGGGTTGTTGGGGGGGGAGGAATCCACGATCACTGCTCAGGACAGACTGGGCAACCAATCATTGGGTAGTAAGAACCACTTGTGTTGCATCACTTTATTTTGTATGTTCTTTTACCATTATTATTTTTTTTCTCTTCTGTTACTGTTCTATTAAACTGTCTTTATCTCAACCCATGAGTTTCCTCTTCTCCCTATCCTGGGGGGGGGGGGGGGGTGGGGGGGGGGGGGTGAGTGAGCGGCCGTGTGGTCCTAGTTGCTGGCTGGGGTTAAACCACGACACTAACTGATTTGTTTGGATATTTCTTTAGGCCTAAGGCTCTGGATTACGTAGCTCCTGAACAAGAACCAGATTTGATCACCGGTTCCCATAACTGTAAGATCAGATTTCTTCTTAATCCAGTTTCTGTGAACAAACAACGGAGCAGGCTTTGCCTGTTATTCTCAGAGCCCCGCATCATGCAAGACGAAGAAGAATGTGTTACTTTAGCTGCAGCTTCTAAAGCATAAAGCAACTTCCTACTTCAAAGATACTTGAGTCTTCTAGGGATCCTCTCTCAATCAGTGTCATCTTGTTTTGTCAGGGTTTCTTGTAATTGGCTAATATTCTCTTTTTAAGTTGAGGAGGTTGAAGTTTTGGTTTTTAGGAACTTATCTGGGGACAGGAAATGTAAAAGATAATTTGGGAAAAGCAGCTCTTTCTATAGAATGCATGTCTGGCACCGTGGTAGAACACAGCATTGTTGATTGGGTTGAGGAACCTTCTGTCAAACTAGAAATACCATGATGTTTCATTATTCTCTGGCAGGTGTTTACTGTTATCGATTAAACCAGCGCCTCTTCACTGTCCCTGTGGATTCAGAATCTGCCTGCCCTGTGTGTAAGATCCCACGTACTCAGCCCCCAGAGGTACTGGGAGAGCCAGCCTATGTCAGGTAGCTAAGAGTTATTGCTTTGTAATATGCAGAACTCAAGGAAACACTGGGGAAGAAAAGCCGATCATGTGAGGGAGAAAAGTGTTAAAATAGCTCGTTAGAGGGTTGCTGCTCTCAAGGCAGAGTTACCTCTTGCTTAAAAACCCATTACGGATCTTTTCCATGAGCAGAAACAGTTTTGAAGTCAGTGAGAAATGCATGTTTTATCTGAATGTGGTCCAGAATCTGAATGTACATGTTAAGTATCTAATGCCCTAATCCAAACTGTTTTCGCGTGCTTCACTTTGGGGTTAGACCCTTGGATTCTGAGTGCGGAAGGCACGCAAATTTCCTCTGCCTCGTGGAAGGTGTAGACAATTGCTTCCCTTGTATGGTTGCAGGGTCAGCATTCCCAGATCTACCCTAATGCCTGCCTACAAATACAAAGCCCATCGCAGGAAGAGCTTTGAACCGGCAGACAATCTAGCATTACCTTCGGTAAGTTGCTGTCTTCTTGCTGACAGTGATGGCACAGCCCAGGCTGGGCATTGTTTTACAGCGCAAGAAGGAAAGAGAATCTGAGACTCATCCCCCTAGCAGGGTTTCCACTAAAATTTCTGATCTGTGTCACTGAGATAGCAAGAAAAGCCATCGGTGTGTGCTTCTGAGTTCACCTTTTGTGTAACTGGCATAAAGTGTATGACATACCTTCAGATGCTTTCACTGAGAAAAAGAAAGTGCCACATGGAGCTGTGTACTTCCAGGGCATGATTCAGCTGACTTATTTCAGGCATTGACCTTTCAACACGATGATCCATACCTGAGAGTGCCTGTATTTCTTTCCACCAATGTTAGAGAGTCTAAAAGACAAGCTTCTTTGAACTATTCACAGTGTACAGGGGGCAGGCAAAATCAGTAGTGGCAAGGGTGGACTTAGCCCTGTACTTCAGCCATTAGGCAATGCTGCAGGCAGCGTTACTAATCAGACCTAGCTCTGACCTGAAGATTTCGAGGGAAAAGATAGGAAGAAGCCTGGTTTTGAGCTTTAGGGAACTGGATGAGTCAGTTGAGTCAGGTTCAGAGAGGTTGGGTGCTTGAGTTCACGAAGCGGGTGCTTGAGTTCACGAAGCAGGAGCTTGTTTTAGAAATAATTAGTCAGTGAAATGTGAAAGAGGGGACAGCTATGCAGTTTTGCATCATTAGAGATTCCTTCTCTTTCCTGTTAGTCATATAGAACTCCTCAAAAATTAGCTACCTGCTAAAGCCTCCCTGTGCAGAAGTTATTATTTAGAACTAACAGGCCACAATAGATTAAAAAGAGTAAAGCACTCCAATGCAGCATTCCCATCTCTTTTTACAGCATTGCCTGGCTGGCTGGCAAAACGTCATACCTTCCAGCAACGCCACACTCAGCAGTTTGGACTTGCGAGCTTCACTGGAAGACAAGCCGCCTCACCATCCTCGCCTGGTAAGAATAACCTGTTAAGAGTCCCTGGAGATGCTGTGAATTGCACAGATGGGAATTGCAGTCCCATCTCTCTAGCGGATGATACTTATCGATGGCTGAGCAAACGAAAACGCCCGGAAGATTATCTCCTTATCTCCACAAGGAAACGTTTTCTTTTTGCCGCTGTGTAAACTAGTGTGCACAGACACAAAAAAGCAAATGGAGCTGGATAACAGTCAAAAGCCTGTTCAGCTCGCCAATCTTCATCAAAACGGGAAAAGACACTTAAGCGGTCTTAGATTAATATCCTCTTCATTTGGATTCCAGAACTCGGTGTCCAGAGTGTCAGGAGGAACCAGAGCTCACCAACTTCTGAACCTGACCCACTTGACACACTTCAGATTTAGCAGTGCTTCTCAGCAGAGGGAGCAAAACAAACCCGGACACTACAGAGCAGCTCCAAATTTAAATCTGACTGCTTCAACTCTGTGAACCACTGACTTGGTTGCCCTCCATAAGGGTTTGGGGCAAAGGTGTGGGAACAACTCTATTTGGATAAAAATAAATCTTTGAACAGATTTGTCCTAGCTTTCATAGTTGTGCACATATGTGAGCAACCAATACACATAGCTGAATGTACAAACTCTCATATATGTCTTTTTTGCCTTTTGCAGTTACTTCTAAGCAGATGCATAAGCTTTCCCACCTAGGGCTGGATAAAGTGATGTGTACAGGATGACTAACTAGTACTGTTACCACTAGGACATCTGTAGCAACAGAGTTCATCTGCCACGTCAGCTGAGTTAAACAAGAAGTGTAACGTTAACTCTGAATGCCAGGGTGAGGAACTGGCCTATGAATGTCCTGCGTCAGTGGGATGCATACAGATACGTTCATTTCCAAATGTTTGAAACATGACACTTAATTTGCTAGTGCCTTAAACTTGAGTTACTCAGTAATTTAGTCAAAACAAAAAAAATCCATTTTATTTTCAGTGCAATGTCTGTAGCTACAGGGTGCATTACATCAGAGTAATTATGAATGTGAAAAAGCATATTGAAGTAAAAGGAGAATTTATTAATCAAAAAGCCAGATAATGGCATAAAATGTTTGCAAATTATGCTTGCCTCTGCTTTTCCAAGTTTTTTGGAGATAAACCAAAAAACATTTTGGAGTTTTTAAATTGTACTAAAACAAAATATGTTATATAGTGTGTTGTGTTTGAACTTTATAGACTGATCTTACTTTCCTTGTTTAAAAACAATAAAACTGATATTTTATTTTGCTTTGAATAATCCTGAAACAGAAATTCCTGCCTCAAGAATTCTGTAAGTTACTGTGAAATCTTTACTAGCAATTGCATTCAGAAACTTTAATTATTTCTGGGAGCTAACTTGACAGAATGAATTGAGTTTACACCAATTATATTTTCAGCTTCTTGGCATGCATTGTTGTTCATATATCAAATACATTATTTATAAAGCAAAGGTATGAATAGACTTTTTTAAGCAAGGAAAGGAATATTGCAAGTTTATGAAATCTTAATGTGATACTTCCAATGGAAAGTGAAAAGCATGACTGACCAGTTTAGCTTTGGGTTGTGCCTATGTAGGGTTAAGTGAATGGAATTGGTCACATTATTTCCATTATTGAAAATACTAATTTTAAAAGAAGTAAATTCAGTGAATATAAAACAGTAGCTGCCAAATGTTATCCTAAATAGGGCAAATTCAAGATTTTTACTACCTTGCCTTCAAGCCCAAAACATTAGAAGTCATAAACCTCTTCTTAATTTATCCTGAAATAACTTGCAGCAATTCTGCTCCACTTTATAAATAGAGAAAATGAAGTAGTGTAAGATTAAGTAATTTATGTGAGATCTATCTGGTGAATGCAGGATGGAACAAATGTTGAACTCAAAATGTCTCTTGACAGCTAGAAATGTGTTCAGTCTTTTTACACTTGTGAAAGTATTGAAAGTGTGATTATGACTTTCTTCCTCCACTAGAAACAGGTGAAAGAAGTCAGTGACACTGCACCTGCTCACCCAAGTTAACCTCAGTTTGTCTCTTTATATGTTGGTTCTGGCCTATTTGATCCTGCCTTCATTTGCAAGCTGAAACAGACTGAAAATGCTACCCATTTAGGGAACCTCTATTTTTTACTTTTTTTTTTTTTTCTTCATCTCCCTCCGTGTCTCTCCTTTGAAAGGCTACACCTCACAGTGCCAGATCTCGTCCACAGTAGCAAATAGTTAGAAAAGGTTCTTTTCCCCATGCGCACACTTCAGGATAGCTTTAACTCTCCCTTTGTACCCTTCCTTTTGTGTTCTCATATCCCCTTTCAGGTGGAACTTCTCACAAATGCTCAGTCTCAAAATATTCTTTTTTTTTTTTTTTTAATTATCTGAGCCATCCCACATGCTCTTTTTGCTAATAAAAAAAAATAATTTCACTTTCACATTAGGAGGACTGATTTCAATTTCTGTGTTAAAATATTGGTGCCTTAGTTCACTTTCTTGTCTGAACTGGTACAGGGAATTGTTTCCTTTGCTTTTTGTTTATTATTCTTTCAGAGCAGAAAACCTGATTTGCCTATTAACTTAGGTTATGACCTGATGGTTCTATGTTGATTTTATAATTATGTCTCCAGATCAGTGCAGAGTAAGTTTATATCATGATCCTTTTTGCATAGGGAATCTAATCAGTGTACTCAGGTTTTTCCAGCAGAGCTTAAACATTGTACGTTTGAAATTTCTACTCTTGAGTAGAGCCCAGGTCAGTTTGTAGTTGATAGTATACAGGAACAGATGTTTCTGCTGGCCAGCTTGGTCTTCTCTTTCCATTCATAATTGAAATTATCAAAGACTGTGCAATTCGATTTTGGTTAATATTGTTGATGCATGATCCAGAACTTAATCTAGAACCCTTTGTGTCGAGCTGCACTGTTTCTCTGGAAGAGAGACAGGGGGTCTGAATGTGAGTAAACCTGTATTTTTTTTAATTAGGACACCTGGCCATGGATGTGCATGGAGGCCTCATCTTCTAGTAAGAAGGTGATTCACATATAGTCAAGCTTCTGATCATAATCTCACTTCAAGGTTGAGTTACCAAAAAGATGCTTGCTCTAATTTTATGTGACCTGCAGCTGAGGTAAACGTGTGTACCCCTTTCATCTGTTTTCTCACAATTGCTCTGCAGTGGTCAGTCTGGCTACGTGCTGAGCAGTCTGGCTGCTGATTGTATTCAAGATGTCAAAGTTACAAATCCTAGTTAGTTTAATTTGAACAGCAGTAATGCAAGGAATGACAACAGAAAAGTCATTTCTAGAAAGTGAGGTCATGCTTTATGAGAATCAGATTTTTTTTTTTATTTTTGGTACTGAATATGAGAAAAAAATCTCAATCCAAAAGATGGGCAAGGGAAGTTTTATGCAGCTTAGAGTAATGATAAGTGACAGGCCTGCACAAGATGCCTTTGAACTGTGTGCTGTGAGGAGTACTTTGGGTTTGGATACATTAATGAGTTACAGTGTAATAACAAGGTTTTGCACAGTGGCTTTGTCCTGCAGTAAGTATTACACAATCCAAGATACTACGCCCTTTCACGAAGGAGGGTGACTGAGATGTCATTTGGGGGTGCAGTGTAAAGGAATACATCTATTTGCTGGTTGAAAAATTGCATTTTGTCCAGTGTTAAAGCACCTTCTGCACTTGGACTGTGGACTCTGCAGCAACCTGAGCTGTGATGGAGCCAGTGCTGGAATCTGCACTTCCAGGAGAGAACAGGGTGGGGGGTGGTGTGTGTAGGATGTCGGGGTTGTGGGTTAGGAAAACAGGGGAACATTTTGAGGCCGGGGGTTTCTGGAGAGGAGGCTAAGCAGAGGTGAGACTGTAGGAACAGGTAGTTGGAAGCCAAAGTGGTGGGAATTGTGTTGGGAGGAGGCCGAGAGCATGAAATACTGGGGCTGTGGAGAGGAGGGCTGGATTGGGAAAGCAGGATGTAAGATATGGGGTAGCAGAAGACCTTTGCAGATCTGGGGTTCAAAATGGTATGGTAAGGAGGGGTTCCCAGTACTGTACCAGTATCTCCAGGGCTATGTCCTTAGCCACAAAGTAATACAAATAGTGAACTTTGTTGTGTAGTTACGGGGCTCTGAGATAGCTTGTCTCGCTGTGTTGCTCGCATTTCGATGCCACTAGAAGTTGGAATAGCCAAAGTGAAGCCCAGCATTCTTGTCCTGGATTTTATTTTTTTTCCTGTCCATAGCACTTGGAACACACTGGCTTAGTCTGTGCAGCTGTGTCTTATGTTATTGGCTGGCTCCAGTGCGTGTGCCCATTTGTGCTAGTTCTCTTTTAGCATGAGTGATGGCTGCCTGATGCTTTGATGGTAAAGCTGGTGGTTTAGTTCCCCTTTCTGACTGTATTGCATGTATTTAAATCTGATTCAAAAGCTTTGCTTAATTAAACAAGTTAGACACAGTAAATAATGCATTTGTGATTGGTTTTAAGAGAGAAGCGTAGTTTAACCTTTAAAATATAGCTCCGTCTGCTTCTCAGTAACAGTGTTAGATTGCTGTCGTGGTTTAACCCCAGCTGGCAACTAGGACTGTGCAGCTGTTCACTTGCTCCCCCCCACATCCCCCCCAGTAGGACAGGGAGAAGGGCGAGAAAAAGCAGAAAAACCCAAAACTCGTGGGTAAAGATAAAGACAGTCGAATAGAATGGTAACGGAAGAGGAAAAGAAAAATAATAATGGTAAAAGAATATACAAAATAAAGTGATACAATGTAAATTGCTTCACTGCCCTATGATTGGCTGCCCAGCCTGTCCCAAGCAGTGATTGTGGATTCCTGCCCCCTGGCCAACCCCCATTTATATACTGAGCATGATATCTGTGGTATGGAATATTCCATTGGCCAGCTTGTTCTGTTTATGCTCCCTCTCAGCTTCTATGGGAAGGTGAAAAAGTCCTTGACTAACGTAAACTATCACCTGTCAACCACTAAAATAATATGGATTATCGGCGTCATTCTCACACCAAACCCAAAACACAACAGCTACCAG
>VYZM01020503.1:1057721-1090842 GCA_013398915.1 Dromas ardeola
TTTTTTTGGGGGGGGGGGGCTTTCATCTCTTTGTAACTTGTGTTTTCAAAGCCCAGACAAATTTGTTTTCGGAGTGTGTCAAATCTGAAAACACAAGAGAAACTCTGCCCCTCCTCTTCAGAATTAAAAACCTTAATTTCACCAGTTTCCTGGGTAATGGCAGACCAAATGTAAGGACTTTGTTTTCTGCTTCAGCTGGTGTATTCCAGTGGTTTCTGCAGAGCAAAAAGATGCTGCTAGGAAGAGGAAAATAAGACCCTAAACTGTCAAGAGTTGACATGCTCAGCTATAGTCATAGAAAAAAGTTTTACACTCTCTCAAAAAACTGTGTCCTGAAAATCTTCCCATTTTTCTTTCACAAAAATTATTTACTATTTCCCGACTTTCTTTTGTTTGCATCAGCAAAGGAAAGCTCATCTTGCTTCTGTTAGTAGAGAAGCTGTATAACTCTCAGCTTTTAGATGAGGAGAACCAGAGTACTAAAAAATGATAAGTTACCCAAAAATTCTGTGACCGTACTGTGAACTCATGACTCCCACTCCTGTGTTTTAACCACAAGGCCAGTCTTCACCAAACATTTTTCTTTCAATTTTGGATTAAAATGTATCAAACTGGAACTCTTGGTGCTTTTTCAATTTCCATGTTTTACTTCCCAGGCATATACATACAGCATATTTCAAATGCAACAATAGCATTAACAATTGCCTGCCAGCAAATAACTGTAAAATATTTGCACAAAGGATAGTTAAGAAGGAAAAGTCAGGCATATTTCCTTATTATTTTAAACTTAGTAAGGTTCTTCACCTTTCCAGTAATAGAGATCCAGAGTTACTGTGTTGATTTCACTAGAGTTTGTTTGGATTTGTATTTGAGTAAATGTGAGCAGAATTTCTTGTTGTTGGAAGGAAGTGAAATGCTCATAATTCCAGTAATCTTCTAAAAGGGAGTATTTATTCCCAAAGTAAAAAAAAAAAAAAAAAAGGTAATATAGGGAGTGCAGTAAGATCATAAGTAATTTCCAGTAAATGATAGAGTAGTGTTTAATCCTGAAACAGCTGGTTTATTTGGGAACTGTTTACTGACTTACAGATGAACTTCACAGGTTAAATGTTTACTAAAATAACTGAACCTAGCTACAAAAGACCTGTCTGTCAGTTCACACATATCTGAAAGTAGATTTTTTTGTGAAATGACAAGGTTCTGCAAAAGCTTCTTTTACCTCTCACTTTGGTTCTGAACTATTCTTGAATCTCTCGCTTCATGGTACCTTTCACTGAAGTTTTCTTTAGCATCTTCTGCCAAGAGTTTACAGACTGGAATTCTTGAGTGACTGCGTTATACTTTCTGGTTTGATTCTGTTCACAGTTGAATAGTATCTTCCAAGAACTGTGGGTGAAAACTGGATCTGATGGGTTAGATTTTTGTTTTAACAAATCTCAAATAATTAACACCTGGACTGGAGTACAAGAACACCATTGAAAATGCTCAGTCTGATACTCAAAATTTAAGAAATGCTAGCGTTAAAATTTCTTTGCACATGCCCACTCCCTCTAACATGGTTTTTATTTACAGTATCCGGTCAGGCCAGGCTTCCCTCTCTAGTTGTGTTCCTCCCTAGTGGCTTGGCCTCCTTCCTCTCTAGTCCTAGTTGTGAGTTTCTTCTAGTCTAAGCTTTTTGATCCCGTCAGTTGATCCTGTTTTTGTCCTCTATATGAATTATATGGCACTTTCTTTCCAAAACTTCACTTTGAAGGTCTCGGGTAGCCGTCCTCTTCTCAGTTCCTGGTCATATGCTGATGAGGAGAAATTGCTATAGAGAAAATCTGGTTTTGCTTTTGAAACACCATGTGGGAATTCAATGATGTGAAGATACCGCACAACAGGCAGCTCTGGGAGTTGTGAGTGGCTTGAGAATGCTTAGAGAGAATGAATTTATTAGAGATCTTCCCACTGAAAATCAAATGCAGTCACCATCAAGTTTGGGCAAGGTTTGGGTTTTTGTGAGGCTTTAGGTTGGTCTGTTTTTGGCAGACTTCCATGGCTTCTCAAAAGGCACATTCCCAATACGAGTTACCTTGTACAAGGGGAATTCAAGAATTCAGACTGAGGCAAATGCCTGCCTTGACGGTGTTCTGCTCTAACACTTCGAAGTCTGACTGGCTTGTAAATAGCTGAAAACCAAGATCATTTAAGTGCCAGGTAAAGCTCAACACCAGACTCGTGGAGAATAACTATGCAGTCAAAAACAAATAATGTAAACCTTGAACGTGTTTCTTTGACTATAACTTCAGTATTCCAAGTAGACTTTCTACAAGGGGGGAATTACTATGCAGTAAAAAAGGTGTGAATTTAAAGTGGCTGCTGCTTATTAGCTCTCTGCGTGGACATACTGTGTGTTTAGAAACTTGCTAGCTAAAGGCAAGTATGTACTTAGTTTCTTGCCTTTTACTAGTCCTTTTATGTAACTGATGGCTTTATAGAAGCCTTCCGGCACTTTCTGGTTAGGTAGGGGAAACCATGAGCTTTACAGAGCTCCAGACAAAGACTTTGACGTGAGGTAAGACCGATCTGAAGTCAAAGCTGGTGCTCATGGATTAATTTGTATCGGTGCAAAGGCTGAGGGTGGGGAGCGAGCCCCAAAACAAATAATGCTGTTGTGGGTCATTTAGATTTACTAAATGTATGATTACTTCAGCAAATGAGCAGCAGAGAAGACTTTTGCTTTAAATGAAACCAGTGCTAGGGAGATGTGAAAAAAGGGCATGAAGGATCTTCAGAATGCCTCAGCCTTCACATGGTATTACCTCTCCAGCCTTTATTACCCACCACTTTCTTTACAGCTGTAACGATCAAGTGGCTCTCCTGTCTGGACCCTGGATGATTCACCCTTGAGCATCTCTACTTCCAGCAAGGTATGGGAGAAAGGGCATAATACAGATGATATTCAAATAATAACATTTTTATCAAGAGCTTTCTCTGTGGAGAATGACAATGTGTAAATCTACCACTCTTCCAGAAGCTGTAGTCAGAATTACTGAAAGTACAGACATGATGTGATCTTTCGTCTAAGGTCGTCTCTCTCTCTCAGCTTGCCTGTGGGCATAGTAATTCTGTGACATGGTTTTGGTTTCTTTCATGGAAGCCAAGTCTTTCCTGAGAGCACTGAGTTCTCTGTCAGCTCTTCTCATTTTTCAGTCTGACTCAAAATGTACTTTAGTTTTGAAGCTACTATGCACCAGACAAAAAGACACTTTATACAAATTTTTTTTTTGGTTACATTACTTGTTTTATCACTCTATATAAGGTACTAGTATTAGTTGAGATAACAAAAACACAGTTACAAGACTTTGTTACCCACATCAACTTTATATAAATTGCATCTGTAAAAGAAATCTAATTGAAAGTTAAGCCATGTTATTATTATTAACATGGTCAGTCTGACATATTTTTAGCTGCTTAAATTTTTGTTTCAATTAAAGTTCTGAATGACTTAACCCAATCAAAAAGTGGATAAAATGACAGACATCATACCTTGTTTTGCATATTAACATTGAATCCAAATCTCTGGTAGCAGGAATGCATGGTTATGCTCCCAGAAAATTTGATTTTTTAAGCATAGCAATACTAAGAGTGACTTTGCTGCTCTGGAAGGCCAGAGTGTAGCACTGCCATATATTGTATTATTTAAACTGAGGATATGCTTTGGTGGAAGTAATTGCAATGAAAACCAGGGAACATGGATGGAGTCAATGGGCTTTGGGGGGGGGGGATTTACAGCTCTCAGCTGAAGCAAGGCTCTTTGCAGTAAGACTAATATCAGCTGAGAAGACTCTTTTTTCCCAGAACATCTGGGTTCTCTGCTGTCTGGAGAATTCTTCCAACAGCTATGTTTTGGCTCAGAGTCAGCAAAACCAGTAACTGTTGATAGCATTTCTGAGCTTCCCTCAGTCGGGAATTGGCTTTTTCACATAAGTACCTTTTGACATTATATTCTGTAATTAAAAAAAAATAAAAGTAACCTTCTCATTGCTTGGGGACAGACCAGGATGCATCTCCTTCTGTTGGTTTTTCATTAATTGCTAAGAAATTTTCTGTGCTCAGCAAGAGCACAGCTGATTGAAACAAAAGTCCCGAGTTGCAAACAAACAACTCTGTTCTTTTATTTTAGATTTCTGGTTCACGTATGTATGAAACTTTATATAAAGCAAGGAAGCTGATTTATTTTTCTGTTATTTTTACTAGAGAACAGAAACATCCTGTGAGAATGTCCATCTACTGAAACTGCAGTTACTGAAATGACTTGGGATTTCCCCTATGTATTAGGATTTCATTATGACCCCAGCTCATGATAACCAGTTTTTTTTCCTGCTGGAAACTCTTGTTTTAAGCCATTGCTGCGTTTCAACAAGTGTGCAACAAGAGCTTCATACCATCTTCCTTGTTGATCACAGTGGACAAACATACCAAGGTAAATTGCTAAATCAATATAGCTCTGCAGATCATGTTCATGTTATCAAGAGCACCTGCAATGTATTTAATATATTGCAGAGTGGTTTGATTGACGGGACATAATTAAATGGGTTGACAAATAGTTAACACTAAGAATAAGAGAAGTGTGTGTGCCAAAAAATAAACATCAATACCAGAGTGGCATAGAGGGACAGAATTTTGCCAATCTGTGGCATACTTGGCATAAATGAGATTTTATTCTTTTTCATATGTTCAGGCAAGTTCAAACACTTTGTCAGCTACAGTTAGTTCAAACTCTGATTGCTTGCTCTCTAAGTGATGTTTCTCAATGAGGTCACATTGCACCATTGTTGCTCTCCCTCCCGTCTGTCCTCTTTGGGCTACTGAAAGATTTCTGGAGAAGTTTAGTATGTCGGCTTCACTTACAGTGCCTAAAATCATTGGGATCCTGAATGCATGTTGTTAACACAGTGTTACTTCCCAAGATCCCCAGGAAGAGAGCTCTCCCATAGCTAAAATGCATAAATAGATCAAGAGAGGTGTCAAGAAAGAGTCATTCTTGGTGGCTACTTGCTTTCCTTCCTTTAACTGTAAGATTCTTTGTTTTTACTACAGTAAATGCTTTCATTCTTCTTTTTTAATTTGCTAATAATTTCACCTTTGAGACTCCTAGTGAAGTTTTAGGGTCTGGTGTTGTTTCATCTAGCTAAGTAGCATGAGTTTAGCAATTTTTCATCAGCGTACTGTAATGCTCTAAATAGCAATGCTGACAGACACTGAAATACAGATTTTAGACACGGTTATTTTAATATTTATCTTTTTAAATTCAGTGGTCTTGTTTATCTGTTTGACAGACGTTACGAGATGACATTTCTCTCAGTGTTTTTTTTTCACTGATACATATAGGTATGTATTAACTGAACATACGTATTAAAAACCACAAGGAACCATGCTAAAAGTACAATATAAGACTAAAATCAGCCACTTCAAAATTAGAAAATGTCATGAGTACTTTTGCTTGAGCATGTGTGTAACAATGCTACTTCTACAGTATTCTGTTACTAATTTTTTTACTAGGCTGTCAGTGTTAACAGCACAATGACTAGACAATGCTGAAGGAATGTCTCGGGCACATGTTAAAGCGACTTTCCCTCATGGCTTAGCTGGGTCTCTGCATTCTTTTGCTCCAGGTATCAAGCGACATTTGAACAACTACTGACTTACAAGACCTCCTCTGATCCCTTCCACCTCAAATCCATGCAGAACACACAGATGGTCAGCACAGATCACAGACCCGCTGTAAAAATTACCTAAGCGCTAGCTAAGCTTGACATTAACTAAATTAATTAATACAGAAGGTGCCAAGCAACCTTGTCTTTGGGCATTGCTACTTTTAACACCTAAAACAAAAGGAACTTCAAATGTTAGATGCATGTAATCAAATAAACATTATAAATAATAATAGCTTGCTTATAGGGGCTTTCCCTTTTTTTTCAGGGGACATCGTCCTCTGATGGAACAACAGAGAAACAGGCGTTGTTTGTTTGCTTCTGTTTGTTCTGCTTTATTTTTTTTTCCTTCATACTAACATAGAGGATTATTTTCTAGGAAATATAGGCAAAATTGAAAGAACAGTAGCGTGGGTTTGTTATAAAATAGAGGTGCTTCTTCCAGTTACTGATAGGGCTTCTTTTGGAAAACCCCTTTCATTGTATTTGAAATCAAAACATGCAAAGTCTGAAATTAATGCATTCAGTTAAAGATGCATGCAGGTTGGAACATTCCTATTAAACACAATCTCTTCACACTTTTCATTGCTGTTGCTTTTATTACAGACTTGTAGTAGCATTGTGTGATGTAATAGCCTTTCCAAAAAGCCAGCAGCAACACTAAGCTTTTTCCACTTCCCATGATTTTAAATATCTAGTTCAATCAAGAATGAATTTAAGAATAAGAAGTTTTAGGAAGGATGGCAGCTGGGAAGCCTGGTTTCCCTTTGGACATGTGAGATGGATTGTTTCTTCTGAGGAACACTGGTCTCCCACCACAGCTTTTCCCTCAGTGAGAGTGTTAACTAGAATCTTTCGTCTTGATCCAAGTCATCTCCTTCCATGAAACTGTGTAAAACTTAATGATACTGTATCCTCAGCCAAATTTGATTGAAGTTATCCAGTGGCTTAAAAAAATGTTGACACCATTGATTAAAAAGGAACTGACGTGTGTGTGTGTATATATAATATATATAAAAAAATATATATCAAGTGCTCAATATGCTCATTCCAGTCTTATTTTTTTCTGGAAAACAGACCAGAAAACTCTCTCTGTTGCTGGTCTTGGGAAAGTCTTTCACACACAATTTTTTGTGCTCAGATATTTAGTTTTTGAATCGGATATATTGACCTCGGCAGTGTAACTTACAGCAGCTAAAACTTTCCAGCCTGTGTCTTATGTTGGTTCCTGTCCTTCTGCTAGAAAAGCTTAGATAGGAGCTGATAAGAAAAAAAAAAAAAAAGGAAAACCCAACCCACCCCCCCCCCACCCCAAAAAAAACCAAACCAGAGCTCAACAATTGCCCTGACTACTATGTCATTTGGAACTGCACTCATCAACTGGGAGCATATTATTACACAAGATTCAGACATTTTCTAGCCCATTATTTAATTAGGAAAAGCAAGAATGTAATATTTGGACATTCAAATACTTAGTTGTCTCTAGACATACCTACCACAATCAGCTTTTATAGCTAAGAGAGCTTAGAAACTGAGAATCAGACTGACAGAATGAAGAAAGGAGGTTAGATTTATGTGTCAAAAACATAGTATGCGATGTTCTGAAAATGCCTGGGTTTTGTAAGATGGTATTCTGCAGAAAAAATAGAGGCAGTTAGTTAAAAAGAAAAGAGTTACAGCTGTGAGTTAAAGAAGGTATTTACGTTATCCCAGGGCCCCTGTGGAATGCTCTCATCTTTGGCACTCCATTGTGATGGCAAGGAGGTAGCTGTGGGCTTTTATAAAATAATCAATTATCCGACTTTCAATCTTTTCTCACTTCTTTTGGTTTTCTTTTTCTTTTGGCTGATAAGGGTGAGAAGCAAAAAACCATGGGTGTGAGAATTCAAATTCTCAGTGTTTTCCTGAGCACCTCAGAGAAGTTTTCAAGGCAGTCTGCCCTTTTTTGAAGTGGCTAGCTTTTACTTTTGACAAAAGTGTTGGGGCAGATAAGAAAGCTTCATGACACCTTAAACCAACGGAAATCTTTCCAGGCACTAGAGCCAAAAAACGGTATCCAGAGTAACAAATGAAAGTGAGTGCAATGATGAGTAGCAGTCCAAGGGATGATTGTCAGCAACAGGAATTGATTTCAAGTGGGATTGGAGGAGAGAGAGAGATTCTCAAGAGGATGCTCTGCGGTGTGTTAGTGTTTAAATGGCAATCTATAAAGCCTAAACCTTCATGGAGTCACCCTGATTGCTTGTGAGTTTTCACACACTCATCCAAACAGGAGTAAAATGACTGTACTGAAAAAATTACTGCTTGTTACTGGGAACCCTGTTGAGGCTTGGTTGCAGCTCTTGAGATTGTGGTGGATGGACAGGGCAGGGCTTGGACTCATGCCTGGCCAACGCTGTGGGGTGGTGAAGTGCTCTCTGAGGGCAGCCAGATGACTCAGGAGCCTGTGTTTCTGCACAGGCAGCCGTGTACCTCGGGTGACAACCTTGATGCATGCAACCGACTCTCACAGAAACCCAGCCGCTCTGGGACTAGTGATTGACGCGGTTTTGTTTTGTTCTTTTTTTTACTTTTCTTTTCTTGGGCAGCCCCCCCTCCCCCTTCCTTCTAAATGGTTTTCTGAGCTTGCTTGAGTCTCAAAGCCTGTCTCCTGCTTGTCTTGAACAGCTGGAATGGCTCTGGACTGAATGAACAGACACGGAGCAAGACTGGACTGGACCCTGGGAGGATCTCAAACTCCAGGAGGAGCAACCTGGCCATCTAACCTGCGATGCTGAGCTAAGGAGATTTAACGCCACTGCAGATGGCTGCCTGCAGCCTGGCACTAGGACTGTGGCTCCTGCTGCTTCTCCAGGATATCCAGACAGCCTCGCAGGTAAGGCAGGTGGCACCAGGATCCTGCAGTTCCTCAGGACACAGGAGCCTGGAGAGGTCTGGGGGCACCCTGGGTTGCAGGGCTATCCTGCCCATAGGCTGGGTGCTGGGTAGTGGGTGTCCACAGAAACAGGCTTTGTGCAACACAGAGTGATAAAGGTATAAAGCAGAGCCGCCAGGAGAGTTTGCCCTCTCTGGGAACTTTGCAGGCAGAAGCAGGGGATATGAGCTATGATCTGCATCTTTTTGCTGGTACTGTTAGTGGTACTGCACATCCAGGCACATCATAGCTAGGGATTGAGGAAAGATTTGATGGGGTGGGTGGGGGACTGTTCTCGTTTGTTTGGGTGAGTGGCTTTTATTTCTGCCTGGATGGCCAGGTTTTCTGTGACAGGCACGTTCCTTGCAGAACGTGGTTTGGAGGACTTCTGCTCACTCTGCTGATGTGAGTCAGGGCTGGCAAATTGAAAGGTGTAAGGACAAACTAAACAATAAAATACCTTCCTCTTTACAACCACCCACCCCTCTGACACTGACTTCTTATGAATGGCCTATTATTTCTGCATCAAACTGACTTAAAATAGACATAGCCCACTAGTTGCACTCAGCTGATGCTGTAGATGCAAGCTAGCTCCCTGCTCAGATTGTATCATCTCTTGTGGGTTTGCTCCCCACCCTCCCCACCCCAGCCCTGCAGTGGATCACGTGGCAACGAGCCCTCAGCACCTGGCATAAGTCCAGGTAATTTCCCTGGCTGACATTTATGCGCGCGCGTACACACACACACACACACACACACACACACAAAAGGTCAGTTGCAGAGGTTCTTTGCACAGGTGAAGTCAAGCAGGTGAGTAATTGCACACTGTGTTGGATCCTGAAATTGGCTGTTTTCCCTTGCAGTGAAAATATGAGTATATTCTAGCCTAAGACACCTGTCTACATTGTAAATGAATGATATAGCACATCACTTGGGCTGTTAGGAGATTTTTTACAAGAAACTGACTCCGATTAGATCTTTGAAAATAACCAAGTCCTGCATCCTCTTCAAATAGACATTTGAAAATGATCCTCCTGGTTCTTTTGGTAAGAGTAGGAGTTTTCCCTTGTGTCTTTAGTTGTAAATTCCCCTCCCACATTGCAAGTTTGCTCTATTTTGCCCTGGTTATCTGTCTTGCCCCATCTGCTTCCTGAAATATAAAAGGATCCCTGTTCTTCTATAGGATTGGGGTCTGTAGTCCTTATCCACCTGAGGAATTCTTAGGAGGGCATCCAGATAAGCTTGCCTGGTCTGATGAATGCAAACTGCTTTATGAGAAAGGCAATAGAAAAAAGATGGTATTTTTGCTACTTGACATCACTTCTGGTGTTTTGTTCACAAAATGAAAGTGGCAGAGAGAAAATCTGTTTTTCTGATACTCATTGTCAACATTCAGACTCACTGCAAAATCATCAGTTACCTGGAATAAATATGTAGATCTTTCTGGGATAAGCAACTGGCTTTTCACTCTCTTTCTGTATTGCCTCTATCACAGCAACCTTTGCTTTTACCGCTACTGGAGCACAAGTGATATTGTTTAAAGTGAGCAAGTCACAGCCTATTGGTCATACTTTAAACCATATTCTACCTCACTTGAGTCCACAGGTTGGGTTTGGTTTGTTTTAATATTGAGGTAGCTCTCATTTGTTTTAATATTCAGTTAGCTCTTATTTGTTAATAATGTCTTTACTATCAAGCAGATGGAGCTTGACTGGTTGAAGCCTTAGATTATCAGCTTCTTTTGTACTGTCAGAATTTGAATAGAAGCTTGAAAGGGAGTCAACTGTTTTGCTACAGTATTAGTCAGTTCTAGAATAGCCAATGCTGTAGAAGACTACTTTTTTTACCGTAACATGCTTTCTTCCTGACTTACAGCTCATTTGTAGCAAGCTGATTTCTTACTCTGCCTCACCATCACTTTTTCTCTATGAGCTCAAAAGACCATACATAAATGAGTCAAACCTTGTCCTGACTGAATTGCAGAGTAGCCCACTGAATTCAGCACCATCTTTATGATTGCCATTATTTAAATTGGAATAGCAAATGTGCTTGTAGATATGAGGAAAGTGAGAAGGGCTACAAAAAACCTATTTTCTAAAAGAAATTCTCAAAAGCAAGCACTGAAAACCAAATATTTTGTATCAAATATGTTTGTTTTATTTAATCGGGCCTTGATCTGCAAGGTTTAAAAAAAAAACAACAATGATTGGCCTGGTAGGTCAATGAAAGCACTAAGCCAAGGGATCCTCGGCCATCCTGTTACAGAGCAGGCCGAACAGGATATGGATTGTGGTCTTCTCTTTCACAAGATGTATTCCAGCTCCTGCTAAATCAAAAACCTTTATTTGAAGCGCAGGCAGGAAAAGATAAGTGACATTCAGCCTGTGTGTCCCTCCAGTTGAACAGTACATTGAATCCAATTTAAGAATTTCTTGTATTGGAGCAAAACCAGATGCAAATTACTAGTCTGATATAGACTCATGGCTTGTTCAACAAATGTGGACAGGTTAACTTTGTAGTTTGGCAGGCTTTTTGCTACACTGGTGATTGTTTACTACACCAGCTTACCTTCTTTTTAGTTTAAATATTAACCTGCTCCTCTACAGCTGGCATAAAGCAGCATTTACTCTGCATTGTGTCCTCGTGTCCAATGCAGGTCAAATCAATTCTGATGTAGTGTACAGATGCAGAAATAACGTCTGTGAGGTTTCCCGCTGCAGCCGTTAGCCCAGCAGAGACCTGTCACACAAAAGGGAGGCCCTGCTCCTGGCTACACACTGCCACCAGCTTTCTTGCATTGAATTTAGTGCAAATGACCGTGCAGCCACAGGGTGAGTTGTTCCAGTGCAGTAACCCCCTGAAAACCAGCTACACAAATTCAGAAAGCAGAGTTTTCAGTCAAATGAACTCCTAGAACTGATTCATCCTCTGGAAACACAATTGCTTTCTCTTAAATAATCAAGGAGTTAGAAGGGAAGGAAGATGTGGGTAGAGGCAAGAGAGCGAAGTGGGATTGCACCCTTGGATGGCAAAGAGCCACAGCATTAACATAGCTCTAATAGACACATATTCCCGCTTTGCTAATCCATTCTTAGTAATGACCCATCTATTCAGAGTTTCCTCAGAATCAGCGGGAAGAATGTAGACCTACTGTCCACCACAGCTGGCTTCCTTGATCCTACCCACCAGTACTTCTGTGATCCTCCTTCAATTTTAAAGTTTTTTTTATAATACGTACTAACTAACAGAACTGTAAGTGCTAATGGACAATACTATACGTCATTGGGCTAAAATTGGTATTTCTTCATTGAGACTGGATTATCTTTCTGGAGAGGGAACAGGAAATGTACAACATCTCCTTCTCTTTTCTTGAGGAAACACTAGGAAATGATGCCTTAAAAAGTGAAATTGTGCTAGAATTTTGAATTTCCCTGGCAGAACCTGAGTTCTGTTTCTGTCTGTCTTGAGATTCAGACAAGAGTGGGTAAGGAGGAGGGACAGTCAAAAGATGAAAAAGAAAAATACTTTGAATGTTAATTAAACAGGATTTTGAGATCACTGCATTTCATTCTGTTCCTTGCAGAGTTGAGGAGAGTTTGTTCTGTAAAACCTGTTGGAGATTTCCTTGATGGAGCAAAACCACGTGCTAGTCGCTGCTGAGTATGGATTATACCACACTCTTCAGTGTTTCTAGGCATTCCAGGAAGAAGAGGAGGGAATGGGGCAGAAGTGGAAGTTCTTACACGCAAATCCTTCCCTACAAAATAAGTACTAAGGGACAAAAATTATTAAGTGAATCTTTTCTCACTGGCTAATTGACAATGTCTGTAAGCATACTGGAGCCAGGAGAAATGGCCAACACTGTAAGTGGAGAATTTCTTAGCATTTTCTTTTTTGTGTGCTTCTACACACAGGCACCATGGTATCAAGAAGGTGAACATCCCACCCCAACGTTCACAGCCGATGCTGTTTTATAAAAAGGTGATAGTGTTGAGGTTTTGTAATGTGAGGCTGAAACTTTTTTCTGTCTCTTTTGCCTTATGCCTTCCTTTCATTTCAAGAGTTATTTATGAGCAACTAGGACCTGCTAAGTCAAACCTTAACCTTCAGTTTCTGCCTAACAAAGAGTCTTAATTTAAATAAACTGGTTTTGCTCTGGAAAATTAGTCTTATTAGCTATATTCACACAAGCCTGAGTCAAAGTAATTAAGTTCCTATTTTTTTCTGAGGCAGGGTTAAATTTCCACTGTCATCCTTGAACATACTAAAAAAGGATTCTTTGACTTACATTCATATTAACAAATGGGATAATGGTCCAAGGCAGAAGACTTTTACTATTTTGTAGTTAAACCTTATGTGTCTTACTCAGTATTTTATAATGCTTGGTTTTGTCCAAGCACTCACAACCAGAAATATATTAGAAGTGTCTTAATGCTGAGATTTTTGTTGGCAATGAGAGCAGTAAGAGTACATACGCTTTTCCTTGCTGCTATGTTCCTCTTGAGCCGTCATATGATAAAGTACCACTTTTTATATGAATTTTTCACTTTTCTCCTCACTGGACTTGTGATTCCCTCCCTTCTTTTAAGGGAGAAGTTCTCCCTGTTCTGATGAAGGCTTGAGAAGAGGGGCATTTTCTTTAAAAGCTTCCGCATCATCTAAGTCACAATACTGGAAACCCAGTACAGGCTTCCACAGTTGCAGCCGTTGGTAACGCAGCTCAAAACAGGTCTGCGCAGCTCGAAACAGTGTGTGTCTGTGCTGGGGAGATCAACGCTGCTACTGTTGGCGGGAATTTTTCACAGAATTTCCCTCATCTAAACAGGATCGTTCTGTACCGTCACCAGATTCCTTTGTAGCCACAGTGTTAGACAAGTAGCTTTCCCCCTCCCTGTTTTGATTACAAGCAGCATGTGATGTCCTCCTGAGCAAACTGCTTGCCCAAGTTTTTGAGTGGAAAGATGCTTTTATGTTTCGCCGGAAAATCTAGAAAGAACGTAAACTGTAAGTTCCGCTGTAGCAGACTGACTTATCATGGTAGCAGTTGTCATCCCCTTAGCAATTGAACTGTGAGTGTTGGCAAGATAAGAAGTGTTTACAGCACCATCGGCAACAGTTTGGACAAGATTTGGTAAAAGCAAGCAAATCTAAAGTTAAGGACCCAGTGGGACCGGGGGGACAGTATGTCCTGTATGCCCTTACAGAGTTTATCTGGGGTTCCCTGGTGCTACCACCACAAAACCCCCCATAATTAAAGATAGACATTGGACCCAGTACAGTAAGGACTTTAAAGTAACACATCTAAAACTGAGCAACGATCCCACCGCCAACCTTGAACATGAAGAAACTTCAGGACCTTTTCCTGCCCTCAGCCTTGTGGTGGCCTCACTGTCACGTTGCTGTGGGTTGATACGGAGTTGAGCCTGAAGGTCCCAGCTCAGTACTGGACTACTCAGACAACAGGAGTTCACCCAAGTCATTTTGATATTTAGCAGGTGAGGATTAGAAATCCAGTCTGTGTTCCAGCTGCAGTTTGTAATAGGCTTATTACTATATAGAAACGGTAAGTTGCTATTGAAAATACACATGTCGTTTCAACAGCCTTAATTTCTGAGAAGTTGTGCACATATGTTGCTTCCATAATTCTGTGTAAATCTAATGCTTTTTTTGGCTAAGCCACTGAACTATTTTTTTGCTTTTTAGCAGTATCGGTTATCCAGCATTAAAATATTTCGTAACTCCAGCACTCAGTCATCATTTTATCCAGGAACAGCAAGACAAATACACACTAAGTATTTTGCCATCCCTCCAAATTTGGATGGATTTGATGGTTGATGTCTAGATTTCTGCTGTTAAAAAGGAGTAGCCAACAGCTGAGGAACAAAAAAACCTAAACGCTTCAGTCCTGTCACTTGGAGTCTTCTTGTACACAGAGATCTGAGATGATGGTCAAATCAAGAAAATGCATAAGGTATCTTTCCATAAGCACCGAGTCTTGAAAGGAGTGGGACTGGACAATTTGTAATCTAGAATCCTCTGCGTTTCTTGATGAATTGCTTCCAGCGATCTCTTCCTAAGTAGAAATCCTGAGCTCAGCAAAAGAAAAGGTCAGATGAGCCAATATTTTATTGCAAATTTGCACCCTAATTTCCCTAATTGTAGATGAGATGATGGAAGTGGTAGTTTACATGTGGGAAGAGCAGTTACAGGTGATGAACCTGAGGTAATTCACATGTTCAGTCATTGAGTGGGTAAATTACCTTAGTTCAGGCCTATTGCTACCCACTAATAACACACATTTTTGTTCCCTTTTCACTTCATATCTTTGGCTGGTTATCTTTTGTTTTAGATAACTCATATTCATTACACATAGACAGAAAAATGAAAGTTACATTATTCTTGTATGGCTGACTTTCCTTCACCCTTTTCCCAAAAGTAGCCTAATCAAACCTCTGCAAAAAAATGACTTGGCACCATCATTTTATGGAAGACTTAAAACATTTTGAGACCTTGTCCCTTCACCTCTGCCATTTCTTCAAGGTGCGTTCTTTGCTTTTGGGCACCAATTTGTTTCACTCCTCAAAAAACTCATGGAAGCTTTGATGGGTTCTTAGTGCAAGATTTTTTTATTCCAGATGCATGAAAACTTGAGATTTAGCTTACAAAACACCACGCATAAGTTAAGAAGCAGAGCGCATATAATTTTTAGCGGCGCTTGCCTTTCCACACTGCCAATTTTGCGTATGTAATTTATTTTCAGCCTGAAGTGCTATAAAGGTCTGGGGGCTTGGTTTATGCTCAGGTCCTTACCTTAAAGTGTGCTGTCTGTAAAGGGCCAACCTTTCTGCTTAGTTTAAGAGTAGAACTTTGCATCATTGCGCTGCTGTTACAGGTCACATTAGGAATCAAACAGCTTTAAGATTTAGAGGGAAAAAAACGACAAGAATGGGGAGATGGTGACTGATGCTGAGCATTGACATGCACCTTATTTATCACTGAAAGGATCTATGATAAGTTGCATGCTCGTGAAACAACTCTGCTGAACAGATGGCAACTCTTAAAGACATTTAGCAGGTGGCTATGGATTAGAAGTGGTGGGGTCTTCAGAAGGTGGTTTCTCAGCCATAGAAATGGTGTCATGATTTGTTAAAATGACTTCTTTTTACAGCAGAGCACCTTGGCTCAGTAAACAGTAAAGGTGGCTACAAAGCTGTGCTCAGAACTGGATACCTGAAAGGAGCATTTTTTGTGAAGCTGTGGATGTCACGTATAATGTAGCTGGATGTAGTATATAGCTGCCCTCTTGTGGAAAGGAAAAAAACCCACGTTGAGTACTCTCATGTATATTTTCATAATTTGTGTAGCATGCATGCATAGTTCATGCAGTAATTTATCACAGCACCTAGAATCAGGTCAAATTCATAATCAGAATTTGCACTACTGTAACTAAGAGCAGAATCTAATCCTAAACTCTGATTTCAATGTTTTAGGCGAGGTCCGTTTTTAAAAAGCAGCCCTTCCCTCACACTTTTACTCACACACTATTCCTTTATTTAAACCCCAAAAGAGACAATTAACTCAGCTGTAAGATTGTGCTGCATAAATTTGTTCACACCCCAATTTAAAACTCAGTATCGTTTGCAGCCAGAGTTGGTTGCCCAGAAGAACCAGGAGGAGAAGATGAGGTTTTTGTGGTGACTTCCCATTGCTCTTATAGAGAAAGCTATGGTCAGGATGCTGTTGTTTCTTAAATTTTCTTTATAAACCTAGGTAATCCCCTTCGTATCACTGAAATGACTCCTGAATGACCCTTTGTCTAGGGACAGGTCTCATTGTGTCATTTCCTGCTATTCAGTGTCGTCGCGGAGTGGCTGGCTAACCAGGGTGCTCCTTCATGCAGATGCGAGGAGATTCCGCTTCCTTTTCCTAGGGTCTACGGTTTCCTCTTCAGAAAAGAAAAAGACGGGGTGCACGTTTGTAAACTTGATTTGAGTCAGGCTGAGCAAGCAGACATCTGCTATTTCCTCTATATAGTAAGCTAGAAAAAGTGCTTTGTAGGGAAGCTGTGTGGCCCGGTGGTTAGTGCAGAAATGTGTCAGGCAGGGTTTCTCAGTTCTATTACTGGAGCTTGATGAAATTTAATGGTTTCAACATGTTTCTATTTCTTGTCCCTTTGTTAATTTCCTCCTTGACTGAAAGTTCCTGTTTTCTGATGTAACCTGGGGGCAAGTTAAGTAACTTCTGTGTTTTATGGTCCTGGCGTAAAAAGGACAGTGTATTAAACAGGAGAATACAGCTGTGAAATTAGTTAAGTAGTAAGATTCCGCATTGCATACAAAGGCAGCAGGAGACAGTAGGTGTTATTTCAAAGGCCAATGGGAAATTCGTCTGCAGAAAGTGAGATGTAGGTCTTCTGAAATATTTAACTTTTCTACCAGTATCATGTGGGAAAATCTCTGGGGAATCTGCTGATTGAGTCTTTACAAAAAATTGCCATTTGTACCTTCTAGCAAACACTGAAAATGAAATTCAGATAACAACATTTTTAGGGGATTATTAAGGGAGATGCCAAATTCAAAAATCAGATTCTCTCATCAGAAAACTTGTAGTGCTGTAATTTCCCAGAGCACGTGGTGGCCCTGCCATACAAAAATGAAGTCTTATTATATTCTTGATACAATTCATAGCTGAGTCTCATTTTCTAAGCTAATATAGAAGACTCCGGGGAGACCTTAGAGCCCCTTCCAGTCCCTAAAGGGGCTCCAGGAAAGCTGGGGAGGGACTCTGGGTCAGGGAGGGGAGCCATGGGACGAGGGGCAACGGTTTTACACTGAAAGAGGGGAGATTTAGATGAGATGTAAGGAAGAAATTCTTCTTCCTGAGGGTGGTGGACAGTGGCCCAGGTTGCCCAGAGCAGCTGTGGCTGCCCCATCCCTGGAGGGGTTCAAGGCCAGGTTGGACGGGGCTTGGAGCAACCTGGGTTGGTGGGAGGTGTCCCTGCCCAGGGCAGGGGGGGACACTGGGTGGGCTTTAAGGTCCCTTCCAACCCAAACCATTCTATGATTTCAGTCGTACGTTTAAATGACTTTCAGAGAAAAGAGACTGCTCAGTGAAGATACATATTGAATTATTGTTAAATACACTGAATATTGCATTCTTTGCTTAAGCATATGGGCAACAGTAATTTAGTTGCTTTGGGGATAGTTGAACTTCAAAAAAGCTGTAGGGTTTTCCTTACTGTCTGCGAGTACCAGCACTTGAGACAGATACCGGGATCTGCCCTAATACAGAACCAATTGTTTTCTAATTGTGTCTTTCATCTGTTTCAATTTCTAGACATCATTAAACCCATCTCATTCTTGTGATACACTTGAGAATTGGTTCTATGATGAATCTTCACGAAGCTGCTGTTACCAGTGTCCCTCAGGTCAGTATGTTTATAATTCATTCAAATTAACATGGAGCCTTTCTTGTAGAGATAGTATGAGCAATGTATATCTGCAGAATTGCATTTTGTCCCTGAAGAAAAGTGCAATTTCATCAATCACTGTCTAGTGTGGATCCAGATGTGAACTTGTTCTCCACTGCCCTGCTCCTGTTCAGTCTGCATGCAAACAATCTGTAAATTGCAAACTTGATAACTTGCTAGAATTCTTAATGTGTTTTTTATTGGTTGACTTGACACTCTGAAGTAGCTAGAGGTAGGCAGGTCTAAGAATTTATTTCAGCTTGCCTCAGGGTGTGAAATAGCGCAGTGAAATTAAGCTACGTAAGTTTCTGATCGGAGACAAAAAATGTAAAATGAAGGTGTGGAAAATCTGTCATTATCCTCACAGTCAAAACAGTTTTTAAAGTGTCTCACATGAGAAAGGGAACAGCCCCTTGTGAGGGGACACAGTAAGCTTTGCCGGAAGCTGGTTGTGACTCAGAGGCACATGAGGTCAGAAGCAGGAAACACCTTGGTGAGACAAGAGTTCTAGAAATGTCTGAAACTCCCCCTGTTGGCCAAAAACCCCCTCAGTGGGTGGGGCATTTTATGGTACTTCACCATCATCAATCTCTTCTACAAGAAGTGTTTTATTTATTTTTTTCTAAAGGAAATTTTTGACATTTATTTGTGCTCTAATAATAAAGAGGGGTTTAGCACTTGGTTGCTGGCATTTGCATGCAGTTACATTGGGGTTCCCACTGGGACATCTTGTACTGCTGGCCACACTTATACAGTTCAGAACTGTATAAGTAAACAAGACCAAGGGATGGAGAAAGTGGTCCCATAAAAGATGAAAAGGGGCGGGGACCTGACTCTGAGCCAGTCCCAAGGAAAGCTTTATTTGCCTTCAAAACCAGACTTCGCAAAAGCTCCCGTAATGACAGGTGTCATAGTGAGGTCTTGTGAAAAGCAGAGATCTGATTTACATCTGGCTGTAACGAGCCACCAGTCTCAGTCATTTCATCTCTGCTTATTCTTGAAACTCGTTTTGTTACCACATCCTCCTGTCAGTCCTGGACCATCTATTGACATTCCCTGGGCCTCCTTCACAACAGAAACTCATAGGAATCCTTTTTCATTTTAATCTTCCCCTAATCCTTCAAGCAGTAACCTAGTCATATCTGCTCCTAACTCAACTGCTCACTGCAAAGAAAGAGAAGCTTTTCTAAAATTCCATGTAATCAAATTGGGGCATCTTGAACTCTTGATGCAGCCTGGCTTTACTTTCCTTGGTGTTCCAGCCCACAGATGTACAGCTTTCAGTCTGAGCACACTGGCCCACATGCAAGCCATCCTCTGTTTCAAAGTTAATTTCAAGTTCCATTTCAAGATAAACTTCAAATCAAACCTCAAAAGATCATTCTAATCAATTTCTACAGTTGCCACATCTCTTTTCATGTACTTAATTCCTGGGCAGGTAAAATGAGACTTCTGGGATATCTTCCGGGATACCAGAAGAATATTTTCATTCTGTCGTCACAGAACAAAATGTTTCTCTCCTCTCAAGGGAGAAATTTCATGGGAAATAATGGTGTATGCTAGAACAGCTCATGTTATGCAGAAGTTGTCTGTTAGCGGTTTTTTACGTTCTTTGTTTGGTTAGGTTTTTTGTTGTTGTTTTTTTGTTTGTTTTAGACTCTAAATCAGATACCCAGCTGCACAAGATAGTGCTGCAGTCACCACGAGATAATTTCCCACCCACAATTAACAGCAAATCTTCAGGAGTGAACGAATGCATATACTCACAAAAGAAAAACACTTAAAACACTTATTTCATCTACTTACTTTCAGTACGTTTTTCTGTACAGGTGATCGCAGCTGCTATTCCTATTGCTCAGGCTTTTATCTGGTTGTTGAGCTATGACCACAATCAGTGGAGAACAGCACCAGAAGACACTGTTAGGCAAGCTTCAAAGCTGCTGCACCTGGGGCACACATCCCCCAAGGGAGGGACCTGTGTGTACAGGAAATCTCAAATAACTGAAGTTAAAGTTTTTGGGTCGTTGGGGGAGGAAGGGGAAAATGACACACACAAGCACGTGTACAGCTTGAGTGCTGAGATTCAGCAGTCAGCCCCCACCTTGAGAAGAACAGTCTGAGACAAGTAGATTAGAGGAGGTGGGAGTGACGTGGGTCAGGCCTGTCTGGTGGTGGTTAGTGAGCCAAATATAGCACAGTTGCTTTTACCTGCACTCCTACATCATGCTTGCCAAAATGAGGTGAGTTATTTCCCTGCCAGGTTCCCCCTCCCTGTGGTTAACTCTTTGTGATTGGGTGATGCAGGCTGAGTGCTGAAACTGGGATTTGTTTCTCTCCTCCTGTTTTCTACCAGTGAAACATTCAACTCTATGTTACTGCTTTAGCTTTTACTTTTGCTTCTGCAGCTGCCACTGTTCCTTACCCCCTGGTAGTTATTTCCACCTCCTGGCAAGGCCACAAAGTCACAGCTGACCACTGCGCCTTCTCACTTCTGTGGCACTATAGCCAGTGGTAGAATTCCTCATCTGTTGCTTCAGAGCTGAAACATCAGGAATGCTTCTGTCCCAGCCTTTCCCATACTCCTAGCTAGTTACTGTACCTGGCTTGCCAGATGGATGCTTTTAAAAGCTAGTCACTAGGAAATGATTCCGGACATAAACACAGAGTCATAAAATAGCTTAAGTTTGTCAAAGACCTCTGGAGGTCATCTAGTTCAGCCAGCTGCTCAACTTCGTGCGTGCCGCATATACCCAGAAGGTCTGCGAGATCCAGGGTAGTGTGCTTGCAAATTGTGAGCGGTGAGTACAGGCGAGTTGGACGTGTTGAGCAGAGAAAGTGTATAGCATATACATCCAGCATAAGAAAGACATACATACGTAATTTGATTTCAAAGGAAAACAGTAGGAAAATTAAACCATCTCACAACTGTCAACACACTTCAGAGTGGGTTTCCCCTGTGTTTCTGAATAGGTATCCTGCATATTTTGTTTTTCTTTCTCCAGGCTATGTTAAAAAGAAAGCTTGTCCTAGGGACCCAGATAAAGACTGCTTGAGATGTGGACCTGAACAATATGTGAATGAAGCATCCCAAAAGCCACAATGTGACGCTTGTGTATCGTGCGCAAAAGGTTTGCTTTCCCTCACACATGCCTCACAGTTATATTCTCTATATATATTCTATTTACACTTTATTTATTTTTTTATATATATATATTTATATTTTATTCATTTAGAATTTCCAGCAGCAAAATTATCCATCCTTGGTTACTGATTTAGAGAGCAGAATGCTACCTCCCGCATAACCAGAAGCGCTTCCTGTGTGACCAGGCACTACCTAAAAATTCTCTCATCCAGTGCTATCCAAGTCTGATTTCTGATTTCTGTCTTATACTGCAAGCCACTGTCTACAGATTTCTCCAGTTATTTGTGACTTAAGTTGCCATCGTGAAGAATGCCAGCAGCCTGTTCTGCTTCCTGAGCCTTTGAACTGGTGTTGCTCAGCTTTGCCCCCTGCTTTGCGTTTTCCTTGTGGGGTGATCTTTTGTTACCGCATCTGTTTCTTCCCCACAGAATCTGACCTTGTGGAGAAAGAGCCCTGCTCCTTCAATTCTAGCCGTGTGTGTGAGTGCCGCCCAGGCCTCTTCTGTCAAACCCCTGTTGAGAACACCTGCACGCGATGCCGGCAGCACGCTGTTTGCAAGCCTGGTTTTGGAGTCAAAGTCAGAGGTAGGAATTCCTGCCTGTCTAAGCTTACCTTTTCTGACCTTGGCCACAGGCCTGGGCCTGGTGCAGTTTGGTTGGTTGGTTGGTCCTCAGGCTTTATTTTCATTCAGGCACCTCAACAACTGATGTTACTTGTGAAAAGTGCCCTGCTGGGACCTTCTCTGATCAAAGCTCCAGCACTGACATCTGCAAGCCCCACACAAAGTAAGTCCATAATTCTTTAAACTAACTAACTAATTAATTAAAGTTAATAAAGGACAAAAAGGGACACCTGTCATTTCTGGCACAAAGTATACAAATTTATCTTAGAGACAATGGGATAGCTTTTGGCTTCCGTGCAGAGTTTAGAAGGCCTGTCTTTATACCTCTTGCGCAGCTCTGTACCCGAGAAAGGAAGGAATCCCTCTTGCCTCAGTTTTAGTTTACCGAGTACAGTGGAATTCTACACACGTGTGAGTATCAGGTTTGCATCCAGGTCGAGAATTAATGCCACAGGGGTGAGAAGAAGGTTAATGACTTTTTCACTGACAGCAATAAATGCAGGTGGTAGAAAAACGAACAAAGGCATGTTTGTCACATGGAAAATACTCTTATCTTGTACCATGGCAGTTTCCCCTGTCGCTGATACGCTGTTCTCTTTCATTCCCTAGCTGTGCCAAGTTAAACAAAGTAGCACTAACCAAAGGAAATGCCACACACGATCAGGTTTGTGTGGACCCATTGCCCACCTACCTCACCCCAAGCACCTTGTCCATCAGATTCAGTGATGAAACAAATAGCTCTGACCTAAGGAGGTTTGAGGAGAACCTGCTGACCATTTCTAGTATCCTTTTAAGCGCCGCAACAACTGAAAACCCCAGTTCAACTCCTGAGGAGAAAGCTCCAACTGCCACTTTTCCTACCTCAGCCAAGGGGGAGATGACAACGGGAGGTAAAAAAGATAAACCATTTACTCTGTCTAGTATGTTTTATTTGGATATATCTTTGCTAAATGCAGTTTTTCTGTGGGAGCTTCCTGCAGATCCCCTATGACTTGAGAAATGTTGTCCATGGTTCTATGTCCGAACACATAGATCTACTAGTAGTTGCCCCTCTGCCTTTTCTTAGCCTTTCCTGTACTCTGTGCTACAGGTCTCGTTCTTTGGGGAGTGGTTCTCTCTGTGATAGTGCTTCTTGTGGGCATGCTGTTATTTTGGAAAAGGAAGGTGTGCAAGAAGCGGATGCTCATCCTTAAAGGAAAGCGTGAGTTTTTAAAGCTGTAATACATAGTATGCTGTTTGATTATGTGCCAACTGGGAACTCAAATATCCCAAAATTTTGTGTAGGTCATTGGGGAAGAGAATGTTCACTACTGCCTGGTGGAGGCGGGCCAGATAAGGGTTCTAGGGAAACTGTTCATGGAACGTGTTGAAGAACATGAGAGAAAGATTGAAGCAGCTGTAAATTTATGGAGGAAGATACTACAAGCTGGGTGGGGAAGGGGTAACCAGCGGTTTCTTCTCTTAGCACAGACGCTAATATTAAATTATATCTAAAAGTGTTTTGAGAGTATTTGTTGGTTCCTGGGACAGGGTTGGACTTTGAGGATAAGAGGAAGAGTGATTTTTGCTGATACTGACTCTCCTTAGCTTTGCCTAGAGTTACATGTGGGCTGTGCCTGCGGAACCACATTCCCTCTTTTATAGAAAGCAGGATGTGCATGTTGTAGGTTGGTTGTAGACCTGTGGGTGTGGTAAAGCTGTTAAAGCCTGGATGCTCCATGATGAGTTTTACTAAATGAATGGTTTCTTTTATCAGCACATCTGCATTCCGTCATTTCACACAAACCCGGGCTCAAATCTCAAGGTAAGTTACTGATGGACCAGGAATTGTAAAACACATGTCTAAAGAATAAGTGGATAGTTTTAATATGGAACTGTATTTTATTGGAATTTTAATTTAAAACGTGGAACTTTTCCATGTCAAATGTGTGTCTGCTGATATGGAAAAAAGGCCGGTCCTGCTGGCTGCCCTGCGCAGGCAGGTGACGCTCTGGATGTCACAAGCCACTAGATGGCACTTTTTCCCCGCTGCACCCGAATGACTGGGCGATGTGTCAGTGACGCGAGGCTTTGCTGGAACAATGCCCAATTAATTTCTGGGCACTCAAATGTGGGGGACGTGTTCCAAAAAGAACGCGGTAGCCATAGCAACCTGTACTCCATTTTGCCCAATTACACATATTTTGCCCAATTAACTAATCCTCTCTCCGCACTTCCATTTCCAGTGACTGATCTATTCTCTTCTGTTGTGTTAGATTCTCCTAATTACCACACATCAGAGCTTTTTCTACTCATTTATTCAGAAATACGATTTAAAACCTCTTGTGTTCAGCTTAATTTTCTCAAAATGGAATTTTTGCTTCCTCATTTCCCTTACACAATAGAAACTGTTACTGTGCAGCATTATAGAGCTGATGCACTGAAAATAAAGATGGCTGTACATCAGGGTGAAATTCTGTAGTAGGCTTGAGCCCGTCTAGCTTCATGGTACAGCAGAAGGATGCTGTACGCTCCCTTCCTTTCCCCAGTGTTCCCTTCCTCCATCCTTGCATAAAATCCCATCCCCTTAATATTCATCTGACCACACGATGAACTGATCCAACTTGTTAATTCAGCAGAAAGTTATTAACATTTTTTTACTTTGTTTTGTTTTGTTGTTTTTTTTTTTTTGTTTTTTTGTTTTTTTTTTGTTAGCCTGTCTTCTGCTTATCTAGAAAGTTTCATCAGTTCATCATTTCATTAGATGAATACCAGCTGTGGTGTGGGAAGAGTGATAGGGATGGCCACGAAGGGCTTTGGGGAGAGTAGGACCTCACAGCCTTGGCAGCAACATGTTGCTGGTTCACCTCAGCCATGTCATGTAAGTGTGCCCTCAGTGGTAAAGAAGCATAATGCAGGTGGGTTGGGCAGTAGAGTAGTTTAGGACATGGCTTGGTTGATATTTCAGAGCAAATATTAACGTTCTTGTGATTGCTGTGAATTTTCTTCTGATACTTTTTCCTCTTTCCATTGCAGGTTCTGATCTAGTGAATAAATGTGCAGTAAGTGTGAACAATATTCCAAAACAGATCACTTTCTGTTCCAATGTAAATAATGATATTTTTGAATGCCTGTTAAAGAGTGCCAGCCTTTTTGTTTGGACTTTCCTCTATAATGCATGATCCTGTAGGTCTGTCTAGCCATGAGATATACTAGGGCTTGCTAACTTTCGTGTCCTGGGCTATGTTTAATGTGTGTTAATCTGATGCTGCCAGTCTTGCTTGTGAAGGGAGTATTTGGTTTGGTCTTATGCCATTTGTGTTGCATTCTGTGGGACAAGATCCAAAATCACAGGATGAACATGCCTTTTCTACCTTCTGGGAGAACTTTGTCTGTCAGTTCCATTTTATCTTACTGCTTCAGTCACACAAGTGGGATTTGTACTCTTCTTCTGTCTCCCTCCGTGTCACCTTCCCTCTTTGTAGGATTCGGCATGACTATAATACGGGTACACAGTGGGTATTGTTTGGAAGACTTTCCATCAGGACCGGTCTCTGGTTTAACAGTACAGTCTGCAGATGAACAAGAGAAATATCGGTCAATATGGTAAAAACAGAAAGCAGTTCCTCAGCTGCTGAAATCATCATAGCTCTGTTTGATTCCCTCAGTTCCAGTGATATTATAGCAACTTTCATCCTCTGAGTCTTCCCAGTTTATTAGGCTTATGTTAAATGTCCGTATCTGCTAGAAAACTCTTTAGACTGTTCCCTTTTTTTAAAAATTCAGTTTGTTTTTAAATGTACATCTACACACATATAAGATACTATTTATTCTAATAAATCTGGCTGCGATCAGCTATCAGATTGAGTTTTGGGGAGCTTCCACTCTTGCTTTCATAGCAAGTCAGACATGATCAAGAGTTTTAAGCGGCAAATTTCAAAATCTTGCTATGTTGTTTTGTTTTGCTTTGGGGTTTTTGTTTTTTTTTTAGGGTTTTTTGTTTGTCTTTTTTTCCTTTTCCAAACTTGTGGAAACAGAAAAAGAGCTAGGAACCATGAGAAATTGGTGATGCGGAACCTTTACCCTCTCTCTGATTCTGGCTCCTCTTTTAAAGGACTGTCTGTAATTAATTCTTCACATAGTAGCTACTCTGAGCTTGTTTCTCCTACCTGAGGTTCTGCTGAGGCAATTCCATTTTGAAGTTCAATCAGCTCAACCTCTGGTTGTTTTGTTCTTCCATAGGAGCATGGTAGGTCTTTACAAAATCTAAGAGGAAGTTAAACCATGTATTTTCTGTTTTGACTGTTTGACTCTCTCACCATATGACTACACATCTGTACAGGTTTGTCCTCTGATACTTATCTCACAACTAAATTTGAAAAATATCTTCTTAAAGTTCTTCCTGAGAAAATCCCTTAAAATTCTTACCTCCAGGATCTATCTTTCTTACTGATGTTATACTCTTTGCTGAGAAGTGCTACTGAGCTTCACCCCCCCCTAGAACGCAGCTGTATTACAGAGCAGCGGACTCTGCAACAGAGCTTACAGTCTAATACTTGTGGCAAAAAGTCAAAATGACAAATAGGTGCATTTACAAAGGTTTGTCAGCGTCTAAATTGCAGACAAGGCAGTGGAATTTACCAAAGCATCCAAGCAGGCCCAGGAAACTGGATTTCAGTGGAAGCGAGGTACATTCTTGCAAATGTCATAGAAAATCTGTGAATTTAGCTTAGAAACACTATTTTTAAATATGGCCTTAAGTGATGCAGGATCCTAGTTCAAAGAAACTTAAGTTCCCGTATCAGTTAGGCACTTTGGAATTTTTTACTCCCTGTGACAGTGGTGCTATGAAGTACATTATGTTATTCTGCCTGCCACAGAAGGATTCTGTAGACCTATTGCAATCTTAGCAGTGTTGGTTTTACATTCACCCCACTTCTGCGCTCCTCTTTGTATTGGCAGAAGATCATCCTGACTGCTGACAGTGGGCCAGAAGAGAAGGAGTTAATTGACAGAACCCTCCCTTTGGAAACCAACAATAACTTGGTCTCCAGTACAGAAAAATCATATAGTCCTGATCTGAGTCTGACTGATGTGACACAGAGCAATGGAAATGCCCCAGATTGCCCTACTGATTCTCGAATGAGAGACCACACAAATAATCGAATTGGTGAGTCTTTCTTTTCTTTTTTTTTTTTCCCCTTACCTCTTCAATTTTGCAACCATGGGGACATAATGTCATGCTGAGATTATTAGTAAGCTGCAAAGTGTCCAAAGCTTCTAACAAAGCTAGGGGCTGAATCTCCAGAAACTTTGACACACAAATTCCGGTATATCTATTCATTTGAATATAATACTTTCTTATTTTCCCATTTGCCGTAGTCACTTACGAACTTGACAGAAAAATGCTTTGCTCTTCTTCCTCTTTTTCGTTCCAGAAGATGTAAATTTGCAGAAGAAATTTGAAATCCAAAATATATCAGTGGGAAAATGATGCTCTAATACTTAATGAGTGTGGTACTTCACATGTCTCAAGCTATCATTTTCTTCTCCTGGTTTCACAGTAATAGCTTGAAGTGTGTCTCCCATATGTTCCCATAAAGTCTTTGACCATGGTCCAGTGTGTAGGAGATAAAGTCAGGCAGGAAGCTTACTGACACGGGGAGAGTTGTTACCTGAGACACAGTCTACATGAGACTTTCTGGCAGTGTTTCCAAACCAAATTTTGAGGGCATTTGAAGATGTTTTTTTTTTTTTTTTATATTACTAGAGCTGACCTTTCCTTACTTAATGCCCTTTCTGTTTCTTCTGTGGAAGAATGTGGTTGGAATGAATGTGATGATTTGACTTGCCATACCCAAATATCTCCAAGCACTTGTGAACAATAACCTACAGTGTCTGATCTGCAGCATACTTCTGAATAAAATGTAGCGGTCCAAGCCACAGCAAAGGCCTCATTTGCCTTTTGTAAAGGAGTACGGTCAACAAGTTGGACATAAGGTTCAAGTCTGTCCCAGAAAATTCCGTAGTTGATTCTCTGCTGGACAGAAACCAATTTCTTTGCAGGTCCTAAGACCCCGGATAATTACCCAGAATTTGTGTACAGTGCTGATCCTTGCTCAAAGACTGCTTTTAATGCAGGTATTGCTGCTTCTCAAAACAGCAGGAGCATGAACCTTGGATTCTCCATATCCATCTTCCCCAGATCCCAGTTAATTGCTGCTTCTAACAGACTCTTGTGAATATCTTACTGCATTTTCTAATTTGTCTTTCTCCTGTAGTCCCAGCTATAACGCAGTGGCTTCATCACATGGGAGCTAGATCCACTGGATCTAAAATGCCCAAAGCCCCCTTGACAGTGGTCCAAAACCAGACAGTGTAGTATAAAATGTGCAGGCCTTTTTTTATCACTTAGTATGTTCAGTGCTTTGATTTTCAAAATTAAAAACACCTTATAAATTAACAATGAAACAGACAATTTATTATGTGTGAATCCCAAAAGCTTTAGTGGGTTAGTGAATTCTGTGTTTTCACAGTGATGGGTTTGATCCGCACCCCTCTGATTTTAAAAAGAACGGGACGGGGGGCAGGGGAAAGAATTAAAACTGAGTAGCAAATAAAAATTCCGCATGAAAAGGAACCATCTCTAGGGTAAGCAATGACTGTTAACTACACTCAGCACTATTTTTTTCCTTCCTCAGAAAAAATATACATCACAAACGTGGACACTGTTATTGTGGGGTATGTTCCGGAAGTGCTTAGCGGCAAGAATTGTGCCGTTAGAGGATGTGAAAGTAGTGTTGATGCTCAGGAAAACATGGAAGAGGAACTGGCAGTGCACTATCCAGAGCAGGAAACAGAGTCTTTTCCAGGGAATGATGTGATGGTTCCTGTGGAAGAGGAGGGAAAGGAATTCCATCACCCCACCACTGCCACTGAAAAGTGACAACCCACTGAGAAGATGTGTGATGCTACAGAAACATCCAGTGCGACACTAAGCCTGAATCTCTGACAAGGGAGGTAAACACATAGTGCCTTATATTAGCTGAAAACTCGTGTAAAACACTGAAACGCATTGAGACAAGCAGTGCCAGAACCTATTTCGTCTAACTCATGAGAGGATCATCCAAACCATTGGCCTTCATAGCTGATCTCAAATATTTCTCTTTCCTTCTGTCTCCCAGTATCGTGCTGGAAACAAATTTGAATCAAAGCTGCAAAATTCAGAGGACATCTGGATGCCAACTCAAGTTTCACAGCTTGCTTTCTCTGCATGAAGGAATGGATTGAAAACTGTATCTGATTACTTCTATTAGTTATGAAACTTCTGGCCAGAATTCTGAGTTAAGCTCGAGACTCAGCCATGTTTCATATGTTGTTTCTATTCCAGTATTACCAGTACTTCCAATTTTGTCATATATTTTGCAACATCTGGTAGTTTTCTTAAGGCCTCAACTCTTGACTGAAAGTAATGACAATTTCAGTTTTCCCTAACACTCTTCAGTTTGTGGACTTCATGTTTCTTGAGGAAATAGGATCAAAACATGCCAAACGGGCTCAGAAAACAGAAGGCAAATAAAACTAATTGAAGTCCATTGTACTTCAGGCCGTTCTTTCTAAGTTTTGAAGTCCGAGTCATGTTTTTTGACTTCTTCAAATCATCAGTAATTGTAAAAAAAATGGCCTCTTCTGATGGAAGCCAAACTGGCTGAATATTTGGATATTGGATGAACTGTGGGTTTAGCCGAGTGTGGAGTCTGTAAAAAGGAAAAAAAAGAAGATAAACTAGTTTTCTACAAAAAGGAAGGACTGAAAAAGAGGCACAGCAGTTATTTCCTATAACATTATTAATATCTGCTTGTTTTAGAATTGCTCAAAATGATCAGGGTGATGCTGATTTGCATATCTATTCTTTTAAAAAAATCTGTTTTGTGGTCAACTGGTGTGTGTTACGCTCTTTCTCAATCTTTCATGCTGCTTATTTGATAACCGTAAATGTAATAGTGCTGACTATGTTTTTACACAGGACAATGGAAAATGAGCAAGATGACAAAGTGTACCTTAATAGTCAAAAAAAGAAACCACAAAAACAATGACTTGCTTTGTAGCTTTACCCTGGACAGAGTACTGTAATAACAGCTGTGCAGCTTCAGCGTCTTTTGCCTTAGAAACACAAAAGGAACATAAGGGCATAAAAAACACCTTCTTGAGTCAGACTAGCAGGACAAGCCCAACATTTTTATCTCTGCCAGTTGCAGTAAGAGGTGTTACTTAGGAAGAGCATGTAAACCTGGTTAATAGCTGCTGTTTGCATTCCTCATACTTCTGCAGCATCAGCTGTAATTGGATTAAGGATATTTAAGAGTCTGTTCCAGCCCTTAGTATTCATTCATATTGCCATCAATTTTTCTTCTGTCTTTTGAATTTCCTGGTACAATCTGCCCCCATAAGCACCCGTGGCAAGACATTACAGATAGTTACCCTTCGCTGGCAAAGAAGTGCTTTTACCACTTTTAAACTGACCTCTTATTTCAGTGAGTGTCACTAGTTCTTGTATGACAGAATTCAGTGCAATACTGAGTTGCTTTTATGATTCTTGATTGTATCCTCCTCAGCCTCCAAGCTGAGTTCCCATCTTTTTATATTTCTCATGTAAGTTAGGTGCTCTGCTGCCTTGGTCATTTTATTTGACCTCGTCCGCATCTTCTGTAACTTCACTACATTCTTCTGAACATCTGGAGGCCAGTACTGTGCGCTGCAAGGGACGAAGAGGCGTGGGCCAAGGTGGCAAATGTGGGCCATAGTGGCAAAATGATACTTTCTATTTTGTTCTCAATACCTCTCTAGATGATGCTCACCATTTTCTTTGCCTTTTTTGGCTGCCCCTGCACACTAGGCAGATGATTTCAGAGAACCATCAAGGATGACTCCACGATTGCTTTTCTGAGTGAGAGCTGCTAGATGCGAATCCAGCACCGCGTACCCCTGGCTTAGATTATTTTTCCCTAAATGTATTGCCTTGTGTTTATCTATGCAGAAGCTCATTTGCTACCTTTTTATGAGCTCCTTCTGGCTTTATTTGCCTTCTGTACGTCATGTAACTACCTGGAGAAGTTTAGTATTGTCTTCACCCTGTGGGCTCTCTTTTCTCCAGACCACTGATGAGGTTATTGAATAGAACTGGCCCCACCAATCCCCACTGCTAACTGTTCTCTGTCCTGAAAAATTACCATTATGCCATGCTCTTTCCTTCCTGCCTTTTGAACAGCCATAACTTTTGTATCCTGTAACCTTTTAGCAAACCCGTAAAATGACCTTTCCTCCAATCCTGCGACAACGTTGTTTTTCCACCACTTTAGGTGTGGAACCACATCAAAGGCTTTTTGAAAATCTCCGTGTGGTAGGCCCGCTGGATCTTGTTTATCCATTAAGCCTCACAAAGTCAGGGAAGGTATGTTATCAAGATTTTGTGATTGAAGAAATAAATCCAGAGAAATTCATACTTTTCTGGAACCACAGCCCCAGCGATGAAGTGGGAGCATCTCAGCATTATGGGATCTAGTCGCTGACTTTCATCAGAGGAAAAATCTACCTGTAGTACATTTGAAAGGTGGTTGTAATTTCAAGTGTTGTTAGTTCCAGTATGTACTTCCTCTCTGCAAGTCCAGAACATAAAATAATTTCTGAAAACAACTGCTGACGCTGTATGTTTTAGATCATCTACTGAGTCTTGCAAGAGAGGCAATTAGTGAATCCTTTCTGTGTACTTCTATGCTTGTACTTGTTTTGTTTCATTCAGAAGATAAGCTACTCCTAATGCTCGGGTCAAAATGTCTTTTGGCTATCGGTATTGCCATGCCAGCAGCAGTTACATGAGGTGGAGAAGGAAACAGAATTAACGTTTTTTGATTTAAGTGCTTATTGTGCAACAGAAGGTCGAATCGCGAAGTACTGACATAAAACAGCAAAGCAAGGAAGAATTAAAAACTGTGCAGGAAAAGTACAGGTCCCCCTTTCGTCACTTCCAGTCAGGGTAGTTTCTTGTTTTCCAGTGCATACACTTCATTCTAGAAAAATATAGGAACTTCATTTCATTTTCGAGAACACCAATTTGTGTATCCACAAACCGAATAACCATGTTCACCTGGCGGTGACTGTTGAAGGATGTTCTGTAATGACAGCTAATTGTGTATTTCAGCTCTGTATATAAATTAATCTTTTTTACTGGAACAGCTTTCTAGATGAATTGTGCATTGCAACCTGCTAGATATCTTATAGTTGGTTAGTTTAATAATGCTGGTAATCTTTGAATTAAAAATGACATGGATTTTAAACCACAGCCACATTTTTCCTGTCTGATATGTAAGTGTTTCATTGTTGGTAATTTCAGTATATGTATCAGTTGCAGAAGAAGCAGTTTTGCAAGAGAGCTCTTCAAAACTTAGAAAGCTATTAGTCAGCTGGAGTTTTTCGCAAGAGCAGAGCAGGTCTGAACTTACATTAAGGTCTCTCTCTACCATCCCGGCAACGTGTGCGAGACATGAGTGAACATGGTGCAGTGGTACGGTGGGTATTAATGAATGCTGCAAAAAGGTAAGTCCGTATTTTGGCGCTAATGGTGCAGAAATATGACTAAAGAGACTCTTTACACATAGAATCATACAATGATTAGAGTTGGAAGGGACTTTGAAGACCATGTAGTTCTAACCCCCCTGCCCGGGGCAGGGACACCTCCCACCAGCCCAGGTTGCTCCAAGCCCCGTCCAACCTGGCCTTGAACCCCTCCAGGGATGGGGCAGCCACAGCTGCTCTGGGCAACCTGGGCCAGGGGCTCACCACCCTCATCTCAATCTCCGCTCCCTCAGTTTAAAACCATCCCCCTCGTCCCATGGCTCCCCTCCCTGACCCAGAGTCCCTCCCCAGCTTTCCTGGAGCCCCTTGAGGGACTGGAAGGGGCTGGAAGGTCTCCCCGGAGCCTTCTCTTCTCCAGGCTGAACCCCCCCAGCTCTCTCAGCCTGTCCTCACAGCAGAGGGGCTCCAGCCCTCCCAGCATCTTCGTGCCCTCCTCCGGCCCCGCTCCCACAGGTCCATGTCCTATGTCGGTGGCCCCAGAGCTGGACACAGTGCTGCAGGTGGGGTCTCACCGAGAGTCTCCTCTCCGATACCTGAAGTAACTTTAACATCAGGCCCGCAGGCAACGCCGCTGCCCGACCTGGGGAACGGCGGCGGGGCTGAGAGCTCCCGCGGCTCCGCGCGGCCCCGGCGCGGTCCCACCCGCGGGGCGGGTCCCCCCCCC
>VYZM01020503.1:1090850-1109337 GCA_013398915.1 Dromas ardeola
CGCTCCTGGCCGCGCTCCTGCAGGCGGCGGGCGGCCGGGTGAGTGCGGGGGTCCGCGGGGCGGCGGGGGGCGGCGGCTTCTACCGCGGTCACGGAGGCAGCGCGGGAGCGCGGCCGGTGCCGCGCAAGGTGCAGTGCCAGCGGGCACGGGCTTGCCGTTACGCTTGCGGAGCAGTAACGCAAGCGGGCATCCTTCCATTGCTGCGCGGGCAGTCCCTTGAGTTGTCTCTCTCTGCTTGTACTGATCTCTGCAGGAGCCTCAAGTCCCGCTCCCGGACTTTTTTAAAGCTCGTCCTGCTCTCTTTGGCTCTGCCGTTGTTATTCCCTGGCTTCCCAAAGGATGACTGATCGTTTGATTTTTCAGGCTTGTTTGAATATTTGCAAAAACTGTGAGTGTCCTGGCAAGTGCAGAGTGTAAATCTGTACGTACTTTACACCGTTATTTAAACAGGAAGAGCTTGTTGTGCTCTGTTGGATCCCTAAAACTATTCCCTATTTACATAGACGAGCCCTTTTAATTTATATCTAAGACCTGATGTGATGCAGCTGTGACTGTTGGCTTTTATATCTGGCGGTACCGCTATTTGGCAATGAATGCTTTTAACTGTTTAAACCGAAGAGCTTGATGGGATCTATTTGACGTGGGTTGTGTGTATACTGTACTGGTATATTGATAGCATTTTTCTGTCTGATTTTAAGATGCCCTGGATTGTGAAGATAAATATGGAAATGCTGCTGAGATGTCCAGGTCATTGCCTTTTCATGGGATGTGTGTATTATTTACACGTTTATTTAATCATAGTAATTTAACCTTGACAAGACAAAGGTTCAGTGAAACCAGATGAGGATGTCAGAATGCATATTGAACCCGGAATTCAGCAATGCTTTTTTAAGGAGTACTGGGTGCTGTAGTGGGTTGATAATATATTAAATTAATTCTTTTAACTGCTTCTCACTCATTTTGGATCCAGCCCTGTTTTGTAAGGTGATAGCACTTTGAACCTGATTCACTGAGCACCTTGGAGTGGGTAGGGGAAAGCAGGTGAAGAAGGGAGACCCTCAGAATTATAGCGGACCTTGTCACCAAAATTTAGGTGTAAAGTTTTGTCATGCCTCTTGCTGAGCAAAGGGCGTTGATTTGAAAGGAATTAACTCTCCTCTCACCCTAAACATGGCCTAAGCATAATGATGGAAATCATGAAGGAAACTTTCAGCATCACTTTTTGCATTGTGACAAACCAAAGAAAAGTCCATATATAAATTAGAAAAACAAAACCGGTAGTTTCAGAAATACCATGTCTGCTACGGAGCTGGAAAAAACCTGCCTGTTATATCAATTTTAAAAAGTGATCAGTTAAAGAAAACATTTTATTTTTGAGGGAGAGAAACTGGCAAAGCAATAGTTCTTAAGTGACACTATTTCTTGTTTTTTCTCATTCAGCTGAAATTATCTGAAAGCTTCTAGCCTCAGTTGCTGTGTTACTCACAGGAACTGAACACAATTTTTGCCATTTTGAACAACTCAGTCACCAGATATTTTTAACAGGAACTTTCTCAACAGCCCTAAACCTGAATAGCTGTCCTTTGTGAAGCAGCGCAGTGTGCTTTGCAGTGTAGTTGCTGATGAGTGCGGAGAAGGTCATCCTCTGGATGCTGCTGATACAGGGAAGGTGTGTTGCTCTGAACTGCAACAGGATGAGCGTAAAGGAGATCTTGCGGAAAAAATCCTGAAATAAAACTGAGCAGACTGCTCAGATGTCCCTGCCTTTTTATGGTCAGAGCTAGGAGGGCTGAGGGTGACCTGCAGCTTTGCTGTCGTACATATCCACGCTTGCGGTTGTTGCATCAAAGTTCATGAAGACCGAAAGTCTTAACAGAGCATTGTAAAAGCCATCTGTGATACAAGCAACACCATCCCAAGAAAATAATTTGTTTCAAAATAATAGAAGAATGCCAGTCCTGGCATTTGGCCTAGATAGAAGACCGTAATCCCCTCTGGCAGTGTTTGTGGCTGGTACACCTGGGGCATCTTGGGAAGGTTCTTCATCTGCCATCTCTACACTTAGGGCTCACAGAGCGTCTTCTTCCCTGCTCTGCTCTCGATATTGGCTGTCACTCTGTTTCCCCTAGGTGCATCTTCTAGGATGTCTCCACGTAAGGTCAAACCAAATGTGGCCAATTCTGACTTGCTGATCCTTTCTAGGGAACTTGCTCATCACCTGCCCTTCTCTGACGAGGGATGAGGATACAGCCTGTCTTGCTGCCTCTCAGGCCTGCACTCTGTTATTCCTCTTGCTTTTGCCCCTTGTTTGCCTGAGTATCTTCGCTTTCCACAGGGAAACTGTAGATCTTAAGGCTTACCAGCCTGATGAGTACATACAGTACTGATGAGTACATCAGCCTGGTAAGTACTTACCATAACAGTGCCTGTTACTGTAAGCGTCAGATCTTGATTTAGTGGAGAATATCTTTTATTAGGGCAACGTTTGGGAAAACAGACCAACCTTCAGATGCATAAGCCTGAAGTTTTGAAACAGAAGAGCTGGTATTCCTGAAAATGTGTATGTTTTCCCAAATACATATGTAATAAAATATGTTATGGCTTCCTACAAACTTTGACTTGCGTCTATAACTTTTGGATGTTGTGAATAGCTTCCGTATTCCTCCTGCCATCTCATTCTGGGAAAATGGTTTCATATTATGGTGGTGAGTGGCAATGGAGTAGAATCCCTAACAGTAAGCAAAAAGACACTGTTTCCTCAGGGAGGGGGAATGTGGAGTTGTAAATCTGTTTACCTGTGGCTATGCAAGGACTCCTGCTTTACAGCAGTAAAGTACAATATAGGATGGGAGAACAATTCGCATAACAGACCCGTAATCTTAGAGAGATATTTGCAGGAAAGCAGCTTTAAAAGAAGCTTTATGGCCTGATACAACTCCAACTGATTTTGGTGAGACTTGCTATTATTTGATAACTAATCTTCAACAGGATTATTTTTTGTAAATGACCAGTTTAAATATTTTAAACGGAATTCTTGTTTTTCCTGTCTTCAGCAGGTTTGTAGCTCAGCAAACAGTATCTCTACCTCAAGTCCTTTCCATAGCAACAGGTTTTTGCGTCAGAGTTCTTGGTGACTTCGCTGTGGTTTTGTATGCGTAAAGAACATTACATGCCAGATGTAGTTCCTGTTCAGACTCCTTTGTTTGACAGCTTGAGTTTGAAGACGGCAACTGTATGAAAAGGAGACCAATAAAAATGTAGATGTGTGAGTTAGAATTAAAATATATGCTTAAATATCTTTGTTAAAATGACCTCCTTGAGTAAAAATGAATGTTATGTGAATGGATTAATATACATATATTCATCTGTTGCATTAGCATGTTTTGTTTCTATTATTGCAGATATTTAAATTTAATTACACATAAAGTCCAAGGATACAGGAACAAGCTGTAAGGCAGAAATTGAAGGAAATGATGTGTATTATAATTAATATTTAGCACACAGGGAATGCATGACGTTGTGATGTGCTCTGAGTAGCTGAGACCTGGACTTCCTCACCAGTAGGTAAAGCCAGGTTGGTGTATTGGATCAAGCCCTTGTAATTTGGAGGAAGTCTGACTCCAAATCTTGTTTTGTAGTTCACGACTACAAAACTCAGCTCTGGTACAGACGTGAGGGTCTCTGTTGGGGCTGGCCTCCATATGACTGCCGGGGGGACAGCCTTTCCCTTCGCTAGCGCTGCTCCACACAGCACAGGTACAGCTGCCGGCCTGAAATCATGAGATGCTGGCATGTCCTCTGCTAGTTTGGTCTTCCATTGGGTAGGATATAGGGAATCTTGGAAGCAATTGTGCTTCTGCGTATGCATTTAGAAGTGTCCGTACTAACCTCTCCGTTGGTACGGAGGCTGCTGTTCACCCACCTCTCTCCAGTGACGCATTAAGTCACCTTCCTGCTGGGTGTCTGTGGTGCAGATGGGAAAATGATTCAAACAATGCAGGGACTCTGCAGAAAGGGTCTTGAGTCACTGACTTTTTCTCTGTGACTTCTTAGTTATTGCTTAACACAAAGGCATTGCAAAAATCTCCCTAGTGACTTGTGTAGTCAAAGGCAAGCATAGTTTACCCGTTTCTGTGCCAAAATATATTGCTCAATTTGACTGATGTGCACAGAGCTAGACTAAATTTCATGTTTAATAATGTTTGTGCCTCTGCTGCAAGATAGATGAGGCATTTTACTAATAATTGTACCTGTTAAATTAAATGAAGTCTTCTGAAGTCTTCATTTTGTCCACATAAATATCTTAAAAGTCTGCTGCCGTTAGGCACTACTACCTGAAGTGAGAAGTTCTAAGGATATAACACAAAAGATGCAGCATCAGCTTAGTTTTCCTTCACGCAATCTGCTTGCAGAATATTGAATCACAGTAAAAACAGAAGACAAAGTAAGAGATACAAACAGTAACAAGATGTAAAGTTTGTGGAATAGAATCTGGCCCCTACTTATCAGTCTTTCAGCCCAAAGTAGCCAATGGATCTGGATGCCAGATACAAATATTGTACTGCCTCAGACCTTAAAAGTGGTGAGATGGCTGGAAAAAGTGGGGTTGTCTTGTAGCCAAGAAATCCAGGAGAGTTTTATACCTGGTAAGATGCCTACACTTCCTCTGACAGAGTAGGAGATTTGACTGCTGGCCTTGACAGCTTTGATTCAACTAGTTTACATTGGAAGTAACTACTGAAATTAATGGCATCCTTCCAGCGCAAACAAAGCTGAGTTCATGGGTGTATATAAATTGTATCTAAGTGAGTTACAAGTCCCTTTTAGTTTCCCATAATGTTCTTTGAGGACAGTTGGCAAGAAATTGTCAATTGTATGTCATTGAGAGCCACAGCTCATCAGATAAAATTTCAGGGAGATTGTATCAGACGGTAGACATATCCTTTCAAGCACAACTTAAGAGAAATAGAAGTGAACCCATCAACCAACAGGTTTTCCTGTGTCTTTAACTGGCAGGGTGCTCTGTGCGACAGACAATGCAGAGGATGAGATAAGAACATTTTTTGCCAGGAAGCCTCACCAGCAGGATAATTTATTATGTGGTTTATTGTATTTCTTCCTTTTTTTTTTTCCTGTGTCTGCTCTTGCAGTGAAGTTTTACGTTTTAAAAAGACTCCCAAGTGCTTGTCTTAATGAAGCTGATCATAGTGACTACAAACATGTGAGGATAGCACTTGATCTTTCTTCTTGTAAGAAACAAGAAAGTAACTTAATCAAAAAAAAAAACTTTTGAAAGCAAAGCCCTTTTCTTCTCCTTCATCGGATTTTACTGTCAGCTCACACTTGCAAGTGGTATGCTTTATTGTTGCCCATACTACGGGAGTATAATACTAAGTCCAGCATTAACAGTTATTAGTGAACCTAGAAGGTATTGAAAAGCCTTGTTTTTCTTTTTGAATTATTATGGTTATTATTCTCATTAATAATGATGAAACTGGTAATGTTGAAGCCAGTCTCCTGGTTTTGCTTCAAAGTCTTCAATCCTTGTGCAAGCCCCCTTTAAATAAGGCTTCTTAACTAGAAAGCAAAAATGGAGACCAAAGTAGATTTTGGAGATATTTGAGGCTGCAGCATGGTTCCTCCAAAACTGGCTTTCTTCTCATCAACAAACAAAGAGCAGAATTTGAAAAATGCAGCTTGTGTTCAGCAGCTGTTTCTCACTTCACCTGCTCTAGTGTTTACGAGGGAGAATGATTTATTTAATTTTTTCGGTCATTTTCCCCCACCCTGTCACGGTTTCTAGCCTGTTAAAAGCATCTTTACAAGTTTATTCTTCAGTTTGAAACCTGACTGTTTCTCATTGATCTGGCTGGGAGAGAATGGGGCTGGTGTTGGTCGAACCCATCCCCAGTCTCCCTGGTTTTGAGTCTTTAACTCAACTGACTGACCAGAAGAGATCAGAATTGTCCTGATGTCAGGTCAGTGTTACCAGCTTTCCCAGCATTTCAAATAGGAGTGGTGAAAGTTCTCCTTAAATAGTTTCCTTTCCTTTTTTTTCTTTTCTGGAATGAACATTGAAACTCAAGAAGGGCTTTCTCTGCCTTCACATTCTCAGGAAAGGTTCTTTTTGACACTGACCATTGAGTAGATGGGTGAAATACTGTTTCTGATATACAGCTAGATAAGAGGTAAAATATTTCAACAAGCTGCATAACAAAATGTTGGGTTCCCTTTAGGTAACTGTTGAGAGTGGGAAGTGTTAGTCTACTTTGTCTGTAATATGAAGACACAATAGATAATCAACATGTTTTTTCAGTAAGGAGGAAGGATATTTTCATTACCAGCCTACAAAGAGCTTGTTCCTGTTTTGATTTCTCTTTTTAATAATACTTTTAAAGTACTTCTCTAAATGTGTGTAGATTAAATATGGAGCAATCTCTTCAGACTGCAGAAAATTGAGCAGTGTCACATACGTTTTGAACAGCAGCTTTCTGATCTAGCAGGAAACTCCTACGCTTGTACTACCTAACATTAGCCTTTTTCTTTAGAGTGAGTATATTTTTCCCTTTGAAAACAGATAACAGGTCTTCGAATATTTTGACACTTGTTCATTGCAGTCACTGAGCTGTGTTGGTTGGTATGAGCTGAAAATTAGGCAGTCTATTTCACGACTGTTTCTTATGCGTTTAACCTGCCACATGAGATAGGTTTTTTATTTAAGTCTTGCAGCCATTTGCTCCTTTTCAGAAGCAGCAGTGCAGTTTCTGGAGGCATCGTTTTCAAAACATCAAGGCCTTTCTCATTCAGAAAGCAATCACAAACTGGAATGATAAAGGCCTTTTTTTCCCTTCCTGCGGTGAGACAGCTCTATAGTACCTGTTCCTTGACTGAAGGGATGGGTTATCTTGCCTGGATATTGCATGGGTGTAGCTGAGGGCGTAACCAACGTAAGCGCAATAGAGAATTGAACACCGTGTCCTGTGTCCTTTGCACCCACCGATGAAAACAGAAAGATTCCTTCAGGCGTTGCAATAGTGCTAGACCCACAGCTCCCTCTTCCACCGGCTCAGGGGCCTGAGGGAATTACTGAGTAGCAAAGTCAATCTTCTAGTTTTTAGGTAGGGCTCTAAATCTGTATAGGAATTAGACTTACTAAGTAAGAAGGTATTGTTTTAACATAGCCACTTCGCAGAAAATGCTTCTCCCTGCAAACCCACAGGTAAGAATTTAGGGTTCACTGATGTTTTGTCAAAGGTTGAATCATGGCAACTGAGAATTGGTACTTAGCCCTTTGGTGTAGGGGATGCAGTCGTGACCAGGTGTGATGCTAATCCCATAGTTCCATTGCGTTCTTTTGAACATAAAACCTGGAGAAATCACTTTGTTCATTGTGACAGATCTTTGAAAAACAGAGGAACCTTTAAGTGGTCTCAAGTAGTTTATAAGCTGTGCATTCTCCTTCAGCTTTTTGGCATCTGTTGCTTTCCGTTTCATCAGGCCTACATCAGCATCTTGGAAAGGAAGGTGGTTATAATGGCACTGATCTTTAAGTGTTTGTCTCCTTTGAATCTCTACTCTAGGCTCAGAATGGATTTATGACTCATGATTTTCCTTTAATTTCTCCTAGGAATATGCATTGCCTTATACGCCACAGTTTGCACAATGCAAAGACCCCAGCACTGAATTCTATGAAGAAGAACTTAATAAATGTTGCAGCAAGTGCCCTCCAGGTAGGTTATAATTCAAACTATTACTTTACACAGCCAAATTCAATTAATTTTCCGATGAGCACAGTACATTTTGATTATTTATAGATCTGAAGAGCATTGGATTTTTGCTGTTGTAATGCACTTCTAGCTGGAAGACAATAAAGTGCTGTGACCATAAAAATATCTGCAAAAGAGACACAGCGTCCATCAGAATTGGGATTCTGTTACGAGGCGTTATCAGGTGGTAGGCTGCTGAGCTCGTGTAAGCACAGCTTGGCATGGTGTTTCGATTAAAGTATTTTTAAGTCAACATTTGGCGGGGGAGCAACAGCTCACTAATGGAATTACAAAAATTAGACAGTATGTCAGACCCAAGCCCCCTAATAACACATGTATTGTAAAACAGGGCATGATGTAGAGCTTAGTTTCTGTACTTTGATGATATCACATATATAAGGGGCTTTCCATTGCACAGGTTAATCTATAATTGCTCATTAAAGGAGTTAGGAGTTTATTGTCTTTTACTGTAAATGAGCCACTGCAGACCACTGTCAGAGACTGGGTACAAGACTACAGAAACTGTCTGCTTTGAGGTGTCATATCTTACACAGTGATAATTATTAGTGAGCTTTTGTTACTAAAAGCTGTTGACTGCAGAAAGGTGGGTGTGTGGGTTTGGGGGGTTTTTTTGGAGTAGAAATGCCATTTGGGTATTTTAATAATAGAGGTTTTGCAGTAAGTTCTCATTATATTATTACATTAGACGCAGCAAAAAACTGCCTATTTGTCTCATTACATGCTGAGCAAACAAAATTTGTCTCCATAAATGCTGAGTTCCTGTCAGAGAGATCCGGAAGTTGAAGCAGGAAATCAGCATATGCTGAAGCAGCCACAGTTGCTTCAATTAACCGAAAATGTCTAGATAGATCTGTCAAGCTTCCTTTGTTAAAAACACAACGGATGAAAGGTGATAATTCATAGGTAAAACCTTTTTCTGCTGTGGTATGTACTGCTCAGTCTATTTCTCCTTAATTTTAATTTTTCAGAATAACAAATTCTGGGCAACAAGTTGTAGGAAGTCTAAAATCTTTATTTTTGTTATTATCAAGTTGAAATTTTTTACCATAATTTATCAAAAATTGAAGCCTAAATCATTAGCAGGATGTAGGAGGTAGAAGTAAGTACATGGAAAAACGAAGTCTGTGGAAATAATTCCTATGGCTCGCCTCCAGAGCCCCTTCTTTCGGAGAACAGAGATTCTCCAAACAGCTTCAAAGGCTTTCTCAGTGTTACTCCTGCTTTCTGAGTGTATTTTCCCAAGGTAGTTCTGTACAGGATATGAGACATTGACTTTTATCTCCTTCCTCTGTTCAAGGAAGGGGGAAATGGCAAGTGAGGTGGTTTCCTTTCTCCAAAATGGATGTGTTGGAGCTCATATTTATTTATTCCTCACACTGCACTGAACTCTGCTGTTGGTGAGAAGCATTGGAGAAACTACCTTTGGTAGCTTTTGATTTTGTCTGGAATGCCACTAGCTTCAGAAACTCATTGCTTTGAGCTGTTAGGGCTGGGTGACGATGTTAGGGCTGGCTGAAGAGGTGAAGGAAAAAGAGTGAGCTCATGTCCCTTCAGTAGTGACAAGTGGTGAAGCTCTAATTCAGGTCTGTTCGTGGTAATGCTGTATTATGCTTTCTTCACGCGCTGCTTGTAAAGGTAGTAAGGGCCTCAACCCAGACACATCATGCCTGACTTTCAGCATGAAACACCATCCTGTGTTTCACCACAAAGCAGCTTCTAGGAGGATAAAAAGTTTGGTTTATGTACTCTGGTAGCTGCACCTAGGTATATGCTGAGTGGTTTTGTTCAGGACTGAGGCCACCTTGTTTTGAACATGGCTGGAATTCACTGAACTGAATGTAGGAAAAGGGGTCAAACATGAATAACATAAAAGAAATTGGAGTTTCCCTGTATATACATGTATTCCTCCTTTAAATCAATACTTGTTTGGTATACGTTACCAATCTGATAGTGGCAGTGAAGGGAAGAGGTTTTTACACCTAAGAATGAAACTTACCTTAATTCCTGGTGATCTTTTTCAATAGATGCCTTCTCTGTTTTTTTTTGTTTTGTTGGTTTGTTGTTTTTGTTTGTTGGTTTTTTTTTTTTAAATAGGTCAATATAAGACACAGAGCTGCAGTCACAGTGTGGACACGAAGTGCAGTCCCTGTAGCCCTAACACGTATACAGCAATCTGGAATCGGTCTCCTCAGTGCTTTGCCTGCTCACCACCCTGCAGAAAAGGTAGGCTTGAATTGTTAAAGGGGCATTTGTGACTTTAACAGCCTGCTCAGTGAGTGGGCTTGGTTTAACCTAGTCTTTTCTCCTAAGAAAACTAGGAGGTTTTGTCTATCACTTGTATAGCCCCATTCTCATGCTTTTGGTACTCATAAGATTTGGGGAAAAGAATCAGGGAAACGTCTTGCAGGGGGCCCTGCCCGCTTTTTTTTTTAAGTCCTAAAAATGTGACAGCAATCTTATATTCTCGGAAACTAAGGCACTGCATCACTAAAATAGGTACAAATGTCATCAATAGAATAACCCTGCTTATACTCTCCAGGCAAGGGAGCTTAAGACCCGACTTGCACAGGGGTAAATGGATAATTACATTTCCAGCATCCAGTCATTTCTCAGTTTGTCTGTGGAACTGAAAACAGCAAACACCAGTTGTGATATTCCTATATTGTTTTAATTTCTTTTGCAAAGCAGCGTAGTCAGTGAGAGCACGCTGGTTCAGTTCGTTAAAGCAGCTTAACAGTATATAAAGTAGTACGTTGTACGCACATCTGTACGTTGGTCTAATAGATCACGTGCATTAACAAATTCAGTCATACTGTTGCCCATCATTTCTAATGGAAACCTGTGTAGAAAATTATCTGCTTGACTCACTGGGGAGTAAGTTTTAAGGATAGAGTCTAAGTTGTTCAAAAGACCTTTGGTGTCATCCAAATAGATAAACCTACAAAGCTGGTTAATTACAGTATGAAAATGTCTGTAATAAGGTCTCTGATCACTTCAGTACGGTTGCATGATCTGTATAGACTACAGACCTTAGTGTGGCCCCCACATACTGCAGGGATGAGCACAGGTAACACAAACGTGCATGTTTGTGGTTACGATACGATACAACGCAACTGCAAGTACAGAGTTTCCAGAGTGAATTCTGCAGATGCAAACTTCTTTCCTAGAGAGAAGAGGGAAATTCTTCTGAAAATGTAGCTGTTTGAGCATATAACGTATTTGTTTTATTATGGTATGACAGCCAGAAGCTGCAAAATTGTCTTCAGCTTGTGGTATGTGAAAATCACCTCACATTCACTTGAAACATTGCAGGCTGTGATTTGGAATGTTGCTAATGATAATATTGCTTTATTCTTGTTTTAAAACAGGATTTGTGCAGAATCAAACCTGTACTGAATCACAGGACAGAATCTGTAGCTGCCCACCCAATGAGTACTGCATTTCAAAGTTATTCGAGAACTGCAAAATATGTAAAGTGCATAAAAAATGTGGAAAAGGTTATCGAGTTTCCAGAAGAGGTAATTTAATTCTGAACACTCTACACACAAAAGAGTTTTACTGGATGAAGAGGGTTATCTTTTGCATTAATAGTCCATAAATATTTCTGAATCTGCCTCCAACTCCGTAAATTACAGGAATATTATCTTTTTAATTCCCCACAGTTATGCATTCCCTACAGTTATGCATTTAGTGCAAGCATTATCTTAGCAAGTGGGCAGTAACTAGAGCAACAGTATTCGCAAGAGGCATATCCAAAAGGACAACATTTTGCAATCTGTTACTACCCTATATCATAATGTTCCCAGCCCAACTCAATGTTTCGCTCCACCGTGTGATTTCTTCCATACAAGTGACTCACATTCGAGACCACTTAATTCCTGCTTAAATCCTCGAAGCAGGGCTTCAGGTTGCATTTCGGTTATGGTAAATAATGGTAAATAAATTCTGCTGTCCTGCAGAATTAATCTGTCTTCATTAGATGAGGAAATTCACCACTAATGATAATGTATATGTTTGTAATTATACGTAATGATAATGTATGATAATTATGATGCGTAATGATAATGTAGCTGTCTCAAGATGATAAATCATGTTTGAAGAGGAGGAACACTGAATATTTTTAAGAAATTAAGAATAATTAGAAAAGATACAAAACTCCAACAGACTGGAAGGTGGTCAGCCTGTCGAGGATGGGTGAAAAAGCTCAGCTCTGTCTGCAGTACCACGTTTTAACCTTTTGGTGGGTTTTTGCAGTATTTGAAAAAGACTGACTGTCAAGGGCACCAAACTAACAGCCAGTCTGTGTTTGGGTTGGGTGTTTCCAATTAATCTGTTCTGTGACAGTTAAAGATTTTGCGTTCCACCTCTGTATCACTTCCAGGATCTGTACTGCAGACCTTGATTATTCATTCTTGTTTCTCGCTAGATGACTAACTGGAGTTTTTGTTTTTGTTTAAAGGGACAGATAGCACAGATACAGAATGTAAACCTTGTCCTCCTGGCACTTTTTCACATGAGGAATCTTACAATACCAGCTGTATACCACATACAGTGTAAGCCGGTGTTCCTGTCTAATAGCAACCTTAACTGTGCACAGGGCTGCTTTCTTTCCTAACTTCTCTTTGTTTCTTGCAGTTGTAAATCAGTGGCTGTTCCTGGAAACAGCATGAACGACACTGTTTGCAGCAACTCAGGAACAGCAGTTCCCACGGTTCTACCTCACACTATTTTGAACCTGCTCCTGACCCAAAGCTCGGCTTCCAACAAACCCGAAATAATAACTCGACCTGTCATTTTAAACTCCGTACCTGACATGTCTCACATCATCGGTGAGCTATTCACTCATTTAAAGTCCTTTTTGTCTGGTAGGAAGCAAGTTTATGCTTAGTTCTCAGTTTCTTTCCAAGACCAATTACCTGTACCCAAGCGGAACCTCAGAACAACTGAATTATTTCAATATGACCCTGCACGTAGCAAGTTGCATAATCCACCTGTGCATCTGCGCTACCCCAGTGCATGCTACAGCCCTTGTAATTCTGGAATTATTCCTAAAAAGCCCCAAAGTAGCTGATATGAGGCATTTTCTGAGAATTGCTACTATGAAGGAGCCTGGTAGAAAGGCTTGTATCTTAGATTCTGGACCGAGGCAAGCCTGACTTTTTAAACCTCCTGGTGAGAGGTCATGGCAGACTTCTGGCAGCCTTTCCTGAGCAGGAAGCCCTTACAGCGCTCACAACTGAGGATGTGTTCTCTCCTGTTCACAGCCTATCCAGAAGGCACATACGTCTAGGAGCATTCCGGGCTGCCTGGCCTTGTATTTAACAAACTGTTGCTAGCCTAGAGAGGTATCTTTTGTGACTGAGGCCAAAATTCTGTCCTCACTTTTCACGAGACGAAAATTCAATTTTATAAAGTGGTGGAGACTGAAATGAGACCTTAGTATCCGACAATGGAGGCATTTAATGTGAATGTCAGACACAACTGATACTTGTAAATGTAGAGTTTGTAGCCATGGACGAAACTACAAAACTACTTCTTTCTAATTAGATCCTTTGTCAGATCAACCTGCTAAATAACTTATCTTTTTTATTTATTTTCAGGATCAGTAGCAGGGCCATTGTTATTGATCCTGATAATCACTATTTTGGGGTGTTGCTTGGTCTCCAAAAAAAAAGGTAAGATTCATGAAGTGAAAACAAGCAGATCTGTAAATATTGGAAAGTGTGTCACCTTATTTCCTACTAATTTGAGCCTAGTGGTTGACTGACCTTAGTGTCTTCAAAGATGCTGGTTCTCTTTGAAGATTTTCTCGTGGCTGGATGTGATGAAGTATCACTAATCTGGAGATTCTTTGGTGTCTAATAATGTATGAATAATTTATTTTTTTTCAAGGGGACAAGGCAATGATTTACAGGTTTCTGCCTCACTATCTGGCAACCAAAAGCTTCATGAAACCCTGAGGAGCTTTTGACACCGTTCCTCTGCTCCATTGGGGTGAAACTGGCAAAAAGGTTCAAAGGCCAATAGAAGAGAGACTAAGAGAAAACTCACCTTGATCACATAAGCTTTATGGCTGCAGAAAAATAGAATTTAAAAAGTGCTCCAGGAATTCCATATGTATTTAAAGTATCTTTATTAAATCACATGGGGTGAAATTAATCTCAATACATGAATACAGTGAGGCAAATGTCCCATTCAAATCTTTTTTCCTCAGATTTAGATAATTCTCTAAACATACAGCATCCTAGTGGAGCTGGACACCTATACAACAGTTGTGCTCCTACTGGAGCTTGTTAAATATTTTGTACTTCATCATTTAAATATTAGACATTATCAAATGTTATCATTAAACAGTCACGACCATAGTTTATTGTCATCAATACCTTTTCTCACTGAGACTCTACGAGAAAAATTATTAATTCATGCAGAGCGTCCCCTTTGCTTGCTGGCTAAATTTAAGTTGCCGTTACAATATAGCTTTCAACATTTTCAAACAGTGTGTAATAAATGTACATTTGGAGTTTATTCCAGGGGCAGAGGATATCAATCAGGCTAGTTAAGAGAGCAGCTTTTGCAACTGAAACAAATTTGGGTGCTAATCAACTGTCTTTCCTCACTTGCAGCCCTTGTATATTCTCCACCGACTACAGAAGCAGATTCAGTGAGTGTCACTCCTTCCTTTCCATCTTGTCCATTTCTTTAAAAGTTATATAGAAATCATGCAGTCTTATCTAATGACACGCAGAAGAAAACCGCACAGCAGAAAGACAACTGGAGTGAGAATGGGGTGTCCCCAAGGCAGAGTATAGGATGTACCTTACGTAACCCACATAATGTACCAGCTGCGCTTTGTCAGGCTGTATTAGCAATAAACCACAGGGCTGGTTCAGAAGAGCAGATTTTAGAGCCTTTGTTCCCCCGGTAAGCAGTGAAGTACTGTAGGAGCCTTCAGCAGACAGGTTCATTCTGTTGAATGCCTGTGCAACAGCTGGTTGAATTTTACTTACAGTCATCGCCATGCAAATGGCAATTAGCAGTGGTTTCTTTAGCTGCCCAAGTACTGACCAGTACTTTGTTAGTGTTTTTTTAAGAAGATTAATGTTTTGCATTTTTCTGCAAATGTTCCAGTCTTTTTCCCCTACAGAAAAGCAGTGTGACAAAAAAGTCAGAAATGCAGGATCACAGAACACCAGCAGTTCTGAACAGGAGGAACAGCATCTCTTGGGAACTTCTGGGTCCAGCAGTAGCTCCCTGAATAATCCAATGGGATCGGCAAGAGTCAGTGCAATAAGTAACAAGAAAAACGATAAGAAAGAAACAGAAGGATTTCAGCAGCAACATTCAGCTGCAGAAGGTTGTAAGCTTCACACTGGAGACAGACACAACTCTGCGAGTTCAGGTAAGAAGGTACCAGAGTGATCCAGAACCTCTTGAAATTTGATTATCGAGTCCTTTTAGCAGAAGTTTAAATGGCAGGATAAAACGTCAGACGCACATTCAGCAGAGAGAGTAACTTTTGAAAAGAAAAAGCGATTGTTTTAAGTCGTCGGCCTGAGACAGTAAAGAGAGCGCGCTCAATGGAGAAAAAGTATTTGCAGCCTAGGGGATGGGTGTGATGGGAGGCACTCTCCTGTAAGTGGGAGTAAGGGCCAAAGGGAGCATAAAGAAAAGAACGTTGTCAAAAGCACCTAAAGTGGCAACAGACGGGTAGGGAGTTGGCTGTGATCCAGGGCTCTGTATTCATTTTTATGGCTTTTTTATTTCTGGAATGAATGCAGATTTTATGGTAACAAAAAACCCCTAAAACGTTACAGAACCAACTCCACCAGCTTGCCTAAATTAAGTGAAGCCAGAAGATACTTAGTGTCTATTTTAAGTCAAAGAACTGGATAAAGAATCCAACCATCCTATTCTGGGTTTCACTCTTCCATGTTTAATGTGTTTTCTGTTTATTTGACAGAACATTCTGGTAATGGAGGAACGCAGGTGAATGTGACTTGTATTGTTAAAGTATGTGGTCCAGATTGCAGTTCCCAGTTCCCAGAACAGACTAGTTCAACTAGCATGGATTATGGAAACGCTCCCTATTATTCCCCAACAGGGGAAGAAATTCCCCTTTCAAAAGAAGAAAACCCCTTGAAAAAAGAAACTGAAATTCAGATCTTAGTGGAAAATGAGGACAATTTACTTCAAGACTTACTTCCAGAAGAAAAGAAGTTTCCTCTGGGTGTTCAAGATGCGGGGATGAAAACCAGTTAAATACTGATTGACTGATACAATTAATCAAACAACTCCGTATCTTCTAAAATAAACATTATGTTAAATGTAGCATTCCTACAGAGACTTGAACTTTCGGACAAATACAGACACTGATGCCTTTGAGGTTTTTAATCTCTTTTTGTCAGCATTGAGAGTTGAAGGATAATCTTTGCAGTGTAAAAAAATTTGAACGCTTTTTCTTTTAAACTGAATGGCCAACTCCTCCCTTTCTTCCGTGATACCCTAAAGAAACCTTTACCACATTTTAAAAGCAATATTTTTCTAACTTCATGCCATTGATTTTTCTGCTGAGACTTCCTGTGATAGTAATTTGTGTTCAGATTTACCACCTGTCAAGAACATGGGTGTGACCAGCTCTTCTAAGAGACTGGAGTTAACTATTGTTCCTTCAGTGCTAATGAATTCTCCTTTTGATCTTAATTTTAAAACTATTGCATTCGATTTCCTATCCCGTATCTTCATGGAGATACTTTCCCTCATCCTCATGGGTATTTCTTTTATTGTTACAGTATGCTTTCGCTCATTATTGGACCAAACTTCTCAAATCAACCTTTATTATATCGAAGAGTGAAATCTTTTACAGGAACTTTTTTTACTAGATTACAACTATTACCTCTAAACAATAGCATTTCATTAGCTGTACATAGTTCATTTTATTTTAGAAAAGAAAATCTAGATTAAATAGTTGTTACGTTGGAGTAGGTAGTAAGTTCCGTTTATTGACAGCTCTAAGGTTTGTCATCTTTGTGTTCTGGCTGATATAATATGGTTCCCTGATTGATTCTGACCTCATTTTTGAGGTTAACCATAATGTTAGTGATTATTAGAGAAGATCCATCTGAATATATGTGCCAGATAGCTCACGCCCGTTGACCTCAGGGAAAGGACTCTTGTCTTGGTGATTGCATAGTGTAATCTGTAAAAAGTGGAATTGACCCAAACCTCAGAACCAGAAAATCCTGTTCTCCTTCACTTCTTGATGCTGAAGATCCAACCACCTCTTACAGAAAATTAGTAGAGGTTCTCCTTGAATCAAGTGGGAGTCTTTTGGTTTTGGAAGTCAATTTTTAGGATCCCATATCCCATAATTATATTTTACATATGTGACTTAACCGACAATTGTGGCATCTGTATTCAACCAGAATTTGCGATACAGTGTCTGAATTCTATTTGAGTGAAGTCATACAGTAGTGATAACTTTTTTCTTTTATGCCATAAAAACATACTGTTGGACTAGATGATCCCTGTACTTCCAACTGAACTGTTCTGTTGTATTCTACCTCAAGAGAAACTAAATGCAGTAATTATTTCTGAGGCCTTAGACTGAAAAAGGACATTTTGGAATAGCATTTATTCTGCAGCTACAGAAGAGAAACAGATTTTAAAAATACAAATTTTAAACTTCCACAAAAGCTCTGAGGTTTACTAACATTGTTTCTGGAACTGAGAACCGGCGAACAGGTTTTTAATTTCACTACGAAGAAACCTTTTACAACTGTGTATTAAACTTGTACTTGAAGGTAGTTTTCAGAAAAGACTTTGAAAATGGGCATATTGAAACTATTACAGAACTGAAGGATTTAAGCAAGAAGAAGGACCTCATTTTATACAGCACTTTGAACCTCTTGTACAGACTATTTTCATGTTGTTTGTATTGGGACCACATTGAAGCAGCAGTGGAAGATTGCTGAAGAAGTTTTAAAAACATTAAAAAGGGAGGATCTAGTTAATTTACTGGACTTTCAAATTATGGAGCTGTATGACAGAAAGAAAATCCAAGTTTTATGTTGAAATAGGAAAAATGCGCTTGCAGTTGCTTATAAAAAATAAAAACACCCTGCGTTTTTATAATTATGTGCCTCTTCAAGTTTCCTCACCTCTTCATCAAACAAAATTCTTATTTTTAGGAGTTCTTTCATTCCGTAGGTTAAGCTTCTGCTTCCCAAGCGATTTTATTTCCTAATGTTAAAGCCTAATTCCAAGAGGGCAGAGGCACCGCGGCCTGGGCAGCGGCACGACGCGAGAGGACCCTCAACAGCGGGCGATGGACCACGCCGCAACCTTGACCTCCACTCGGGGCAGACGCGCCTCGGACGCTTTTGAAAGCCGAAGGACTTTGTTTACTGCCATTTGCTCCACGCCGCGGCGGCCGTGAGGGGCCTCTCCTGAGGATCCCGCCCCGAGAGACGCTTCTGGCGGCGGCTCCCAGGGGGACCCTGTCCCCGCTGCCTCTGTCCCGGCGGGCTCCCGCCGCGCTGGCCGGGCCGTTCGCACCCCGGGGCGCCCCTACCGGCGGCGGGGCGCGGAGCGGGACGGGCCCCGGCGTGGCTCCGCCTCAAAGAGGCGGGAGAGGCGGACATCGATAGCTCGGCGCTCCCCTACCCAGGCGTCTCCCCGCCGGTTGGCTCGGGATCGATTGG
>VYZM01020503.1:1109580-1138198 GCA_013398915.1 Dromas ardeola
AGTCGCTTGTCCCTGCGTCCCGGGGAAGGGGCGGCGGAGGGGAGCGGCCTCCAGCCCCGCCGGGGCCCAGCGCGGCGCCTCGCCCCGCGGCCGGGCCTCAGGGTGCCCCTCAGACGCCCTCCCCGCCTGGCGCAGGCCGTTCGCCGCCGGCCTCGCCGTGGTTTCCTCGGGGCTCCCTCCGGCCGGCTCTGGGCAAGGTGACCTTTCGCCTCCACCCCGACAGGCGCTGCCTGCCAACAGGTCTCCTCTCCTGCCTGTCGCTTCCTCCCCGCGGTGCGTTGGCTTGTGTGGAGAGAGGGGAGAGGAGGGAGAGTGCCATGAAGGGCGCTCCCGCCCTTTTTTTGTGTTACCGGGCGCTGAGTAAAATGCCCCCCTTGCCCTGACGGGCAGCACCATCCCAGCTCCCTTCCCTCCTGGCCTCGGCACTGCCCCTGCCCGGCTGACACAGGCCCCGCTCCTTCAGGGCCTGTCCCGGCCTCCCTGTTGGGAAAATTGCGTGTTTTTCCAGAAAAAGTGAGCCAGCTTTGAGTGAGGGCCTGGTTTGTACTTTGATTCTCATCCTGATAAGCGCTTACTGTCCCACTTTTACTACGTAAGTTTAGAAAATAAAAACGCTGTCCTGGAAAATAAGTGTGTTGTTTTTCTTTCCTGTGGCACAGAAGTGGACTAGGAAGTTACACATGTAAAAGCCTTAAAACATTTGAAAGATTCCCAAATAGTTAGTTATGTTCCACAAGTTTAGGTTAAGGTGGTGATTTACTTTATTTACAGTTCTTAGGATGATTTCAGGCATGGAATTGGCCATGCACTGGAGGTTTTCAGTCACTGGGATGCTAACCTGGTCTGAATGTTTCTTCAAGATCTTTTCTCTGATGTGGCTCCTAACACCTGTAGATTTATTTTTTATTTACTTATTTTTTTAAGGGTAACCTGACAAGGTTTGCTATATTGGCTTGTGTTTGAACTTTGGCATTCTTGTCAGTTTTACTAGAATAAAACCCTATAAGGTGGTGGCCGCATGTGTACGAATGCTCGGTCTTTGTTCTGTGGAATAATACTATTGTTTTTGAAAAATACTGATAAATTTTACAAAGATAAAAATGTTAAATGGATTTAATGTGAAGATATGCTTTATTTGAATGTCACATTCTGCATGACAGTATAGTTTCACTTTTCAGCCTTTAGGAAAAGCCTTACATTATTTGCATAACATTTATTTAACTGTATTAGTTAAATATTTTCACTGGTTTTTTTTTTAAAGAAAAAGGTTTTAATGGGGGTGCTTAAAATCAAGCAAAGTGCATCATGGGAAAACCGTGACTCTTAATATCAAATTTAAAATACAACTCTTGAAGTTGTCATTTTCTTCTGTTGTCAGATGTAAATAAATCTGACATATCTTGCTTTTCTGCTCTGTAGAACTTCATCTTACGTCCGCTGGTTTAGGGAGGTCTGTGGGGTTGGGAGGCTTTTCCAGACACAGGACTGACACATTTACTGCATTCTAACCACAGGATATGGCCTGCATGCTTTTTTCCTTCCTGTAATAATATACTTGATCATGCCCTTGCAGAAGCTCATAGTAGTTTTGCAATTCACTGGTTAAAAACTTGAACAGGCACTTAGGGGTTTTAGTGGTCTGATTACCACCTAAGTTAAAACAGAAATGGCTGGAGAAGAGTATGAGGGGAAATGTTTACCTGTATGACTAGTGTTGCTTTTCTGCTGTAGCTTTCCCCCCGCCTTCCTTGTTGCAGTAATCTATGCTATCACTTTGAAAACCTGGTAGAGTAACTGTCGATGAGCTGTTTATGGGACTTGTATGTGGTTACTTCTCACACATACACCCTTCTCAAAAAAGGGGTGAGTTGTTTCATAAATGCTATGTAAGAATTCTACAAAAACACAGTCGAAGGCTCTGGGCTGTTACTTTAGACCAGGCTTCCAAAACGAGAATGCTGGCAACTTGAAGAAAATATTGGCAGCAGAAGTTGAGGAGGCCAGTGCAAAACTGCTTCACATAAATGTGGAATTTTAGTCTTCTCTTTTCTGGAAGAGGATTGTAGATTGACCTTGTCGATTATGGAAAAAAAATGTGGTGTTTTGATCAGAAAGAAGATGGAAGGATTAACTTCATTTGCAATGGGAGCTGTCTGTAATCATCCAAGCTCTATATGAAGCTCTGATTTGAGACTTAAAGGGAATAGCATAAAGCATTTTTTTAAGGTAGAAATCAAGCTTAGTGTTTTTACTGCTTTTTAGATTGATTACAGTAAGAATTACAGTGACAGCAATATGTCAGCTCTGCTGAGAGTGTATATTTCAGACAATCATTTTCATCGTGTTTTTTCTTTCAGAGCGAGATTGTAATTATGGAACAGAAGTCCAGAAAATGACAGAAAAACATTAGTTGCCCTCTTCTAGGACAGTCATGTTGGAAGGATTAGTAGCCTGGGTCCTCAACACCTATTTGGGCAAATATGTCAATAACCTGAACACAGACCAACTTTCAGTCGCTCTTCTAAAGGGTGAGGCTTTGTGGTATTTTCTGTAGTGTTTTCATGCTGTGATTTAAAAAAAAAAAAAAAAAATGTTATGTTTTTATAATAACTGGAAGGTGGAATAGAAGCAATCACTTAATAGTGTGTTTAATATTTATATAAACCCTTTTAATACACACTTTACAATGAATAGTAAGTTCTCTTGTGTTCCTGTCTGTTGCTTTTTATCAACACTGTTAAACCAATTTATATGAAAAATTCAGAAGTATGCTTAGCATATCTTACCAGCTGGTTTTATTTAATATTTGAGTGTCATTTTTCTTAATATTGTTCAGTAACTTTATTGTTGAGGGACTGTGGCAGGAAGTATTCTGTGGTCTTTACCTCTTATGTTTTGATGCTAGTAGTTACTCCCCTGTCATTAAGATTTCTGGTTTATGTTATGTTCACGAGTTTCCTACAAATCAGTGCTTTCTAATTTACCTTTTGCTGCTATTATCTGCTATTTTTGAGATAATATTTTATAACACTTCAAAGCTTTTCTGTGTGGACTTTTTGTAATATTGAGGAAATACTTGAAGTATCTCTTTTGAAAACCAAGGAGAAGCTTTCTTCTTGGTTACAATAAAGTTCAGATTTAAAACCTTGCAGAAGACTGCTTCTAGATGATCTCATCAACTAGTTTGAGCACATGGCATTGGAAAATTAACAAGTATATTAAATAACCATTGCAGTTGCAACACTACTTGAAGTGGTAGATTGGCTGTTCTCATGAAATCCTATTTGATTTTTTTTTTTTTGTTTAAAAGATTATGCTAGTCATTTTAGGCTTATAATGTTGAAGCTGGCATTCTTTAACATAATTTTGTTTAACAGACTTGTCTTTTTTTTCTGCTTTCTATAGGTGCTGTTGAATTAGAAAACTTGCCACTAAAGAAAGATGCCTTGAAGGAACTGGAATTACCATTTGAAGTAAAGGCAGGTTTGTATTTTGTTTGTGCGTGCAGGATGAATATTTATAAACAGGAAGTATTGCATATTTTAGGAGAACCTTTACGTGTGAGTCAGAAGGTTGAACAAATGAGGTAACCTGGTTTTCAGGTAATCCAGTTCTGTTTTAGCTTGTTTGTTTCTTACACCACTTTTTCTTTCAGGTTTTTCCAAGGATGATAAAGTATGTTTACACAGGAATCTGATAGCATCTCTCTTTTGTATATCTAGGTTTCATTGGCAAAATAACACTACAGATACCTTTTTATCGCCCACATGTGGATCCATGGGTGATATCTGTCTCAAAACTGCACTTAATTGGTGCACCAGAAAAAAAAGAAGATTTTGATGAGGAAAGGGAGAAGTTGCAAGAAAGAGAACACAAGAAAGCCCTTCTTCTAGCACTTGAAGAAAAATGGAAAGTGAGTCGCACTTGTCTTTCATGGTGACAAAACAGCTACGGTAGATGGATGGCATTTAAGTCTCCTAACAAATAGGAGAACAAATGCATAGGAAACTAACTTAGAATTTGATTCATAGCTGCTAACATAGCGCAATTTCTGCCCCACCCCCATCATGTCGTGTGTCCCACATATCTTGGAGATACTGAAATCTTCTTGGTTTTTTTTTCGCTTTCTCCCTATTCACGGTAAGTTTATTAAAACAAGGTGTATTGTTTCCTGACCAGTTTTTACAGTGGTGGTTAATGCTTATCCTTATTTTCTTTTTTAGAAAGAACGACAACAGAAAGGGGAATCTTACTGGTACTCAGTTACCGCGTCTGTAGTCACAAGAATTGTAGAAAACATTGAAGTAAGCCTTTGCATTGTAGAGCTTTTCCCACTTGTTGAGAATTACCTGGGCCCACTGTGCTTCACATTGTGTAGTCCTCAGGAAAGAAATATGTAAATCAAAGGTAGATGTTCGGCAGAGGACACTCCCTTTTCAGACTGAACCTTCATAACTTCAGTCTTAAACTAGTCCTGATGGGGACTTCTGGAAAGGAAAAACCCTCCATCCTGCTTTTACCAAGGGGAAAACTTTTTTTTGGTTTGTAACACCCACCAAAATACTGTTTATTAAGCAGAAGAGTCTGATTTGTTTTGATGAAAAGATTATTTGTAAAGAAACACATCTCAGTTTCTGCTGATCTATGATTTTGATTATTTGACTATGTGTTGTCTCTTAATTATTATTCTTCTACTATTAATAAAAATCTGCCATGCATCTCCTAAGTGTCAAAATGACTCAAAAGTGTGGCTGTTACACTCCGCTGCTTTTCCTCTTTAGAAGTCCTAATGTAGTTAATGACATTTTAGCAACACTTACATCATTAATCATTTGTGTTTAAGAACCAGAAGCTTTCTACATATTACTTGCTAAAGTTTGTCTGCTCACCTCCATGAAAGGACTGTCTTCCTTTTTCCTTACGTGCAGATAGGCTGACTATGTTATTTGGTTGCATTTCAACTCACTAGAGGCAATTTAAAAGCAAGGTGCCTCAGACTACTTGCTTTTCCTGATATGTTTGAGAAGGATATGTTTGGTGCAGGAGCTCAAGGCGAGAGCATCTATAGTTTTCTCAGTCCTGGAATCTACGTTCTTTTAGTAACTACAGTAACTCGGTGCTCTCAAAGGTCTTACCAATGTAAAATTATCTTGGGTCGCCTTATATTGTTATTAGTTTGTAATTCTGGCCCATGGTGATGGTTCTAGTACATAAACCAAATTTGAGTCTTCAGTTATTGATTACACATTTGCCTTTAAAATGGAGAATAGTAGGATAGCACAATGAAGTACACTGTCTTGTCAAAGTGGCTAGCTGTTTTTCAGGAGAAGGGCAGGGACTAGTGGTATCTGAGGAGAAGACAGAGCCAGAGAGTACAAAAACAAGTGAGTGGGATTTCTGTGAGGTCTAAATAACTACCAGAAATTTGTTGGAGAAATGCAGAAATTAAATATTAAATTTCTTCAGTATTAATGAATAGTACTGCTGTCCACTCTAATGATGTAAATAGTTGTCTCTAGTAATGGCTTTTTTTCCGTTCAGTTAAAAATTCAAGATGTCCATGTGAGGTTTGAAGATGGTGTCACAAATCCTTTGCAGCCATTTGCGTTTGGCATATGCATCAAAAATGTATCAATGCAAAATGCAGTATTTGAACCAGTAAGTATAACTTTTTGTACAAGAACTCATGGCAGCTGAGATGTGATGCTGTGTTTTATGGATGCTAATAAATATTTAGTAAAACGTATGGCATTTTAATGATGTGGTTATTGTAATAAATTGATTCTGGGCATTTCATGTTGTTTATTGAGCATGTAGAACTAAGAACTACATGGCACGTGGTGTGTCATCTTGACTTTATTGCGCTTTTTCTACTGCAGGTAGAAAAGTTGATGCGGAAAAAACAGTTGGATGTTGCTGACTTCAGTGTTTATTGGGATACCAGCTGCACTTTATTGGGTGACCTGCCTCCTGGTCAGCTACAGGTACGAGAGGGAGATCGTTGTTGTTGTTGTTAGTCTCCTTTCTATATTGCAGACCTAACTGACTTAGAATTTATTTGGTCGGGTGCTTTTAAGAGCAACGGAAGGTTATGGTTTCATTCTATGATGATAGGACACATGTGCAACCTGCAGAGGCTGTGCTGTGAAATACCTTGTTTTACGTTTGAAAAGAGAAAATGTTTAAGAGGTTTTTTTAACGGACTGGCATGCTAATAAAGTGTATTCTAGTATATGAAACCAGTGCATCCTAATAAATATTGTGCACTCATTTCTTATAGAATTAATCTGCTTGTAACCCACAGGAAGCAATGGATAAAAGCATGGAAAGTCGTGATCATAATTACATCATGGAACCTGTATGCACTTCTGCTCTTCTTAAGAGAAATTGTTCGAAGGAGCCTTTAAGATCACGCCAGACTCCGCGGCTTGAGTGTGACATTCAGCTTGAGACTATACCCTTGAAGCTTTCACAGGTAGATACCAGCCATCTTCATTTAACTATCTATGTCTGAAACAGACTGTTGAGAAGCAAGGCAAATGAGGCCATCACCAACGCTGGGCTGTTAAATATGTTACGCTGCGTTGGGTGTCCAGACTAGTTAAGTCTTTAAGTTTGCTTGGGTATCTGTATGCTGCATTGCACCCTGCTTTGTGGTCAGAATGACTGATTAAAGAAGATACTCCTTTCTGTTTTGGTTATCACAATGCCTACAAATTCAGATTGGTAGTTTGACACAGAGCGTATTTTCTCCTTCCCACGTGCTGCAACAGTTGTTCGTATGTCAGTGCTTCTGAAGATTCTGCTGGTAAAATGCCATCTTGAATTATCTACCTCTGAGAAAACAGTTGCTGATTCAAACAGTGAAATACCTGTAGGGGTCATAAAACTGTGGTAGCGTTTGTAACAGCTGAAATACCAATTACAGTAGCATAAAATTAATACTTTTTTAAGGATATAGTTTTAGAAGCAACTGAAAGGGATATACTAAATAACTTGTTTGTTTTAAAACCAGGCATTCCATATTTTATTATTTTACTGCAACTGATTATTGCAAAAGAAGTTACATACTTCTTTGTTAATTGTAGCAATAGGAGAGATGTATATGGGGTGTTTTAGTCTATAGAATGTACAATAGCAGCTGATACTAGGTTGATAATCTGACATGGAAGGAGATTTCATTCTGTTTGTTTGTAAGTAAGGACGCCTGTAGATTGAATGTCACACATTAACTACTAAGTACTGGGAGAAGATATGTGGCACTAGAGGAGCAAATTACGAATTATGATTAACATTAGTCTTAATTCTGAAGCCATATGCAGGCCATTGATGCAGATAAACTAAGCCTGTGGTTGTTCTTTTGTGTGTACTGTTTTTTCCTCCCCTTTGCTTTGGGAAGCACTCCCAATATTGCCTAATTGATCTGTTTATTGTTTTACTAAAAGATGCAATATCAGCAGATCATGGGATTTCTAAAGGAGCTGGCTAGAAAGGAACGACAGCTTAAATTCAGGAAGTGGAGACCAAAGGTTACAGTAACAGAGAAGTAAGTATATCTACAAATGTGCTGGTGTTAATATGGTATTAAAAACTATACTAGGAGGCTAGAATGAAGACAAATGTAAAAAGGTAGATAATAATCCCATATCAGAGTTTCAGTTTTCATGTTTTGTTCCCCTACCTCATAAATCAGTTTTAGATATTCAGATGTAATTAAAACTTAAAATAAAATTATTCTTACCTGAGGCTTTAAATCCATCTTTCACAGCTTCCAAGAACTGAAATTAAGTTGAAGGTTCTACCCCCATGCACACACTGGTGTTCTGAAATTTTCTTTGTGGAAAGAGCTCCTATTAAGTTTCTTTTAATGATAAATAAGGAAGATGGTGTCAGTTCAGACCAGTTCAGACCATATATAACTCAACATTTTGTTGTCTGTCTGGTATATAACAGCTGTACTAAGTCCCACTAAAGTGGTAGGGACTTCGCAGAGGGACTCTTCTACACAATTTGTAGAACTTGCCCATATACACTCTCTCTAATACTGGTGCTTTTTTCTGACCAGTTGCCCTCTGTTTTCTCACTGAACCTCTCCTGGACCTTTCAGCAGTGTGATGTGCGTATGGGTTTTTTTGGACATATTGGTGATACTGTGATTTTAAAATGTTTCAGCTGCCGAGAATGGTGGATCTTTGCTTTGAATGCTAATATTTCGGAGATCAGGGAGCAGAGGCAACGTTCTACCTGGGAGTTCGCATTACATCGGGCCCAAGATGCAGTATCTTACACTGACATGTATTATAGCAAGTTGAAGGGGGAACCACTGTCTGCTGCAGAGCAGGTATTTAGATTTGAGTTTTCTTATATTCGATTTGTTTCATCTTCTCAAATTTAAAATCTGTTCTAGTTTAGAAACGTCTTTAGTTTTACTGCAGGCCATTTTCACTGAACAGACTGTCTTTTAACCATGACTGAGTTTTTAATGCTTGAAACCTGGGCTTGTGGGAGGTGTGTGCAGCAGGGTTCTTGTGGTTTTGTTTTGCTATGCAAAAAGCTGTCTGTTTTTTTGAGCTGTAACTGGTTTTCACCAAAACCAGCATTAACTCTCATAGAATGCTCATGTCAGTCTGTGACATGCTTTCTTAACTCGTGTTTTCTGTAGACTCAAAAAGTGTTTAAATATCAGAAGTGTGTCAGGTCACCCATATGGTTGGGTAGATAATGTGGGAAAAGTTGTGTCTACCTGACAGCGTGTTTGGGGGTGCTTTGTTGTTTTTTTTGGTTTTCCCCAGTTGATTTTAGGATGAAGAATTTAGAGGGAAAGTGCCCCTAATAATGAACCTGTGACCTACTTGAGAAGGAAGAAAACCTATGAACTAAAATTAGCTGCTTTTTATAATTAGCTGCTAGGTGTATTGAGACTTTTTTGTTAAATCAGTTCAGGGCACCATGTACCTCACCTTAATTACAGGTGTGATTCTACTGATAACTTTAGGTTGTATGTAATCATTACTTGTATTGTTCAGACATGAACTGTAGGAGTAGGTCAGTGTACTGGAAATTCTATAGTACCTGGCAAAGCAGGAGACTTTTACCTTCGTATGGTGCGTATTGTCTTCAGCAGAGCTGTGAAATGTAACAAGGGCAGTGCCATTGGACTAGAAAAATGCCTTTTGCTTTATTCTTCCGTGATGTATTTTTTAGACTTGGGTGGTGAATCATAAGCTTCCACAAACAACTTCTTCATCAGTAGAAAGAAGACGACATGTCTAAGTAACTGAATATGAATACTACGTTGTTCTAATTTATGCAGTTCATTTCCTCTGCCTTCTTTACTCAAGATAGAAGCTATTTTTTCTGCCACCTAAGCTAGTAATTCTGTAAAATCAGGTTATTTTCCATGGCTTAAATTCTGTGGTGCAAACCTTGCTTCTGATGCATGATCAGAGGATATAGTTGGGCAAGGAATTTTTACCATAAAAAGTTGTAAAATAATGCGTTTTACAATGCGAGTAAACTTTGTTTGTAATACGGGGGAATGTCATTGTTACAGTTGCCCACATGACTTCTGTTTACTTCCAGTATGCTTAGGCACTTGGATACTATTATTGATGCCACGTTAGTTTTTTCTATGAATCTCTAACTTACTGAGTGCAGAGATGTTTGACATGCTTGTGAACAAGATGCTATATTCTTTCAGTGCAGTTACTTTTTTTTTTTTTTGTCTTTTCAGGCAGAAATGCATCGTATTGAGGATGAGCAAACTTATGAAGAGTTGAAGATACTGTATGAGATAGTTCATGATAAATTTCATGACCTAGCTGAGGTGAGCAACATTCTGCATACAGGGTAATATTTGGAATCTTTAAGGGAATTATTCTGAGGTACTGTGTTCTATTCCGCTGGAGAGCGTTAGCATGTATTTGTTTTGATATAGAAGTGTGGCATTAATGCTAAAGTTGCAAACAATGCTCAGTTCCTCCAATTTTTGCTGTTGTGTCACTTGCACAGTGAAATCTTTTGCCTAGTCATACGATGATCTTCCTCAATAGTATCCTTGCCAGAATTCCTAGGGCACGTACTCTTCAGCTTAAAAAACAGAGAATGGAAATAAGGGCCTCTAATGGGTATTTTCCCAGAATAAATATATGGCGGAAGCGAGCCTCATGTAAGTGGCTTTCTGGGCAAACTTCATAAAATATGAACTAATCTCTTAACAGTACAATGTCGTGTGTCCTTCAAATAAAGTTGCTAAAATTTAGAGTTGCGTTTTATAGTGTCAAATGATTTCTTATTTGGTTTAGTCTTTCTAGACTAAGATTTAAATAATGCCATATGGCTTTATATATGAATATGCCACAGTTAACTGATGGTATGTTTGTTATTTCTTTACGGCTGCTCTCCTAATAGGCTACGTATTGATTGAAAATATCGCTGCTGGTATACTGAAGAGTGCTGAGCAAATAGTAGATGGAATTGTGTTTTTATTGTGACTTTTTTGTACACTTGTGATACTCTTTATCAGTAGTAATGTGTATGTCTTCAATGTTCAAACATAGAGTGTTAAAGAGCCATTGCCTGATAGCCCTGGAGGTTCCCCGACAGCAGAATCTGCACATGGCAGTAGCACTGGAATGCTGCAGTATCTTCAGTCTTGGTTTCCTGGTTGGGGAGGTTGGTATGGATATGCTCAGCAAACATACGAAGGTGAACCTTTTGAAGGGCTGCTGCCAGACCCAAAGGAGCAGTGGAATCCAGAAGACATACTAGGTATGGGAGTATAGGGCTTTCTGGGTTTTTTTAAGGCTGCTGATGCTACCATAGTTAGAGATCTGTTAAAGGTGAATAGAAACAACTCTCTGGTTCTGTACTGTTAAAAGATTATGTGTGTCAACGTATGTGCCTAAGCAGAGCCTGTCTAAAGCTTAATATCCTGTTAAAAAATCTCAGTTCCTGGTGTACCTGCTTATCTCTAAAGTGATACATGGAATACATTTGCTTCTGGTAATACAGATATTTATGGCAAAGAGTGTTGGGACTTTTTCAGTTCAGGTGGGTGGGAGTCGTGTACCATGCTGTGACTGGATATAACATTGACAGTACTGGGTTATTGGGGTCTTCGTAAATTTAGATTTACGTTACCTTAATCGAAATAGAAGAGTTCTACGGAATACTGAGTTTTGTTAAGGAAGGAGGTATATCTGCTTTATCTTTTTGTTTCCATTTTCCTCCCCTAGAGCTGGGGAAGTCTTTATTTTCAAATTCGGAGAAACTTTTTTGTTCTTTGGTAGCCATCCAGAAACTTGACTTACTTAATGTGTTATTTTGTTGGGTTTTTTTTAATTAGGTGCAGATGAATTTTTTGATCCTGCTGCAGATGCTTCTAGCATGAACACCTTTACAAAGAGAGATCATGTTTTTGCTAAATTAAATCTACAGTTGCAAGGTGGCTCTTTCACTCTGTTGCATAAGAAAAAGAAGGTGGTGCGTGCTGAGGAGACTGCATTTATGCAGCTGGAGTTTTCAGGTATTAAGTCAGTTTCTGTCCTTTCTCAAAAAAGACCAGAGCTTTGTCTGCCTTCAGACCTTCCTTTGATTATTTTTTTTTAAATTCTTTAAATTTAATTCTTTAAATTACTATGCTGAAACGAAGTTCAAAATGAAAATATGAAGACAGCTTATGGAAATTGATATATCAAGTGAAAGTAAGTTTCTCTCTTCAGATATGTGAATGATTTCAACATAGGCATAATGCCTAATTATAGGCATTGTTATGTGTGGAAGGAAGACAACTATAGAAATACTTGCTTCATAATCATTGTAATATATTCCAAATTTCCATGCTTAATTTGTTTAGTAGAAATAAATATATATAAGCGCTTCCAAAAGACTCATTTGTTGGATGATACTTGTTACCTGTAAAATTTAAATATAACCTATGCTGTGTACTAAAAGAAATAAAAGCATTTTATGTATTTTTATTCCAGGTGTAAAGATCTTAGCAGAATCCCTTCCTCGCAGAAATTCTTCCCTTCTCAGAGTTCAGCTTGGTGGTCTTTTTCTGAGGGATTTGGCAACAGAAGGGACCATATTTCCTGTTCTTGTTTTCCCAAATCCTGTAGGTGAAAAAAACTCTTAAGTTACTATGTGGGATGCGTAAGTGTGTATGAAAATAGTTATATTCCAAAACTCAACGAATGTTTTCCTTGGTTTGTGTCTTACCCCAGAAGGAGAACACAAAAATCTTGAAGAAGAATTTCCACTTGTTGAACTTAGTTTTCTCCTCCCTTTCCAATGATCCTTCGTAGAACTTGTTGTTTGCTCTGTATGCTTGTAACTTTAACGTTAGTTGTATGTGTGGGAAGAAGACAATTCAGTGAACAATATTTTATTTTTGGAACAATCAGCATTGTTACTTGATCAGTAATTGTTCTTTTTCATAAAGCTCGTTGGTCCAAGTAGGGTTTTATTTCTCCTGTATACTGTTACACTGAAAGCAGAAACACAGAATATTTTTTCTTCCTAATGAATTGATGAAAAGATTGCAAATATCTCTTCTGAGCAAACAAAAGTTGAATCTAATTCCATGAGAACTCCCCGTGTATTTTGGACTTTGTAATTTGTAGAGAACCGACTGAAATTTGCATTTTAAACTTCAGTCTGTCTGCTACATGAGCAGATAGCGTTAGCTTCTTAATCATACTTCCCTCTCTTATTTGATTACATCAAGGAAAAAAATGCATATAATAATCGCAGACTATACATGTAATGCACTTATAAAGTGACCATAAGACTAATTCAGAAAAAACTTTTATGCTTTTATCAGGTGGCTTGGTTGATTTTATGTAAACAATCTTTTTCTTTTAAATTTTTATCAGCAAAAAGAGGTTGGCTGCATGTCTTCCGTTGGACTCCAAAGTTTGTCCTCAGAAGTGACTAATCAGAACACTGGTAAAGATTTCATTTTATGGTTAACGATAACAAGCATATGAGATAATTCCTGCAAAACAGAAATTTCAAAACTGAGTGCCTAAAGTTTGAATTCATGCAAATGCTTATTGCAGATAGTAAAGATAAAATCATAGAAGCTTTGTTCAGACATAAGGGTGCAAGCTGATTTTATAGGGAGTAAGAAAAAATGTATTTCAAGACAATGGGAGCTGCACTTGCTCTTGGTTTAAAAAAAGAAAAAAAATTGTTAGGAGTTCAACATTAAGACCCCAGTTCTGAAAATGTTTTTGTGTATACAAATGTTGAATACTGTTGGTTGTAGAAGTTGATTGTATGACTAGTTTTTCTGTCACTAAAGAATTTTTAGACAGGTACTACTTTCCTAGTAGTACCAATTAAAAATTAGTTATTAAATTCTTTGGGGTTTGTTTTTTGCTTTTGTCCATTTGGGTTTTTTTTACAACTGCTTTTTGTAACTCATTTTTTATTCAGTTGCAGATCCGAATGCCCCTGTGTTTGAGATGCTTTATGAAAGAAATCCGATCCACAGCAATTTTGAGAGGCGCCTGGAAGTCAGTACCAGACCTCTAAATATTATTTATAATCCACAAGCCATTAAGAAAGTAGCCGACTTCTTCTACAAGGGAAGGGTTCATACCTCAGGTTAACATTTAATACGTTTTTTTGGTGGGGTTGGTGGTATTATATCGTTGATATATCTTATCTTTGATTTTTATTTATCTTCATTCTTAGAAATACAAAGCACTAATCAAAGAATCTCCACTTTAAATTCAAATTAAGCAACACACTGAGTCTTGCTCGGAGCCCATCCAACCTGACCTTGAATGTTTCCAGGGATGGGGGTCTGCCACCTTTCTGGGCAACCTGGGCCAGTGTCTCACCACCCTCAGTGTAAAAAATGTCTGCCTTATATCTAGTCTAAATCTGCCCTCTTTTGATTTAAAAGCATTACCCTTTGTCCTGTCGCAACAGGCCCTGCTAAAAGGTTTATCCCCGTCTTTCCTGGAGCCCCTTGAGGGACTGGCAGGGGCTCCAAGGTCTCCCCGGAGCCTTCTCTTCTCCAGGCTGAACCCCCCCAGCTCTCTCAGCCTGTCCTCACAGCAGAGGGGCTCCAGCCCTCCCAGCATCTCCAGGGCCTCCTCTGGACCCACTCCAACATGTTGGAGTCCCTGCCCATGGCAGGGGGGTTGGCCTAGGTGACCTTTAAAGATCCTTTCCAACCCAAACTATTCTATGATTCTACGGATGACTTTTTTTGTTTTCATTCTTCGTTTATAATTAAATTTGCTTGGGCAGACTCATGAAACTTCAACTTTAAAATTGCAAGTTGCTGTAATACCACATGGGGGATGTTCATGCTTCCTAAATTAAAATGCATAAATAAGGAGGCCTGTTTTTGTTACGTCTCCTTGAAATTGATGGAGAACAACAGGTTTTTTGAGAGGACAATTAAAAGCAGAGTATTTTACTGCTAAAATTTTAAAGTAGATCTTTTCTTTCTTCTCTTTTGTTTTTTCCTGATTTAGTAACATATGAACAAAATTATACCTAATCTGTTTTGTATCTGTCGTGCAGGTTTTGGATATCAATCTGAGTTAGAGGCAAGAGTGGCTGAAGCTGCCAGAAGACAGTACAACAAGCTGAAAATGCAGACAAAAGCTGAAATCAGGCAAACTATTGATCGTTTACTAGTAGGAGACTTCATTGTAAGTTTTTGCCCCCAAAATGCTTATGTAGGCTTTTTTGCCATATGTTTTAGGACTTGAAGCTCTAAAGAGTGAGGGTTTTTTGTTCGTTTGTGTGCTACAGTGTTATTGTAGCATTCCTTTTGCCGTCAAACAGTCTGGTTTTGTGGTGCAGACCTGTTGTCAATAATGGCAGAATAGTATTTTTCTCTTCCTGACCCCATTACTGAGATGACTTCATGCCAGTTTATTTATCCAGTGTGCATTGGAGCTCTGTTGTGTCAAACTTCCTAAACTTGTGTGTAACGTATTTAAAGATTATATTTAAATTAAAAAGTTGTTCCACCTTTATTTGGTTTTTCTTTTTCTTCAATTTTCAAGTAACATTAGTATATGTATCAGCATCATTAATCCCTAACTTTGGAGTTAGCTATATTGATGCAAGGTAGTTGTTTTATATCATTTTCAGTAAAATGAAAAAAATATTTGTTCTGAAAAAGTAATAGTTTGATGTTTGATAAAACAGTCTAGTGTGTGTTGTGTTTATGGATAGCCTTGACAAGGATTTACCTGATCCAGTGTCGTGTAAAAGGTAGATGCCTTCTCTCAGCTTGGAGATGGGGAATCCCTCTGGAGAGGGCTATCATAGCACGGGGTGTTTCACCTGCTGAAAATGTCTCTTCGTAATGGGAGTCTGTGGTTTAACAAGCTGCCAAACTTTAGTATGGCTGAAGGTTAGCGCTTCAGGTGAAAAAGCGGCTAACTAGAGTGATTTGTTTGACATGGCTTTTTTTTGTATGTGAGGGGGAACTATTACTTATGGGCTATTATATTTTTTTTCTTATCTTTTAGGAAAACAGCAAAAGCTGGACCGTGTGCCTTGATATTTCTGCCCCTCAGGTGATCTTTCCTGATGATTTCAAATTTGTGGATCCAGTGTTAGTTGTTGTAGATCTGGGAAGAATATTACTTACCAATTCTCAAGGTACAATCTAGAATTAATTGCAGCTTTCCATTTCTTTCCACCTTCTCCCAGAAACCCTTTTGTCTGTGTAGAAAGTAGAGATGTGTAAAGGTTATTTCCCCTATATATGCATAGAGTTTCACATAGTAATTCCGCTATTATCAATAATTTTTTAATTAAGATTGATGTATAGTTTTAAAAATAACAGGGGAGGAGTGGTGCGGTTTTTTGATTTTGTTGGGGGTTTGGGGTTCTTTTGGGATTAACTTTTAAATTAAAGGCTCCCCTGTGGTATCTTGTGTCAGGCGCTTTGCCATAGATATGATTTTGGATATGGTCGGGTAATGATGGGAAATGTCCAAGGAGGGGGAAGAATACTTTTGTTTATTTGTTTGTTTACTATTAATTTTTTAACCCACAGAGGAATCTAAAAGGAGTGCAGATACTTGTTCTTCAGAAGTCAATGAATTGAGTGATGAGGAATATAAAACACCACTTGCAACTCCTCCCAATACTCCACCACCGGAATCTAACACTAATAATGGCATCAAAATGTCTGAATTTACTGGAGTAGAAATAAGTGAAGAGCAGCTACAAGCACACTTAATGAGTAAAAAAATGTATGAGAGATACACGCTTTCATTTATGGACCTTCAGATCATGGTGGGCCGAGTGAAAGACAACTGGAAACATGTCCAAGATAGTGATGTGGGTCCAACTCATGTGGTAGAAAAATTCAATGTTCACCTGCAGCTGGAGCGCAGATTGATATACACGTCTGACCCAAAATACCCAGGAGCTGTCTTGTCTGGCACTTTGCCAGACTTGAAAATTCATATCAATGAAGACAAAATATTGGCTCTGAAGAACTGCTGTACGCAGCTGAGTACATCTGAAACTAAGTCTTCTGATGCCCTACATTTAGGGAAAGACAAGATTTTTGCAGAGGTAGACCAGCTTGGCAGTTTGCATGATTCTGTAATGAATCTAACACAGAGTGTTGTAATGCTGGAGCAACGTACCAGGGAGGTTCTTGTTGAATCTCAGCTGCTTTTGGCTGAATTCAAAGTAAACTGTATGCAGTTGGGTGTTGAAAGTAATGGACGATACATCTCTGTACTCAAGGTTTTTGGCACCAATGCCCATTTTGTGAAAAGGCCGTATGATGCGGAAGTGTCCCTGACTGTTCATGGCCTGTTACTGGTTGATACTATGCAAACATATGGAACAGATTTTGATCTTTTGATGGCCTCTCATAAGAATCTGAGTTTTGATGTGCCAACAGGAAGTCTTCGAGACAGCAGGGCTCAGTCTCCAGTTTATGGACCGTATGATGCACGTCCCATTGATGTAGCTGCTTTGGCGGAGAGATGCACTACAGCCTCAAATATTTCATCTGCTAACAACGGAAAAGATCAGGAGTCCCTGATAAAATTAGAGTATCAGTTTGTGAGTGCCGAATGCCCATCGATGAATTTGGATAGCAGTCTGCAGGTGATCTCTGTACAGGTGAACAACCTGGATATCATCCTTAATCCAGAGACTATTGTTGAATTGATTGGGTTTCTCCAGAAATCTTTCCCAAAGGAGAAAGAAGATTCTAGTCCTCAGCCTTTAATAGCTGATTTGGAAAGAGATTGGAGGGAACAGGAAACCTTCCAGTCTACTTATGTACAGAATACAGAGGTAGCAGTTGATATTCACTGGTTAAATATACTCCTCCTCAGGACAGTTGGCATGACAAATGGAGAAAAATATGGCAGAAAAATTGCTACAGCCAGTATAGGTGGCACCAAAGTCAATGTCTCCATGTGTAGTAAATTTGATGTAAATGGCTCTCTTGGATGCCTTCACCTTATGGACCTAACACAAGATAGTGTTAAGAACCAGTATGTTGTCAGCATAGGGAATACAGGAAGGTATGAAGATCTCATGGGGGATGTTGGTTACTTTGAGTCTTTATTCTTTAGGCTTGATGATGAAAATAGCCTTCCAGATGCTTTAAGTTTCACTTTTACAGAAAGGTCAAAAGAGGAATGTTCTCTCAACCTCAAAATGGCCTCCTTACACTACAACCACTCGCCTAAATTTTTGAAAGAACTGACTTTGTCAATGGATGAATTGGAAGACAATTTCCGCAGCATGTTGAAAAGTGCAGCTTCAAAAGTTACTACAGTCTTGGCCACTAAAACTGCGGAATACAGTGAAATGGTTTCTTTGTTTGATACAACACCACGATCAAGAGATGTTGCCAACTTAGAAGATAATGAAGGCTATGCATTAGGATCGCAATCTCTCAAAACTGATACTATTAAGCTTATATTAAATGTAAACATTGAATCACCAATTGTCTCAATACCTCGAAAGCCTGGTAGCTCTGAACTGCTTGTAGGTCATCTAGGACAAATATCTATTCAGAATTTTGTACCAGGAGAAGATGAATCTACAAGTGATAGACTGCAAGTTGAAATTAAAGATATTAAAATGTATTCTTTAAATAGCAGTCAATTTACAAGCAAGAAGGAGCCTGCAAGTGAAATACCTCATGGGCTGCATTCTTCTTCAGGTCCTGCCAGTATTAATAGCCAGGAAGAACCCCTATTTACTCGTCACGACTTCTTTGAATCGTTACATAAAGGCCATGGTATGTTAATCAGAGGACTCTTAATTATTTTAATATGAGTAGTAGATGGTACTAAAAATGTGTATTAACCATCGGTCTGATTGTATATACTGTCTCGCCCATCCTTCTGAAATACTCTGCTCAGTTTTCATTACAATGGACGAGTTATATTATTTATATTCTTTTTTAGTCTCCTAAGCAAAGCCTCAGTAGTGCCTTTCATGCAGAAATTTTAACAAAACATAGCCATATCTACTTATTTTAGCGTTGCTAAGAGATTCTAAGCAAATTAAATAGCTACTATGTTATCTCTACTGTACAGTCTCTATATGATAATCAGTTCACTTGTAATAATGTTTTTTTAATTTCATTTTCCCTTAACAGCGTTCCACATTCTGAACAACACAACCATCCAGTTTAAATTGGAAAAGATACCATTGGAGAGAGATTTGGATTTAACGTTTCCTCTGAGTAATGAGGACTTTGGAATATCAAGCATTATGAAGATTGAAGGGAAATTTGTGAACCCTCTTCAGGTATAGCAGTGTGGATTTTCCACTATCAATATAAAAGTACTTCCCGGCATAGAAGATAAGTACAGAAGAATTGTTTTGATTCAGCTTTGCATAGTACCTTGTTCTGGGTTATTTTTTTACGTGTGAACAAACTTAAAATTTGTCTGGTTTGAAATTATTTCCACTTGTGAGTTTTAAAATACTGATTTTTATTAAGATAGAGAGCTCTAACGTGGCGATTGTTTCTTTTTTCTACATTGTAGGTGGTGTTAGCAAAACATGTGTATGAACAAGTCCTTCAGACTCTGGATAATTTAATTTACAGTGAAGACTTGAACAAGTTTCCAAGCACTTCTCTATCTTCAACTGGTCAGAGTTCTCCTTCAGCATCGCTTCATAGTACAGGCACAGATTTCTCAAGTGAACGGAAGGAAAATGGCTTATTCAGCCATTCTAGTTTTAATTCTGTTCCAAACAAGTCGTTAGCTATCAGGGAAGCAAAATCTTTTACTCAGATTCAAGCAAACTTTCGTATCTCAGAGCTCCAGGTTCAGTTAAGTGGTGATCTTACCCTTGGTGCACAAGGCCTTGTCAGCCTTAAGTTTCAGGATTTTGATGTTGAGTTTGCTAAAGATCATCCTCAGACTTTGTCTATTCAGATTGCCTTGCGGTCTCTGCTAATGGAAGATCTTCTGGAAAAAAACCCAGACTCTATGTATAAGAATCTCATGGTGTCCCGTGGAGCACCCAAGCCATCCAGTTTAGCACATAAGGAGTATCTTTCACAGTCTTGTCCCTCGGTATCCAATGTAGAATATCCAGATATGCCACGTTCACTGCCTTCCCATATGGAAGAAGCACCTAATGTCTTTCAGCTATACCAAAGACCAGTTTGTGCCTCTCGTAAGAAGCAAAAAGAAGATGCTGATTCTGAGTATCCTCTGACTCCACCTCCTTCTCCAACAGCAGACAGATCCAAGTTGCCCTGTGGAAAAAGTAACTTTGATGATTCGTTAGTTCATATCAATATATTTCTAGTGGATAGGAAACATCCTGAATTTTCTTCTCGCTATAACAAAATTAACCGTAGTGTAGATGTTGATTTTAATTGTCTAGATGTCTTAATAACTTTGCAAACTTGGGTAGTGATACTGGATTTCTTTGGGATTGGATCCACTGCTGATAACCATGCTATGAAGCTGCAACCTGAAGATACTCAGCAGACAATCAAATCAGAAATAAATACCTTGTCAGCTTCTCCAGCCCAAGAGCCTGTAAACACTAAGCTGGATCTGAAGGTATACTTGAGATGCAAAATAGTAATTGGATTGTCTGTCATAAAACATCTGGTTTATAGAAACTTAAGGTGACATTTAAATCAAATGTTCTATATTCTAGTGAGGAACGTGCATAAATTGAGAAACCGTAGATTTTTTAAAGAGTGCATAGATAGTTAAAAAGTGCAGAGCTGCCTTGCTTTGTGACCCTCCGTAGACACAGGTGTGCCACTCAAGGGGAGGCTGAAGTAGAATGCTCCATGTTCATGCAGTGGAGCTCTCACGGGTAGAATTGGACACCCAGCCCCCCTCCCCACGCCCCATCCAGTCTGTTCTGTGCCCAAAAGTGTAAGTCTTGCGGGCAGTGACTGTTATTTCCCTGGGGTAACGCAGGGCACAGACTAAATGTCTGTTGTCTCTTAAATGGTAAGATTGCTTCAGTATTAAAGACCTGACATACTGAAATTGGCACTTTGCTGTTCTAGGTACTATGGAGTGGTTTTTTTTAAAAAAGTATATACTTTTATAAATATATATATATACACACATCTATGTCTATACATATATATGTATAAACATGTATTTTTTTTTAGAATAATTATGTGTATATATATATAGTCTTTGTCCAGAGGTCCTGCAGCCTAACTTGAAAATGACAAGTCTTGAAAGAGAAAAGGACGAAGATAACAGTGCTAGGATTTGTTATGACATGATCATTCTAAGTTGCTTGGGAGACCCATTAATGTGCAAACAAGGAATTAAAAAGGTTGCTTTCCTCCAGTGTCTCCCAATCAGATAATTCTTGTTTGCCGTTTGTGTGTGTTACAGTGCAATTGTCTTGAAAAAAACTAACAAGAAGTTCCAGCTATGAAGTCATATTGTTTAATACCAACTTGTTCCTTTTTGTTTGACCAGGTCCATTCTTTATCGTTAGTACTGAATAAGACAACCAGTGAGCTTGCTAAAGCCAGTGTGTCAAAACTTGCAGCTCACATGGAAGTGATTGGTGAGTAGATGGGAGGGCTAGGGTTGGGTGCAGTTTAAAACAAAAGGAGGTACGCACTGGAGTCGTGATTTGAAATGCTTTTGTTTTGGTGCTCATTGGGTGGTTTGTGTGTTTGTTTCCTGAGGAAGGTGCACATTCTCTTCCCACTGCTGCTGCTTCTGCTCTTTCAGGCTTGATTTTAAATCCTCGCATCCCTCCCAGTTGTCAAACCCCTGATCGTTTTTCCTGAGATTGGCTAGGATTTTGATACTTTACTTTCACAGAGCAGAACAATAGTGTATATCACTGTTGTAGAGAAAAAAAGTTCAATCTAAGTTTTCACAAATCAGAGTGCTATGATCACATTATGTACGTAAAGCATACAGTTATGTTTAGGTTAATAAAATCTTTGTAGCAGAAAGAGGAGATTTTCTTTGAATGTGAGGTTTAAGGTTAGATTGAATGTTACTTACTTAGTTATTTGTAACAGGTTTATCCCACTAATAGAAACTGTTGGGGTTTAGCAACTCATCTGTGTTTGAGGATCCTAACTGTCTGTCTTTTGTTTTGCAGAGGGAGATTTAGCCCTGCAAGGAAGTATTGGCAGTATGTCCTTAAGTGATCTTACAGCTCATGGAGAATTTTACAGAGAACGTTTCACTACAAGTGGTGAAGAGGCACTTATTTTCCAAGTCTATAAGTATGAATTTAAACTTCTTGTTACTTGATAGTAACACCATTAGCACCCCACCCCCCAAAAAACCAAACCAAACAGCTGTCAGGTCGGCATGATTCTGCTTTGGACGCTTGTGACTTAAGCGAGACTTTGAACATTTTCAGTCATAAATTTAGGATTTTTGCTTTTCTTCGTCCTGCAATGTACATGGCTTATCAGGAAAAATAGTTTTTTATTTCCCTCTAAAGCTGTTCTTGCAAGTATTTAGGTAATGGTTTGTTCCTAGATAAAATAGCCTTTGTTTTTTGGAAGTTGGAAGAGGTTTTCAACTGATTAAATAGATCTTCCATTGCTCCTTAATTTTGGAATTAAGGGTTTGCTTTTGTCATAGTGTACTCGAAGTTCTTCAGCTTTGTGTAAAGCAGTACTTCTTATCCCGTGATGTTTCATGGTTTTCCACCCCTTCCTCCACTCACTAGAATTAATCAGATTAGAAATCATGCAAGTAATGTTACGGAACTAATTTCAAATGTAACAGCACACTGATTCTGGATTGAATCTACGTATTATCCTGCAGTAGAGTACTTACAAGCTACTGTTCAGATGTATAAAATCACCAAAGGTGTATCTGTTAGCTGTAGAGCTTAGAGGTACATCCTGAATGTAGAATTTTCCTGTTCGCTTAATTCAAACACAGTAGCACTTAAATATATGCAATTTAGGAATAATTAATATAAAACCAGTTTTTCATATCTATAATTGAAATAGTTTTAATTTCTGTACCGTGAACATCAGTTAAACCCTCTCTATTTTTGAATGCAAGAAAATGAATAGCACTATTTGTAAAATGTAGCTAAAATAGCTAAATATTATTTTCAACTTTTATCATAGATATGGGAGGCCAGATCCGTTGCTGCAGAGGGAGTGTGATATTCGTGTCACTCTACGAATGGCATCTGTTCAGTATGTGCATACTCAGCGCTTCCAGGCAGAGGTGGTGTCTTTCATCCAACATTTTACTCAACTTCAAGATGTCTTGGGGCGGCAAAGAGCAGCGATTGAAGGACAGACAGTATGTCTGGGTTTTTTCTGTTCTTTCTTAGCCTTCTTTTGGAAGTTGAAGTGAAGTATAAAATTTACGGTAGTGCATCAACTCAGTGAGTTGAAATGATGGGAGGTTTTAGAGTTCTGATATTAGTGGAGATGGCTCATGCTCATCTTGTAGTTAAAAGACCTTATTTAGGACCATCCTGCTGCTATTTGAGAGTGTGGGATACCAAATTTGCATATTACTTGAGACTTTGGCACCCGGATCCTGCCATATGCACTGATACAGGTGTTTTCCTGTCTTTGTGATGCCGGAGAAACAGGGCTCAAGATTTTATCTTGCCTTTTTCTCCACTGTTTGCCAGGTAGTTACAATACCTGAATAAGGACAGCCAGGTGAGAAGTCCTTCTGTTCTATCAGGTGTCTGTCTTTGATTAAGTATGATGGCTGGTAGACTGAGAAAATCAGACGCTGAACTTCAGTCATAGCCTATTTTGTACAAAACCTACTGTGGGAGGGTTTAATATAGTTAATAGTGATAGTCTTGTTTAAAAAGTCGCTTCTCGTGATTGGAAGAAAGACAGTTTATACTTGCGTATGTTAAAATACTTCATTGTGCATCAGTTAGGACGCTTGCATCTGATTTTGAAACATGTTCTAAATTACGTTTTTTTACCATAAGGAATTTTTCTTAAGTAATCTTTTCTTTAAGTTGTAGTGTCTGTTATGCCTCTTAGTTCAGTGGGGACCCCTGATTGCTGCACCTGTTCCACAGGTGTGTGCTCTTTGCATCGTTGTCCGTTTTAACTAGCCTTTTTTCTCTGCCTAAAACAAGAGCTCGAGTTCTTCTCTTTTTTTTTTTGTATAAAATTTATCATGTCTTAATTTTGTAAGTCAAGGAATGGTGTTCCTGAAATCAGTACTAATCAGTGTGAAATAATCACCCCACCCCTGTATCTTTTTTTAATGAATTTTTGCTCTTCTCAGGTACGAGATAAAGCACAGCGAGCCTCGCGAGTTCTTCTTGATATTGAGGCTGGTGCTCCTGTTCTGCTTATACCTGAAAGCTCAAAGTCTAACAGTCTTATTGTAGCTAATCTTGGAAAACTGAAAGTCAAGAACAGATTTCTGTTTGCGGGTATGCCGGGTACTTTTTCGTTAAAGAACAAGGTAAGAACATTACTTCTTAATTTAGCAGCTTGTGGTTTTTCTAGTTCTTGTGCATTTTATTTCTGTATCAAAATGGTAAATGATTCTTACATTTGACTTTATATTTACACTTTGTACTACTAGTAGGGAAACAGTCCCTGGCAGTGTGCTGGGCACTCTTCTGGATCTGGTGCAATCTGCTGCTGATTGTGCCCAGCTGTGCCCTCCGGCGCCTGCACCTGGGCTTGCGTTCTGGACCTTCAGGGCAGAGCCGGGGGGAGACTGTTCTGGGGAACTCACTAGAACTGGCCTCATTAGGAAGCAGGACCCAGCGGGGTGTACACCTGAATGCGGGAGCATAACGGGCTTTCAGCTAACCCTGTTGGTGGCTGCGTCAACTCTTTGCCAAACAAAATTTCAGCAGCGTGAGTAGCAGAAAATAGAGATCTGTAGTGGCTGAGAGCTGCTGGAACACACTGAATTGGTTTTAATTCCTTTTTTTTGTTCTGCTCTTAGTGAAACTGAGTGTGTGTAGTTGCTTTTATTAGGTGAAACCTAATGAAAGGTTTCCAGCGAATGCTTGAGCCTTGGGGTAAGGAAGATCTATCTTGGACGGCTTCTGTATCTAACCTGTGGAACAAAATAGGCAGTTGTTCTGGGAACCTCCTAATCCCATTTTAAAGGAGGGCAGAAATTAGATGGACTAAATTGCTACAGCAGTTTTGTGGTGTGTCTTTTACCTCCATCTGCTTTATATCTACCAATATCTTTACTGTAAGGAAATATTGGACTGTGATATTGAGTGGTCTTGTGTAATCTGGTGTGCTGATTTATTTAAAGGTTTGTAAGTGGTAGATTCCGAAGTTAATGTTAGAAGTTAAAGGATGTGTGCATAGTAATTGTATTTCAACTTAAAAATACTGTGTTACACGGCACTGAAGAAATTTGGGGGTTTGAAATGGGATCAGGTGGGGGTTTGTGGTTTTTTGTTTGGTTTTTTTTTCATTTTTTATCTGTCCTATGTTTATTTTTGAGGATCTGATTTTACAAGGCAATGCATACAAGGATCCAGTTTTATTTGAGGTATTTCATATCTTTATAATAATATTGAGGTGCTCCTCATTCATTTAAAAAAAAGGAAATTATCTTGTGCAATTTAGCACTTTAGAAGTTCCTTTATACATTAAAAATTATGTTTCAGTTCTAAAGACTTTGCTGAATCCTGTAAGAATTGGATTTAAATTTGTTGTGGTGTGCTCTTTATGCATGTCTGAGGAGCTGTTAATTTGGATTTCTTGCATAAATTCATAGATTTATAGATGATGTGATGATTTTTCTTTGCATGTACTTTTCAGTCTTTTCTTTACAGTATAAATTTAAATGTTAATGTCTTCACATTTTTAATCTTAAAATCCTTGATCGTGGCCACAATTAATTTTTCCAATGAATAGTATTTAAAAACCAGATAAGGCAAGTAAGATTAATAATTAAAAGCAGAAAGTTAAGTTTATGAGTAAGGATTGTATGGTAACATCAGGAGCTGGATACAGAAAGATGGGAAATGATAGCAACAAAGCTGCTGTTGTGGGTAAAGCGAGCGACCCCAGAGAAAGGGGCAGGTGGATCACTAGACCCGGATGAGTGTCACTTGCTAGGGCATGTGAAGCTCAGTAAAATTGAAATACGAGGTTAATAAATTAAAATCAGAACAGACTAAATGAACCCTGAAATTGGCTTCGGAGTATAAAGGTGCTGTGTAAACCTGTTCCACTAGGTACATTTTTGGGAGAATTAATCCCTAACGTTGATGTGACTATTTTACTAGCGAGCTATACCTTTTGCAGGTTTTTGATGGTAGACAGCATCAGGAAGGTGGAAAAGCTTGTAAGATTTCCACTGGATGTGTGGTGATGGGGAAGTGTCTAAATGTTATACATCAATATAAATGAGCTTGTCTTTTTTCACCTGTGGGGATTTTAACAATGAAGGTAGGGGTTGAGTCTATCTTAAACTTAGCCACTGCAGAAGAATTTTAGGGCACATTTTGGTATGATGACTGAAGTATTTGAAGTGCATAAAATGGTAACTTCATGTATATATGTGTTCGTTCACATATTCTGATAAAATACTAAGTTGCAGACATGATCTTGCAGAAATCATGGCATATGTTGTCATCATCTGAAGATGTTCTGAAAAAGAGCTTTAAGTATTTAACAAGAAATGCGTGATATCTTGACAGTCCTGCCCCTTTCTTGTGTATTAATTCCATTTACATGGGTTTTTTTTTTCCTTTGTTTTGTGCAAAACCCACTGGTTTTGAATTAATGTCTCATTGAAAAGATTTCACAGCTTTTTTGAAAATGTTGGTGAAATAAACGTTTTATAGAAGAAAATGTTTTAATCTGCTGTTAAGGTTATAGGAAGAAAGTTTGGTCGTCTTTCTACAGTAAAAGATAGTGGCATTCAAATAAAACATTTAGGTTTTTGACAGGAATTTGTTGCAGCTTTTACTATGGTGAATCAGTTACGTAGAATTTAAATTACAAATCTATTACAAAATTACTTTCATTAGCAGGATTCAGTTCAATTTTCATCTCCTGTGGGAACCCCAAAACATAGCATGAAGAAAACAACAAGTGCTGAAGAATCAAAAGTAGCGATGGAAGGATTATTCATGAAAAAATCATCAGGAACAAACATGTCTAGGCTGAAGAGTGAGCCTGTGCTGAATGCATTGAGTAAGCAACAAGGGCAACAATCAAAGCTCCCTGTTGCACCAAACCCTGACAGCCCAGGTATGTGACAAATAACGGAAACCCCACAGAGCTGCTCTTTTTCCTTCTAAAATAGTGGAGTGCAGGTTTTCTAGTATTTTATGTGATACTGAAAAAGTAAGGCTCTGGGTCTAATGATTGTAGGTTTAAAAAGAAAGGACTTCTTAGTTTCAAGGTTGATTTTTTGCAGGATTGAGGAATTGTAGTTCAGGTTCTGGGCGAACAATCCTGTAGTTTGGGCATGTTTTGAGATACATATTCAAACATAAAAGGAATCTAGTTGGACTCTTAATTAAGAGTTTAAGTTTACCTGTGAATGAGCTTGGTATCTGGTAGTTACAGATATTGATGAGTGTCAATAAGAAAATTGAAAAACAAACAAACAAACAAACCCACAATAACTTCCAGGACAAACTAAATTTCTTTTTAAAGTAAGTTGCATTAGTTCTGTACAGATTCTTTCTGTTTCTTTCTTAATATGTTATTTCCTGTGCATTTGCAGAGGATCACATCTGCCTCTTAGACTGCATTGTGGTTGATCTGCAGGACATGGACATATTTGCTGCGGAAAGATACCAGAGAGAGTATTCAAAGGCTGTGGAAGATACAAGTGCGGATTTGAGCTTTCCATCCTACTTCGTGAGGCAGACAGGAGGAAGCCTATTAACAGAACCTTTCAGACTGAAGTTACAAGTAGAGAGAAACTTAGACAAGTGAGTTTAAACAGGATCACTTTATGCTGTCGGCCTGAAACCAGTGGTTTAGATGCCGTTTATTGTATCTTAAAAATATTGCCTGCTGTGTTGTAGCGCCTTGAAATACGGAGCTTTTTCCGTTTGTTGCAGAGAGCTGAGTCATGCAGTTGCAGACATATCGATACATGGCAATCTGTCATCGGTCCATTGCTCTCTGGACTTGAATAAGTACAAACTGATCCGTGGACTGCTGGAGAACAACCTTGGGGAGCCGATAGAAGAGTTCATGCGGCCTTACGATTTGCAGGATCCAAGAATTCATGTAAGAGGAACTGTATGTCTTGAAATGTCTGGGGGTTTTGCTGATTAGGCTAAATATCTGTTATTTTCTTGTAGTTTACTAGGTGAACTGGTAGATTTTAAAAAAAAAAAAAAAAAGAAAATTTAGGTAGACAAACAGCAAGGGAACCATTTTGTCTGTAGATAACACAGAATTCAGGTTTGTCTCAGCAAATACCGTTGCCCTTCCAGGTGTATCTTACTCTTATGGTCGCTTCATTGTATTTGTTAGTTTATTTTAGTTCTGCTTAAATATATTGGTGGGAAAAAAAGTTAACAAACCTATGAAAACTGTACCTTTTTTTTTCTGAGACATTTAAGCTGAGCTTCTATTGCAGTATACTATTGGTACATTAGAAAGATTAAGATTTTTCCATTTGCGTGGAGCTTTTCAGAGGGACTTGAAGGTTATCCTGTGATCGTGTGCAGGGCGATGATTCCTTTCCCGTGGTGTCATTCCTAAAGACTTAGGAGATTGTGGAATGTGTTTTTAACTTCATGCTAAAAGCCCTCTTTTTGTCCTGTAAATCTGAAAGAAGAATTTCAGTATTAAAAGCTTTGCAGCAGAGCTGAGCCTTTTTTTTTTTTGAGCAGGTTCTCAAGCATCGCCTATTTGGCTGTTGTCAAATAGTGTCCTTTCAGGAAGAGTGTGGGCAGCATCTGGAAATAATATTTATCCTTATTACTGGGAAGGGAAGCTGTTGAACAACATGTTTCCTTGTGATCTTATGGGACTTCTAGGCATTGTGTATGTTGTACGACTGTAATCTTTGCTTAAGAAGTAAATATGTGACCACAGCAGGGGGGAAAATTGCTAGAAGCATCTGGGATTCTCTTTAAGAGAGGAGAGAGTGGGTAAAGTTCTCCTAATATAAATATGCTCTTCATGTCAGGCTTTTCAGCTAAAATTTAAAAA
>VYZM01020503.1:1160758-1323652 GCA_013398915.1 Dromas ardeola
TGAGCTTTTTAATGCTTTTAAATATCTTCCAGTTTTCTTCATTGCCTCCAGTTCGTGTGGTATTTGAAGTTACCATGGAAGGTAGCGCTCGGAAAGTGATAACAGTGCGCTCAGCCTTGATTGTGAAGAACAAGCTGGAAACACCAATGGAACTGAGACTAGATAGTCCTTCTNTGGGTTTGCCATCAGTCCGGAAGTTACGGCCTGTTGTGGGATTTAGTGCAATACGCAAAGACAGGTTCAATTATTCTGTCAAGTTCATTGACTTCTTCTCACATGTATCTGCCTTCACAGGTTTTGTGTGGCTATAAAGAAAGAAAATTACCCGGATTACATGCCTTCCAGCATATTTTCCGACAGCGCTAAACAGATTTTCAGACAGCCTGGGCATACTATTTATCTCTTGCCAACGGTGGTAATCTGTAACTTGCTGCCTTGTGAACTCGAGTTCTACGTTAAAGGAATGCCAATTAGTGGGACGTTAAAACCTGGCAAAGAGGCAGCGTTGCACACAGCTGATACGTCTCAGAACATTGAGCTGGGTAAGGTTCTTTCTCAAATACCAGTTTTTTACCCTCCTAGAGGAGTACCTCAATAGAACTGTTTCTTGTGCAAAGATCTGTGGTGCAAGAATGGAAAAATTAAAAAATTAAAAACATTTATATGATTATTTCATTGGGTTGCAGGCCTTTTTACATTTATTAACCAAATGCACACATCCAAAAAAATACTAATATTGCCATCGTTCCCCCAGATCTGTCCGCTCTCTTGGGTCTGTTCTTTATTCATCTCTTTTCTAATTTTCCTGAGAGCAGAAACAGTAGAAACTGGAGAGAATGGTGATAAAGAAGGGAATAAATCAAATAAGTTCCCAGCGTTTTGCGTGGTTTTGCTGTTTTCTTTCTGACAGAAAAAGTTGGTGTTGAGAGTATGTATGGAATTATTCAATACTGGCTGGCTGCCTGATGCCTAAAGCAGTAATTAGCCCTAAGCAGGGTTCTTTCCAGAACTTTTTTTGCTGCTTGTGACTTAAATTGAGGCATTTCTTGATGAGGTCACAGGTTACTCCACTGGACAGATTTAAAAATTTATCTGGGTAAGCTATATGAAATATGCAGAAAAATGAAGCCACCTGAAACACCAACCTGTATGCTTACCAGAAACTAGTGTTTCTGTGTGGGTGACCTTTGGTTTTCTTTTGTTTTCTTTTGTTTTCGTAGGGATATTGCTAGAAAACTTCACGATCTGCAAAGAGCTGTTGATTCCTCCTGGGACACAAAACTATATGGTGCGGATGCGATTGTATGATGTCAACAAACGACTGTTAAATTTGACCATAAGGATAGTATGTCGTGCTGAAGGTTCTCTAAAAATACTAATTTTAGCGCCATATTGGTTAATCAACAAAACAGGTAAGTTTACAGTATTTTATTTCATAGCTGTAATCATGAACTGGGAAATAAAGATTTCATGCAGTGTTTTGATTTGCTTTCTAGCCAAATTTAAGAGGAATTAAGGTTGCAGGATTTTTTAAATATTTTTTTTACAGCGCCAGCAGGTGTTGTTTGATGAATGTTACAGCAGACATAACTTAGTTGCTGTATTGCAGATTTTCAAACGTGAGCTATTGTACCTCTAAATAAATCAACGTAAATTAGGTCACTGTTAAAATTGTGGTTTTCAAAGACTGAAATGCCTTGAGAAAGCGACAGGTCTAATCTGCTGTTCTGCGTAACATCCATTGACGCTTGCAGAGCTACACGAACTCCTTTTCTGCAGGGACCAGACTCTGTGGCTCACAGCTGTGAATAGCTCTAGCTGTTAAACGGGTTAGACAGAGAACGAGAGGGAGAACGCATGCAGACTAATCGCTAATATTACAACTGAAATACTTTAGGTTGTTCCTTAATTTAAGTAATTTTTACCATTCTTATTTTATTTTGTGCAAAGGTAAAGTGTAGTTTGACACGCTCTTTTTTTCGTGTTTACTTAAAGGATTACCACTTATCTTCAGACAAGATAATGCAAAAACAGATGCTGCAGGTCAGTTTGAAGAGCACGAGCTTGCTAGAAGCCTCAGCCCACTTCTCTTCTGTTATGCTGATAAAGAACAGCCAAACTTGTAAGTAATACCACAAGAAGAACAGACAGGAGGAATCTTACGAAGTATGAAAGTAATTCCCAGAGGATTGGGCGCTGATATATTAGTATGAATATCACGTAGGAAAAGTCTTTCGCTATTAAGGTGACCTGTTAAGTTATTAAATGTCTAGATACTAAAATAAGTGTATTGGATCTTTAGACATTTCCTACTGAAAACTCCTTGGTTGGGTAATTCTGTTGTGTCTGCAGGCTGCTTTGGGTTTATTTTGCACGTTTCTCATGCTGCTTTGGTAAGAAAGTCAAATACCTTTTTGAAGAGACTTAACGAGTTGTATAAATGACTTTGTTACCACTAAAAAAAACCCACTCCAAACCCCTCATCCTAAATTCTGAATGTTAATAGAGAAGTAGTAGCAGTCCCTTAGTATGAAGTCCACGTGCACCGGAGCTATTGGGATTCTGATGTAAAAGGAAGTGGCAGGATTTTGGAAAGGAAACTTTTCAGCTACTTTAACTGGCATCAAGTAGAGAACTTGCTTTTTCCATGAAAATTGGAAATAAGAACATGATTTAAAGTAAATTTATCTGAAAGGTTCTGGGATTTTTGCTCAAATGAACAACAGTTAAATTTATCACAAGAATTTATTCCGACGACTTCTTTTTTCTTTCACAGAAAAAAGACACACAAATGTCGTGGTTAATCAGTCTGAAAATTACCAAGCCTTTTACAATAAATGGTCACTGAATCTTGACCAATACGTTAAAAGACCTTACGGCAGAAATGCAGAATGAATTACTCAAGAAGAGATTTATCGTGGCTTCTAATGCTTTTATATTAAAACACGGGTGTTCTTTTTGTGTCTGGGTATGTGCTTATTCATCAGTGCCATGTTGATATCTGGTCCTTCACTTAAATGAGTAAATCTTTGTGTTTTCCTCTTACCCTTAGATGTACGATGAGGGTTGGAAGAGGGATCCATCCTGAAGGCATGCCGGGCTGGTGCCAGGGTTTCTCCCTGGATGGTGGCAGTGGTGTCAGAGCCCTTAAAGTCATCCAACACGGAAACCGGCCAGGCCTCATTTATAACATCGGTATGTGTTGACAGGAGCATTTGAGAAACACTGTAGAACTTGCGAAGACATGATGTCAGTGACATCTGAGACAGAACAATTACAGCAGTGAAATATATGTTGTTAAAGTTTTTTGAGGGTCCAGAGAAAAACAAAACAGTATTCTGAGTATTTTTAGGTCTTTACTTTGAATTTCATTAGCTTAAAAATCAGTTTTCAGTTATTTTTACATTTCATGATTGAGTGTTAATAACTGCATTTACAAACTGTTTCTATGTCTTCATTCCCCCTGTATGTTACTTCTAAGTACATTTGAAATCCCACCTCCTTACCGTCTGTGATTATTTTGAGTGTCTGTGTGCTGTAACCCTTCAGCCACATGCTGCTTCTGTGGGTTTTGCTTTGTGGTGCCTCTGTAGGCTGATGTGGAGGAGGGCAACTTCTGTCTTCCTTGTGCTGCTAGTGTACATAAAGTACGATTTCCTCAGAAGCTTTTGGTTTTTAATTAAATGACAAGTTTGAAAGTTACTGCAACGTGATTTTTGAAGAATTTTTCATATGTTTAAAAGTGGGATAATTACTTGCATTGATTTGCTTGTGATTGGAAATAGTTGGGTTTTTTTATCTTCAGTGCTTATGATCTCTAAATTGTATTTGGGAAACAGAGGGTAACAGATAGTGTAAAATCATGTTTACCGTTTAAAATAATGTTTCAAATATTATGTAGTGGTATGGCAGAAACAGCGCACCTCAGGAACCCAAGAAAAAGAACTTTCGTTATGTGAAATATATCGTGGCAGATGTCTTTTGTTTTCTTTTGTAAATAATAGCTTTATTTTTAATTTGGTTTTATTACTAGGTATTGATGTTAAAAAAGGCAGAGGCCGTTACATTGATACATGCATGGTAACGTTTGCGCCCCGTTACCTATTAGATAATAAATCAACCTACAAGCTTGCCTTTGTTCAGCGGGAATTTGCCAGAGGCCGGGTAAGATAGCTTCCTTTTTGTTCTTTGTTATTACAATACCTGTGGTTAGTCACAGCATCTTCTAACCAAAAACCACATTAAAATTATACTTGAAAGTATTGTTGGCTGGTTACGAGGGTCTCTCTCATTGTTCTAGTACCAGCATCCTCCTAACACAGTAATTGCAGTGTTCGTATTTGAGAGGTATATAGATTAATACTGTATTTTCTGATACTTATAGGATATGTATTTGCCAATTTCTATTCCTAGGGAACATCCAATCCTGATGGGTACATCTCCACACTGCCTGGCTCCAGCGTCGTGTTCCACTGGCCACGGAACGATTATGATCAACTATTGTGTGTGAGACTAATGGATGTCCCAAACTGCGTGTGGTCTGGGGGCTTTGAGGTCAACAAAAATAACTCGTTCCATATTAATATGAGGTAGTTATTATATATGAATCTTCTGTAGAATGCATCCATTTTTTGATAGAAGCAGCTGTTTAACATTTACGTCTGTGGGTAACACAAATGAGAAACTCACCTCTCTTGCACTTGTTTGTTCTTGTTCAGGGACACTCTGGGAAAGTGTTACTTCTTAAGAGTAGAAATTACTCTTCAAGGAGCCACATACCGCATTGCATTCAGTGACACAGATCAGTTACCACCACCTTTCCGCATAGACAATTTTTCCAAGGTAAAAGAGCAAAAAATCACTTTTTTTTTTCTTTCAGTTTTTAGTGAAAAAAGGAAAGTAGGAGTTCTTTTGTATTTGTTGGAAGAAGGAGCTGACTAGCTTGTGTAATGAAATAAAATGGAAGTGTGTGTAGCAAGAGGTATTTGTTTATAATAATTGTAATTTTCTGAAGTTTTAGTAAAAATTGGTGGTCCTCAACTACTTCATCTTGTTCAAATAATAGCTCTTATATTGTGGCTTTCATGAGTGCGTTAAAAGTCTTATAAGGAAGAGCATTAGTACTGATGAGAAAATTGTGCTAGGTGATAGTTTGTCATCTGTTCTGTGTTATTTTCAGCACTTGTAACCTGTAAAAAGACTTCGGGCTGCTGCGGCCACTTCCTTTCTCTGTGTCTTTGGGCTTCCATGGCAGCGATTATAGAAATCAGAGAATTTACTTTGCGTATTTTAGAATAACTTACTGACTGCCTTGTGATCAGAGCAGGAGATGGAGCTCTTAATAATTAGTAGTTTTCATTCTGGATTTTGGTATTGAACTGTTAAAATGAAACTGAGCAAATCTCCTAATTTTGATTAGGAGGGTTTGGGATGCTACCATGGGACTAAAGACATTTTGAACCATGGATGACAGATGAAAGCGAAGATGACATTTCTCGTCCCTTTGAGACTATCTTAACTGAGACTTGAATGGAAGAAAATGCATATGAAGCCATTGGGGCAGGAGAGAAGTGAGCTGGACGTGTTTCAGTGATCAACTCCTGAAAAATGAACAAATAATAGCAAAAAATCTGTCTCGTTAACAGCTTGTGTGAAACTAAGTCCTCTTTCATAACTGTTACAGGTCCCAGTTGTTTTTAATCAGCACGGTGTTGTTGAGCCAAGACTGTCCACTGAAGTGAAGCCCCTGACCTCTCTGGATTATGCGTGGGATGAACCTATTCTACCACCTTTTATAATGCTGACTGTTAAAGGGGCAGGCTCCTCCGAAATCGTCTGTAGCATGAATGACTTCCAAGACAGCAAGCAGCTTTACTATGAAAACTTCATTTATATTGCCGCTACATACACTTTCTCAGGGTAATTCTTTATATATTGGATGAAAATATTTTGAATGTTCATGGTGTTCGTTAGGCTTTACGTTAATATTCTTTTAATGGTTGCCGTTGGAAAGCTTTTTCAAATGCAGCTAAACTTCTGTCACCATTGTAGCTAGCAGAAGAAACGCCAAAATTCAGAAGTTGAGTCTGACAGTCAGTAGGCCGTGTGTCTTTCCTTGGTTGGTCATGGTAACTTAGCTTTAGAGGTGCAGCTTGCCATTGTTTCTGTCACACAGTGAGAAGGATTTAGCATATGGCATCTGCTGTGACCCCACTCTCTGATCTTAGAAGATATGGGATGTTTAAGGTCACGTCTGGGGGCTTAATTTCATTTGGTGGATTAAGAACACTTGACTGTAGGACATACCTATTTATGATGTGCCTGGGAATTTTAAACTTGCACTAGTTTATATGCGATTGAAATCAGCTATGGGAGATTGATACATGCTTTGTTACTTTCCTCAATATAAGGTGGAAAATTTTCTTTGGAATTCATCTGCTTTGCCTGTGACGTTCCTAGTCACAGTGAGAAATCAAAGACCTTTTTAAGAATGTACTCGAACTGGCACCTTACACTGGTAATTCCAAAAATAACAAGAGGAAAAAAAGCCCAATATGTATTTTTGTCTGGTTGGCTATATTGGAAGCATAAGCTTCCTCAGTTGGATTTCAGTACAGATCTAATTCAGTCTACAGAAAAAGCAGCTACTCTGAATAAACATGATGATGGTTTCTTGGTGTTCCAGTTTACAGGAGCCAAGTGTAAGACCAGTTGCTTCGAATAAGGATGCTGCGTATGCAGAGCTTGTCCTTGATGTTTCTCCAAAAACTCAACGAGTTGTACTGAAAAAGAAGGTACCAACACACATTTGATTTTATTAAAATGCTGTTGCTATGTGCTGAAATAAAATCATATGCTGAGAGAAGGAAAAAATAAAAACATTTTCATGGTAACTTTTAAAGGGTGAAGACAGAGCCCATTGAAAGCAACAGGTTGTTGCAATTCAGGTTGCTTGAATTATGGTAGTGCTTCCATGTGAGACTTTTACGGGGGTAAGGGTGGCAGAAAAGGGAACTGGAATATAAGTAGTACAGAACACTTTAAATGCTTCTAAGACAACCAAGTGTTGCAATTGTATGTTGGATGTTCTAATGAAGTTACAAGGTAGGGCATGCTTCCTTTTTGGTTGCGTTATAAAAGCTAAGTCTTCTGTTTCTGGAGTTCTTAAGAAATGGAAACTGTATTTAAATATTGCTGAGATTAAAAAGAGCTTGTAAATACACCTCTGCTTCTAACAGTGCTAACGTAGGATGCATATTCATTGAATAGCAGTGTTGAATTAGAAGTTTTCGTACAAACTAGTTCCCAATTCTAATTCACAGGGCTCTGAAGTTAAATGTATACAAGTCATTCCAAGGATTATAATGCAAAGCATCTGATAGCAAAATAGAACAGAAATATTTGCTCTGTACTGCTGCGTTCATTTAAATGTTGAATTTTTGTGCAACAGGAGCCAGGAAAGCGATCCCAGCTTTGGAGGATGACGGGCACGGGAATGCTTTGCCATGAAGGTTCTTCAGTTCCTCATAACCCCCATAAACCTTCTCCTCGGGCTGTGGACTCTTGTATGATTTTAGATATTGCAGGCCTGGCAGCTGTCACAGATAACAGGTATTGCAAATACAGTTTCTTGGGAAAACGACGTAGATTCTAACCATGTCTTTGAAAGCTTACTTAATATGATATTCTCTGAAAACGGAAATAAATTATTCTGAAGGCATGTGGAAGAGCTAGATTTTATCCGTCTTCGTGAATGGACCTCATGATCACTTTTGTGACTTGGAAATGTTTTTAAAAGCGTGGCTAATATAGTCTCAGTAGCAGATTGTCAAAAGAGCACTTCAGAAATGAGATCAGGAAAGTGCGCTTGAACAAAAAAGGAGTAAGCGTTCACCATTAACACTTCTCAAGAGTCAAACTGAGGAGCTGGAATCTCTAAGTATTGGGCACATGCTAATTTTGTTGCAGGTACGAGCCCCTGATGTTGAGGAAGCCCGACCGACGGCGCAGTACTACCCAAACGTGGAGTTTCCGTGATGGAAAGTTGACCTGCGGTATTCATGGACTTGTTGTCCAGGTCAGAACTGATTCTATGTTGAACTTGTTGTCCGTTGCTGCCATAGATGACGCGGTCATTTGGGCTTAGGAGTGAAGTGAACTAAAAGCTTTGAGGCCAAAGTTCAGAAAACAGAGGAAACCAGACTTGTGCAAACAGTGTGTGTAGTTTAAATTTGTGTTTGAATGTTCTTATCAATTTCAAATAATTCAACTACTAATTCAAAACTAAATTATTAGAAAATTAATAGTACATGTTGAAAATGTGCAGTATAGTGATAAACAGGGCCGTGATACTCTCGCACGTACCAAATGTGACAGTGCTGTAGATTGTGTCAGTTAGTATCACTGATGAAAGTCACGATTTATATATAACCAGCACTTCCCAGAATCATGGTTCTAACGTTTTAGTAATAAGAAATTTAAAAGCAGTTCGAACTGTTTGCTTTCTTTGTGTTCCAGGAAATCTGACTTGCAGACAGCTAACGCTTGGAAATTTTTTGATGATTCTGCCTGCTGCTGTTAGAATTTGTAGGCACAGAAACCTGGATTGCTTTTACAAATTCTAGAATTAAATGTCAAAGAATTGTGGTGCTCTTTTTTTTTTTTTTTAAGTGTTTCAACCATATTTATCCATTGCTTACAAACAAATTTGAGTACGTTATCCAGCGTATTGTTGAAGTAACAAAATATGTTTGTAATAAATAATGATATTATTTTATTACTTAGTCCCATGATGTTGCATTGATCATTTTGTGATCAAATTACAGTAGCTTTCTAAGTTACTACTTGTCCGTTTGAAGGAACCAAAGAGCCCTGTGTTGCTGTTTTAAGATATTGACTCGTAAGGATTTACATTCTCATCTGCAGATGCAGAGTTCAGCTTTTCAAAAGCTTTCTGTCATTTTGAAAATATTTTCAGGAAGGACTTCCCATGCTCAATCCTGATATGATAGCTGCAGTTTCTGAACGTGCAGTGGGAATACTTAACTACTGATCTTGGCTTGGTTTCTTCTGGCTGCCAAGCTGATTAAACATGAGTTACTAGAAGCTTTAGTAATACCAAGTAAAATGCTGCTAGACTGCTTTTCTTTTAGTACTGAAGAGTAACAAATGTGTTCATTTCCCTCACACCCAGACTACTCAGCCTGAGGTGGAGTCTCAGGTGACTTTTTTCTACAGCTGTGTAAGGAGAGGAAAGTAAAATGCATTTTTTACATTAATGTATGTAAATAGTTATCTGAAGCCTTTACCTGTTTTTTTTTCTTTACCCTTACTACTTTCTGCAGGCAAAGGGAGGAATACGAGGTCTTCATGATGGAGCAGAAGTTGTTCTTGGTCCTGATACTTCACTTGAACTTTTGGGGCCGGTTCCACCTGAACAGCAGTTCATAAACCAGAAGATGAGGCCTGGCTCGGGAGTACTGGCCGTTAGAGTCATCCCGGATGGGCCAACGAGAGTTCTACAGGTGAAGGTCCCACATTAACTAGAACCTAGTTTCATTATTTGCTTGTACTTGAAATACTTTTTCTGTATTGCATCTCTAAATTCCTACAAAAAGTTAACTTCATGATGATATGAAAGGGGAGGGGAATAAAACAGAAGTATTGCAGCAAAAGTTATCGTCGTACTTTATTTTTTTAAAAAAATAATTTTATAAGGTAGGACAATATAGCTGTTATTCATAAATAGGAAAGTGATCATTGTAGTAATTTATTTGATTATCAGATAACAGATTTTAACCAACGTAGAAACGATCGTTTATCCGGTGAAGGAGACGAACTTCCAGTTACGGAACAAGATCTACGCAAGTTTAAAAATCCAGATACAGAGCAGGAATTAGAAGTAAGCTACTACAACTACTATCTGTCTAATTTATGTATTGTTTTCCTTCCTAGATTTTAGAGAGAGGTTTGGGGAGGGTTGGTCGTTAGCTTTTCCTCATTATGACCTCTTGTTATGAACTTGTAGATTTTCCTACTAAAACTCATTCTTAGAAGTTGGGCTTATATGTCTTAAGACCTCTTTATTCGAAGACTAATTGTAAATGAGCTGTTCAGCCTCTCTGGAGATCAGGCTGAAAAAATAATTTCTTTGCAGGCTTATGTATTCAGTATCACAGGGTTTTTCAGTGTTGGTTGGTTTGTGGGGTTTTTTCCCCCCCCGCTTCAAATATTCTTCTCTCAGGTGCTTGTGAAACTGGAAGGTGGAATAGGATTGTCTTTGGTCAACAAAGTTCCCGAAGAGCTGATATTTGCAAGCCTCACCAGAATTAATGTCCACTACACACAACTGTCGACAAGTCAGGTGCTAGAGCTCAGTGTGCAAGACATACAGGTATTTGCCATTTTGAAATAAATGGGTTTTGTTGTCATAATAGGGTTGAAAAACCTTTAGAGGTGTTACTGCTAAAGTTTCAATTCCTAAATGTAGAAGTTTTGATTAGTGTCAGTGTTTCCTTTTTGCGTTGTTCTCTACTTAGTAATATTTGAGACAATGATACATTGTATTTCATGCCGTTGATTTCTGTTAGGCAAGTTAGAATCTTTTTTGTTTTGAAAACAAGTCGGATCGAGCTTTTTCTCCCTTCCTGGTTCTTTTTCATTACGTCATGAAAAAGCAGCCATTAGAGAGCAGGAGTCCTAATGCTGGTAGTACCGCAGTATAAATCACAGAATCATAGATAAATGAGACAAATATAAATTTTTATATTTTTTTTTTCCAACTAGATTTTGCTTTTGACTTTGCAGAGTTTTGCCTTAGCCTTTGTTTTCAGTTCGGTCTTTGAAATTCAGAACTCACAAGTTTAACTGAAGACTGTAGAAACTGTTTCTACTCTACTAAAAACTCCTTTACATTATTGGAATTCTGTTCCCAATAAGTAAGATTTCCATGGAAGGGGAATTGTGGGTACTGACGTAGATTACATGAGGTAAATGGATACTTGCATGCAACATTTAAACTTCAAGGCAGGAGTGGCTTATCTCAGCTGTTGTTTAATACTTTTGGCAGTGTTTTTTAAGAAAAGAAAAACCGCAAGAGAACATAGCAATTTTGTTACAGGTTTTGCTTGTTAGTCGCTATAACCATTTTTTTAAATGGAGGACATTTCTGAGTGTTTTTTTGGTGTGGTCTCAGCGGTGATCAATAAGCCAGCATATTCATTATCTCGCTAGCTCAGGGACCGTGTGTTTCTGAAAGCTTTTAAGTCCTCAGTTAAAGAGGGTCAGTTTTGCTGTTTATTGTCACCTGCTCAGATTTTGTTGTCTCTCTTGTCCACTCTGTAGGTGGACAACCAGCTTATTGGCACCACACGGCCTTTTATGCTCTTTCTGACCCCTAAAATGAGTGAAAATGAACCTGTGGAGACTGGTCCGGCGGTGCAAGTAAACGCAATGAAATTTCCCAGTAAAAGTGCACTGACTGATATATACAAGGTAAACCACAACCTTTTAATTGTGCCATGCCAGTATTACCCTCTTTAAATCACCTTTCCTGTTCCTAATTTTCACTAGTAATCTGAATTAAATAATTTGTGAAACACACTTTGTTGAATTAGTGCTGAGGTTTAAATGATTCTATACCCACTTTCATGTTTAAAGCTACAGTACAGTGAGCAGGATAATACGTTCAAAAATATAACAAGTTAGGCCAGGCCCCTGTTGTTCATGTCTGTGATCTTACTTTTCAAGCCAATTATTCTCACCTCAGAATTGATAGGTACCATTGTAGTGCAGTGAAGCAGAATACTTATGCTGTGCTTATTACGAGTCGTGTACAAGGTTATTACTTTCCTCTGATAAGCTGTTATCTTGCAGCATAAACCCTGTTCTGTGTACTGCAGCTATTGATGGTGTTTGTAAAAAACTGATGCACCAACTGTGGTACGCATTGTGAGGGCAGAACTGAGTTGGTTATGAAAACCTGTTTTCTCACTTGGAATCTTCACCCGTGTATTTTGACGCTATTTTGAAAAGCAGCTGATTTCGGTGTTGGGAAACAGCAAAGCATCAGATTCTGAATTGTTTGTATGAGGTAATGAAGCACAATACCTTCCAAAAAATCAAAACAATCATCACTAGTTGTAGGTAACTTTAGGTGACGAAAACTACCAAAGGCATTTTGAAGGTGGGAATTCTACTACAAATCCCTTCCAGTGAAAATATTCCATTGACGAACACCACATTGTCCTATTTAATGGCTTACATGGATCATATTTCTAGTGTTAATACTGTAAACTGAGACTTACTTATCTTCGTAGCATCTGATGATCACTGCTCGGAAGTTCACAGTTCAAATCGAGGAGAAACTACTTCTGAAGCTGTTGAGTTTCTTTGGCTATGATCAGTCTGAATCAGGTATAGTATAAAATTACAAAGACCAGTTTTACAGTATACAGAAGTATTATGATCTTTGCATATAAAACAAATTCCAAACGCCTGGCAAGCTCTTAGCTGCTTGGAAACTTCTGCTGTTGAACAGGAAGCTGGAAAGCTGATGTCTCAACGGGCCCTGTAAAGCTGGTCGGGTATATTGGGCTTGTTCCAGTATTCAGGTGATGAGCCGCGTAACATGCTGTTGTCCAGCACACTGGGCTGAGCTGAGCCTCCGTGGGAAGGAGTTCAGTATTCATCCTAACTTCCTGTATCTGGATTCATCTAAATTGGGATAAAAGAAATTGTGTTACTACTTTAGCAAACCACTTTGTTTAGTAATGTTTGTTTATTTAAACCCAAGGCTAGAAATGGGATCTCTGTTCATTTGTTCCTTGGGCAATTCCTCTTGCTTAACTGAAGGGAAATTGTGGCTGGCTGACCTTTTACTGGTGGCATCCATACCCCTGGCTTTAATTGTAATGGAAGTTTTCTTCCATTCGGTGAGGCAAGACAGAGCTCTTGAATCTTCTCATCTCATAGATACTGTTCTAATACTTACATTGCAGGTTTATCTGTGCTTTGGAAACTTTCTGAAGTGTCGGTTTTGGAGTGGCAATTGAAAAAGTCACTTTGATTGTGCAGTAGCATGTCTAGAGTTATATAATACAATAACTATTGCAGGAAAAAACTATTTTTGGCATGATTCAAAACGTGGGCAAGAGTACTGTGTCTTGCTGATCCACAGCATCTTCTGAATTGTCTCTGAAAAAATGCGAGTTTCCCAGTTTCACAGAGGACTTAAAGACTTAGATTTGTAGTGATGAGGAAGAAATAAAGATTTTGAGTTTTGCTCTTAAGCTGTTTACTAATCTGTCCTTTGGTTTGGTTTACCTTGATGCTTTTGCATGCTTTTGTTTCCTTACTTACTGTACACTCTTCGTAGTTCATCCACTGATGATGTCATCCAAGATTCGGACAAAAATAATTTTGCCATTTACATTCAACATGTTTAATTGTTCAACCTGAGTTCGTAAGACTTTGTCATCATTCATCTTTCCCCCTGCCTTTTCACACCACCAAGATGCTCTTACAAATAACGTGTGAACCTGTTATTGTCAACCAAATTTGGCTCACTCTGTACCTAAATTGATTTATTGAATGTCTTCCATGTAGGCATTTTGTCCATTCTGTAGTGATAAATGAGAAGGTTGTCAGCTTTGCTTGTTTTGTACGTTACGTTGATAGTTGAGCGTGTAAGGAAGTAGAGAGAAAGGAGAGAGAGGAAAACATATTGTAAGACCATGGCTACACAGTAGGAAACTCTGCATAGTTATGTTCCTACCTCCTCGGTTCTGGATGCTGACAAAATATATTAGAAGTGAGATTAAAAGCTCAAATAACTTAAGCTATGGATTTGGGTGACTTTTTTTATCTATCTACAAATACATTCAGGTTTTAGAGAGGCAGGCAGATCCGAAAAAAATTTTTGAGCCTCAAAGGTCAACCGGGTGTGAGTAATTTTGCTGGCTACACTAGCAGTCACACATACTTTTTATTTGGACAGAGAAACTATTAACTTTTTACAGAGTATGCATTCATAACCCCGTATTTATTTATATAAAATCTGTTCTGATTCCTGTGTTTTGTCTGGATGCAGAGGTAGAAAAGTATGATGAAAACCTCCATGAAAAGGCCGTTGAACAAGGTGGAGGACAAAAGCGATACTACTTTGAAAATCTGAAAATTAGTGTGCCTCAAATAAAGTTGAGTGTCTTCACTTCCAACAAGCTGCCTTTGGATCTCCAGGTACGCTATTCCCAATGTGCTTCCAAGTAAAGAGATCTGTTGTAGGAGGAAAAGGGAACAGAAGCTTTAACCTACTACTATTAATTTCCATTTGCTCTTCCATTATTTAAGTTACAAATAATAGAAATTCCAATAACTCCTATTATTTAATTTGCATAATTTCCAGTCTCTTCTGTAATATTCTTTCATTTTTGTAATTTCAGTTGAAGCACAGCCAACTTCACCTAATAACTCACTACTTTACAAAGGATTTTAGTTACATTAATGGTAGCGTAAAGAGGCTTAGAGGGAACGACCATCGTATGGGAGGGCTGAGGTAAGGGTGAAGAAAAATAAGAAGTTATTCAACTTAGGGAGCAGAAATACAGGACAACTCTGAGTGTTTTCATCCAAAAAATGTTGTCTTATTGGCATTGGAGGGTTTGCATGAGTACTGTGCAATATTAAAGTGAATTCAGATTGAGTATGGACCTAAGACAGGTGGAAAATCTGGTCCTTTTCACGTGGAAATAAATATTCTGGCACAGTCATTTAAGTGAACCAGGGATTCCAAATTACAGCAAGATGATAGTCTTGTCCGGTGTTGCCAGCTTGTGTGTTAGGACCTTCCTGGGCATAATAAAGTGGCGACAGTCAGCAATATTTCAATTCCTCTGAGCTAATACACTCATTCCTTCCAAGGTGGGGGAGTTGAAACAGAACCAACCAACCAAACCATAAAACCCCCTCCCCACTGTGGAGGAACTGAGCTGCTGCCTGTTCAACTGGTGTGTTCGGAAGACAAAATTGAGACGCTGACCAGGCTTTTTTGTGCCCTTGATATTATGGCCATCAAGATGTGCAAGCTTTTAAAGAAGTTTAGTTTTGTGCAATGAGTGCGTATCGTGGAGTCCTACCAAGATAACCCAGCATATCATCAGTCCTGCATTCTTGTATTGCTTTTACCAAACCTTTGTGCAAAGGAGGACAATTCAGTAGCTAGCTGCAATGTTCCTCACCAGTCAACAGCATCAGCAGTGTCTTGAAAGTGTTTGCATGTTAGCTTCAACATGAAAATGCTTATCATCTGATCAGCTCAAATTTAGAGAGAGAGAAAGCAGTGTTAGTGGTGAGTGCCTTTAAGAAACGAGTAATGTGCGCTGTTGTGATTGGATTTCCTACCACCTTTGGTATGATTGCATATGGATGTCTTGGCAGCCGCCAGCGTTGTTCCCAAGAGAAAACTTGGTGTGTACATTTTTTTCCCCCTAATGATAACAGCGACGGACTGTGTTCTGTGGCACAGAAAGAGTTCCATTCAGTTTTGTAGCACGGGAGAGTTCAGGGTAGGAGGGAGAGAATAATCACAGTAGAGCCTTTGTAGATGTTTTTCTAACTACCTCTAATGTTTCTGGCTTGAACATTGCTGTCTGGTAATTTGGTGTAGACAGATTATTTTTATTAGGTACCAGTATTAACAAAGTTGCCTTATATAATATCCGATAGTTAAACAGGAAATTACTTCCTACCCAAGTGAATAATGAGGACTACTCTAGTTAGTCATCCATTTACTGAAAAAATAAATAGGTCCTTTCTTACTTGCAAACTTACATTAGACCTGTAATTTACCTTAATTGCCTGCAGATGGCAGAAAAACTCATATTACTTACTACCAAGCATGCTTCAGTGATTAATGTAAAAAGATACAACACGAGTATCAGGCTTCTTGCCTTCTTCAGTTTTTCTGATGTTGGTGGCTGTGCAGATGCCATTATCAAGACCCGAACTAGAAGGGAGCTCTTTCTTTCCTATAAGACTAGTTTTCTTGTTAATTTTTCCAAAATTATTTTATTTGTGTGTGTGTATGTATGGACATATAGATTGTTCACCTTAAATGTGGTATTTTTCGTATAGATTGTACAGGTTACAGAGGGACCATGGGCTAATTACTGTCTTAGTTTTCTTCCTTGAAAATAATTGAAAAAGCTGGTTTAAGGAATTCTAGTACACCATGTAATGTTGAGAACTGAGCCTCAGGCTTGCAGGAAATAATGTGTGTTATTCCAACTCAGCCTGACATTTAGTCAATTCATAGAACTTCAGCAGGGTGGACAATACCCAGTTTTGTCTTCATTACGTATCAAGGAAATTCATTTGGGTTCAGTTTAGTTGAACATTAGAGCAGTTACAGCAAGGTGCTAAGCATGGAATCTTAAACATGTTTTGTTTTGAAATATTGCTGTCAAGTGTAGGAGACATTGCATGGGGAGGAGTGTTTAATGACTGTCTCGCCATTGAAGAAACGCAGTTCTAATAATTGATCATTGCTTACAAGTAAGAGGTTTATGGAGTGATTGCCCTCTATATCAAAGCGTCTCCATGGCAGCAGTAAACTGCTCTCGCAGCTTCAGATAATTTTTGTTTGTTACCCATTTAAAGATTAATTCATTTGGGTGCTGTGAATGAGAAGTAGAGAGAAAAATTAAAGTAGAAATATCTTTTATTTAATTAGGCATTGAAAAGCACGCTGGGATTTCCTCTAATCCGATTTGAAGATGCCGTGATTAATCTGGATCCTTTCACTAGGGTCCATCCCTATGAAACTCAGGAGTTTATCATTAATGACATTCTGAAACACTTCCAAGAGGTGAGTGTCAGACAGATTTTATTGCGGCAAAGGCTGAACTTCTCTTGATTGATGAGTTCTCTCCTGAGGCTGCAGGAACTCTTTTTTGAGTACTTAGGGATGTACTGCTTCTTTGGTATACAGAGAAATAGCATCACATGCTTCTCTTAGTACACTGCATTTTAAGATGAAGCTATTGTTGATCTTACTGCTTGTGTCTTCGTTTCTTCAGTAAAATTACCTGGTTTTGTGTATGCTTTTGTTGCAGGTGGGACTTTTTTTAATCAGCCTTGGTGGGGTTAATGTGATCCGTAAGTGTTATTTCATTCCTCATCTTGATTTTACAGGAGCTGCTCAGTCAGGCAGCAAGGATTCTCGGTTCTGTGGATTTCCTTGGCAACCCTATGGGTCTATTGAATGATGTTTCAGAAGGTGTTACTGGACTTATAAAATACGGCAACGTTGGTGGTCTCATCAGAAATGTCACACATGGAGTATCAAACTCTGCTGCCAAGGTAATAATTATGATGTTAAAGTTTGCTAAAACAATAAGCAAAAAATAGTCAGGAAACAAGTCAAATAGAATTATTGACCATCTGTAAATTGCTTTATGTCCTGTTCATTTTGTAAAAATTGTGTTTGAGTGTAGATTTTTTTTTTTTTAAATGCTCTTTAATACACATTTGAGGGGTGCCAGAAACTCTGCAGGAGTCAATGAAACCATTCTAGACCTTACTATTGATGCACATATATTTTGCAGATTGAATGCAGTGGTTAACTGGGGTGAGAGCCTAAACGTTGCTCAAGTGTGGTGTCATCTCCTATATGCAAATGAACAAAGTTATATTTTATTGGTTATAGAAGAGAGAGAGAGAGCACATTATAGGAATTTGGATTTAAGAGTTTATTTAGTGTAACGGGAGTTGTTAACTTTTCTTTTTGGAAAGTGATTACACTGATGTGAATATCAATTATTATGCTAATGCCTGAGGATGTTTTTTTCTATGCCACATAGCAACAAACTAAGGAATTCCTAGATTGCTATGCGTTTTTTCTTTAGTTTGTTTCCAAAGTCTGCAACTTGCTCTGGGTGAGCCTGCTCTGGCAGGGGGCTTGGACTAGATGATCTCCAGAGGTCCCTTCCAGCCCCTGTCATTCTGTGATTCTGTGAATGTTTTCCTGACAGGGACTGAGAGAATTCAATGATATCAGTGGGAAAAGGTAATTCATGAGAAAGGTGAAACGTAGAGTTTGCGTAATTACAGATAGCTCAAGACTAACGTTACCAAACCCAGTTAAACTGCCATAGAGATCCCCAGTGCGTAGCTGTGAGCACACCTAGCCCAGAGAGCTGAACCATGAGGAAAGATAACATCCACCTTTCAAGTTCAATTGAAATTGACAATTTCAAATCCAGACAAAATACCACGTTGTTGATATTCGTGTCTTAATCCCATATGAGGTGACTGTGTGTCTGTCAGCGCTGCAAATACCGGCTTGTCCAGGAGTCTGGTAGGGGACTTCGTGAGCGTCTACAAGGCAGGGTCCATCTGTGCAAAGGAGTGGGTTTGTCCATACTTTCGACTCCTGGTTCTAGTCTCTTGTGACCCATCCTCTCCACCCAATAGAGGATGTTTCTTTAGAGTTTCCTTTCTACAAAGTGTTGTTTCCTCATTGCAGTCACATCTGCAGCAACAGTCTCATAAATCTTTCTTTAAAAGGCACGAGCCTTCCTATGTTTCCCACAAGGGCAAGGTCATTCTTTGAACTGTGGAGTCATTTGTAACCGAGGGGTTTGTGAAGGAAGGCTTTCAAAGGCAGAAGGGCAGTTGGATGCTGAGGTTCTTTAAAAATTCAACAGGAGCCGAGTGCCTGCTTCCCATTTATACCTTTGAAAATCACCCCATGTACTATTTATCTGTCTTCCCAGGTATTTTATTCTTTCTCCCTGATATATCCGAAATGTCTGTGATGCAGTCCCACAAGTTCCCTTTTAAAAAATTTTTATATGGATTATGTATTCGTCCTTTCAGAACAAGGAGAGAATTATATCCTTTAGGAGGGCTTAGTAGTACCTTATGAACTCCTTCCAAAGGATGGATCTTAATTCTGCCACGTAGAAGATGACAGTTAAAAAGGCTCAAATAATCAGGATGAATTCTTCCCTATATATTGCACTACTTTTAGGCACCTACATCTGCTAGAAAACTAAGCCAGGAATGTCCATATGATAAAAAAATTGACATTTCAAGTGCAGTTTGTGAAGTGTTAAACTGCACCTGGGACAGCGTAGAACTTGATTTCTTTTACTCCTTTCTGCTTTACTATATGCCTTATGATCATGTCTAGGATATGTGAAGTTTTGGTAAAGAAAAAATGTAGGGGGCAAAAAAAATAATTCCAGTTATTCAAGAAAAACATGACTGAAACAATAGATCATTTTTATCTTGCTCTTGGTGCTCTCTGTAGGGAAAGTATTTTTAAGTCTGTTTTCACTGCATAAATTTTCACCTGATTCGGCTCTGCCACAGGGACCCTCATCTTTGCAGCTTACAGAGCTGGTAACTAACGCAGCCCAAACTAGAAGAGCATATAAACCGGTGGCTGGGAAAAATACCCGTTTTGGTTGGTTTGGGTACCTGACTTCTAAAGTGGCCTAAATAAAAAAATCTGTCCTAGATTTTCAGATGAGTTAGCTTTTAAGGTGTGAGTAGATAGATAAACAAACTTTGATAGTGTCATCATCACTTTAAAAGTAACGCTGCTTGACTGAATTGGAAAGTATGCTCTTTGAGTTGTATCTGGTTTTGTCATTTTATTGCTTTTCTATTTTATAGTTCTGTTGATTACCCCTGTAATGGCTTTTCCATGCATTTCAGAACACGCAGTGGGTAATGCCTTCTTTCAAGTGGAGAGCTGCAGTGTATTTAAGTTGGCACAAAACCGCAGGTTAAATAAAGTTCACTACAGACAGTTTTGTAGTTTTTATCCCTTGGAGACTGCAAGTTCTGTATTTTAAAAAGTTCTTTGATCCTAAATATAGACACCTGAGGGAATTTCATTCCCTCTGAATGGAGACTTCTGTAGTTGCCATATGCGTAGAAATGTCTTGCATTCTTGGCATCCACACTTTTTTTTTTTATTTCCCCCTTTAGGCATGATAGTACTAAATCCTTAATTCCTGTTTCAGAGGTGTTTCAATCAGAAATGAATATTGAACACTGATCAGCATGACTGTTCTGCAGCTTGTGCTCTCCAAATGGAAAATGAAGCGTGGTTGTGTCTGTTACTGGCAAATAGGTGTTGTGCTGACATAATGAAATTCCTGGTGGTAAAGGATTGAAAAGAATAATCAGCTTGTCAATACTGTATTTAAGTGGTCTGATTCTTCTAACCCTTACAAGGAATTCTGTTATCTTTTATGAATTAAGAGCACACAGCGATGTGGTTGCTATGACTCTGCAGCAGGGCTTAGTTTCTGGTGAGAGATATATATAGGATGGAAATAATTGTTGTGTAACTCCCTTCCTCTCAAAAAAAGTAATTTAGTGAACTTCTTGAAAGAGCTTTATTTTCATACTGAACTGTGAATTTTCCAGTGAGAAATTTAATTAGGCTTCTTAAGGAAAGACAAACACCAGCCCCAGCCGTGTTTCCTTGTTAGGTTTTTGTGTGAGCTTGCAGAGCTCGGAGCCGCGGCTCCTCCAGCTTGGCAGCGGCCGCCCAAGAGCCCCAGACTCACGGACAGAACCCGGGAGCTGCACCAAAGAGTAGGGTGGGTGGTTTTTTTCCTTTATGGCTGAGGAGGAGGCACAAATGAACTTCTGCCCGGGGCTTTCATTCTGTATATTTAATTCAGTTGAGAGTGATGGCAGAGGTGTTCAGGTGATGAACAGGGATACGAAAAGAGGCAGAGTGTTGGAACGAGGTAAGAAAATTATAAGGCTAGTAAGGATACGAATAGTGCTCCAGGTGAGCGTTTAACATGGAGGCATTTGTTGGAAAGGAACACAAGCAACACAAAGGGAAAGAGGAGTTTTAACCCTCGTTGTAAGATAAATCAAAGCAGAATCTCAAGTGGTTGGCAGTGACAGAAAAATACAGATAACGGAATGGAAAGTGAAGAGGAAGTAATAAAGGGGTTATTTTAAAAACAAATCATGAACAAGTGTTTGACTTGTATGAATGTTAACTTTAACAAAACTTGCAATAAATAAGGTGAGGAGTGGATATAGCAGAGCACAGAAGGTTGGTACAATTTAAGCAGGTTCTACCCAGGAACAGACAGAAATGTTTCCAAAGCAGCCAAAGCTGATGGTTCCCTTTTGTTTAAAGTTTCTTAGTTTATGTGACCAACTACTCATTTGATACCATTCAGAAGCAACAACAACTGGCATTATAGCAGCTTTGGAGACAACTGTGGTTCAGTAGTTCTAGGAATATTAGCTCAAAACGCAATTCAAGGAGTAGAAAAAAAAAATAATCCTATCTTGGTGTCAGGGAACTTCTGACAAAATTACTCAGTAGACAGTGAGGATCCCGCAACGGTGCAACAGCTGCAAACCGTGAGACGCTTCGCTGTGGACAGAAAGCTGCATGTGACCATCTTGACTATTAGAAAAAAAGGGGAGGTTAGAAAGCTTTAAGTTTTATACTTGCTTTAGAGGGATTTTTTTTGGGAAGGGATTTACCAGCTGATTTTCTTGCAAAAGAAAAGGCAATGTTCCTGTTTTGCTGACTCATTGGGGAATTAAGTGAAAAAAGGAGAATTTCAAACATGGTATGCAAAGTGTTGCCAAATCACAAACTGTGAAATGAGAAATAAGCATTTATCATAGAGATGACGTGAAATTTGATCTTAACCTACGTTTTTTGAACGGCTAGCATGTCATGAAAACAGGCATATATATCCCATATATCACAATTAGCATCTGAAGGAGAAAAAATGGGGTGTGGGTTTGAAATTAATGGCTTCAGTCTTGACAAAAGGCTAACTACGCCTCCCTGATCTATATATATAGTTGTGTAGAATAGTGTGTTAAATAGTAGAGATTTAAACTTGAAAGTCCTTGGCCGTGTTTCCCCGAGGAGGAAAACACTATTTCTACGTCCATGGGCGATGGCCAAGGTCCCTTGTGAAGCTGGAACAAGAGGTGGGTGGCATCAGCCCAGCAGAGCCCAGCGCCTCACCCCGCGAAGAGCCGCTGGCTGTTGGCACGGCGCACGTGATGGTGGGCCCAGTTAACGTGTTTGCGAGAGGTTTCCTTCAAAAATCTAACGGAACACAGAAAACCTGTGGGGTTTTGAACAGGAGGTTCTTTCAGATCCCAAGCGCGGTGGCAGGTGACCATGGCAGAAAACGGAACTGGCGGGAAGGAGACTGACTGCTGGGGTGTGCTATGCAAGGGAATGCCCTTGGGAAATAAAAAGATGGGAAAGACAGTGTTAAAAAGCAAACCGAATCTGCCGCCCTCTGAATACATTGTTGTTATGTATTAACTCGAGGAACTGGCCCAGACCTCTCCAGGCTTTCTCTCAGGTTTTCAGTATAGAAGGGGGTTTGTCAGGAGGGGGATGTAAAAGGGCAAATGATTCCATTCCTGAAAATAAACAAACAGGGAGACCTTAAGGCTTCCTAAGAGTTAAAGCTGGGGGAGGGGAATTATCTGTTAAGAGTATTAGTTGTTTAATAAAGCGCAGTTGTCCTCCAGCTGAACCCGCCAGTGACTCTGCAGTCGGGGTCATCCCAAGTTCAGGCCGCGGATCCGCTGCCTCCTGCTCCGGGAGCGCTGGGCTCCCGCCGCCCGCCCCGCGGCTCGCCAGCACGGCCCTGTCGGGACGCGTTAGGAAGCTCGGTTAACGATGGGATGTGAGCTAATTAATGCTCCGTTACTGGTGGAGGAGGCTGCGCAGGATCTCAAGAAACACGCGTTTGTTCGGTGGGAAAAGCCGTTGCCTCCTCCTGGTTGTCAGTAATTTAGAGAGGGTCAAAGTTTATGTGTCTCTTAAAATGAGAAGCTGATTACAGCGTTTCGCTGATTTAGGATTTTCTAAATTAAGGCTCTGTCAGTTCTATTCATAGTTCTATTACACATTTCTCTCTGCACAATCTGACTTGGTCATAAATGCGTTTTGGGCTTGGCCTGAACCATCCTTTCTGTTCAGGATTGTATTTAACAGTATGTATTAATTCCTGAAGGAAAGCGTAAAAGAATATAGCATTTAAATTTAACTGAATTCACAAACTTTCCTGCATAAATATCTGAGTAGTTCTTAAGAGACTGACGAAGCCCTGTAAAAGTATTTTGTGGAACTTCAGATAGCTGGGACTTTTAAATCTGACAAAGACCTGTTGTTTTTTCAAATACTTAAAGCATTTAATGTTTTAGTCCCAGCAGAATGCAGACTTGATGTGAAAGGCGGAAGCTGTCGTCCGTCTGCTTACTGAGGTCCAGTTTGTAAAATTAAATACATAGTGCTTCCATTCCACAACAATGCATGTATTGCTTAGTAAAGAAGCTGCTCTGAAAGTTATTTTTGTGGTAAGTCACAGAAATTTATTGAATATCAATCTTGAGACATTGAAATAAGAGCAAGGAAACTTAGGCTGAAGAATTTACTGGACTTCATCTGTCCCACTGCACCTAGTCATTATGTATATCCAAGAATATTGCGCGTCTCTTTCTTTTTACACTTTCCAAAGAATAATACCGGGGTTTCAGGATGGCTAACTGCTCTAAAACTTTTTTTTAACCATAACGAATCCTAGCAGCACGTGTATGTGTCTGCCTAGCCTACGACATGTGCACTGCAGAGGGTTTTGCCTCCATATAGCGACACAAATACTCAGGTTTGAACTGTTGTATTTTACTGTCAGAAGTCAGCGTAAAAACCGGCTTCCTCTAAACACCTGTAACAAGTTGGAGAGATGCAGGAAAGGAAGGTGATTTTTAATGGTATTGCTAGAAGTGGAGTAACCACAGGGGATTAAACTTACAGGTATGTGTTAGATGTTTAGACATAGTCCGTTGTATTTAATATTTACTGTACATATATTTATCAGGGGTTTACCGTCAGGTTCACAGTACGCATTGATTTGAGATGTTTATCCCTTTCAAGCCGTCCGTGCTGTGATGCCCATGGCTGCTGCTGTTGGCAGCACATCAGAGAGAAGGTAAATGGCGGGGGAGCAAAGGGGAGGAAAATGAAGTTCCAAAACTGATGTTCCTGCTGAGGGCTGTAAGGAAGAATGTCTTCCACAGAACTCGCATTCAGAAATCCGATAATCACTGTTCTTTCTTTACCTGTATAGCCTTAGTTTCCTGCGAGAAGCAGCAGCTCTTCTTTTTCAGGTGGACAGTTAATTTTATTCAGGGGAGTTACTGTTGAAACTGTGGAATGGCTTTTAATCATCGTGACTAGGGATTTTCCTGTTTTGGAAAATGTAAGTGCGTGTGAGAACTGAGGTGACATAATTCACAGTTTAGAGTTTCTAACTTAAATTTTAAATACTCTTCTCTACCTTGCTGAAATAACGTATTTAAATTCGTGCTTTGGTCTCTGAGACCCAGCTTTTATTAATAGAGGTAAGAGTACGAACATCATCACTGTGTGGTGTTCAGGGTTTTTTTGAAAGGTGGTGGTTTGGGGCAGCAGTTGAATGGAATTCATCAAGGAACTCCTTTTTTAAGGAGTTCTGCAAAGCAGAGAACTGTAAACCCTGTGATTTCTAATGTAAATGCAGTTCATTGTGAGGTTTGCACAGAAGTTGTAACTGACCTACATTTAATTTCATCACTTTCTCCCTTAAAAATCCATGTTGGAATGTTCTCCTTTGCTCACTCAATAATATTTGTAAACGTACCATTCTCTGATGCTAGAATTACAATGGAATGTTTGGACTAAAGTCATAATTGTGTATTTATCCTTTCGGGATGTCCTTAGAGAACCAGGCAGTGCCAAGAGCTTAAAAAGACTTTAAAAGATTACTTAAAACTTCTTTCCATGCTGTGTGCTTCATGCGTCTGGCTTAGAGGGAACATGCAGTACAAGGTCTAGAATTAGTTTTCACTTGCTTTGAATTCTTCTTGTGCCCCATAAGCCTTATTGTTTGGCACCAGCTTTGATTCCCAAACACTGTATATGGGTGGTTTTGTTTTTCTTCTGTTGCTTGAAACAGCAAAGGATACATAGTTGTCAAAGTTTTTGTGGCAAAACTTCCTTAATTATTGGGCCTTTCAAAACAAAAACAAAAACAAACACACACTCCCCCAAAAAAGCCAGAACACGAGTAGATTAGTTTCTTGTACAGATAGTATTTCAACTGCTTTTGCAGGCTGTGGTAGATGGTTAGTATTGATTGGTGACATTGTGTAAACAGAAAACAAGAAATGATGAATCATCTGTTTACTGCAGTCTACAGAGGCGGCAGCTGAGGCCAGCGTGCCCCGGGCTGATGGAAGGGTAATAACGTTTTCAATAATCGTGAAGTGTTGAGAGTGGTTTACACGTTGTTCAAAGATAGTGCTCACAGTAGCATAATGTCTGGAATTGGGAGGGAAATGGGAAAGCCGTCGTATTTCACCTTCCTTGGGAGGATCAGTTTATGTCAGACCACACAGGCCCAGGTGAAGGACGCGGAGCAGGTCGTATTTTCAGCTTGCGGTACGTTACCGGTTGGGAGCTTCACATATGAACCAGCGTGGGATGAAAACCAGGGGTGGAGCATCTTTAGAATGTAGACCTGGAAGAAAAGGTCAGTGTCCCTCTGCAGAGGGGAAATGCAGGAAGTGCCATCTGCTTTGGGGACACAATGAGTCCAAGGAGAAGGAGGGTGTCTGTGAATGAAGACGGACTGGAGCTTTTTGGAGAGGTTCTCCTTTTTCTGTCCAGGCAGAATGGATAAGGCAAAGGATTAAGCAACGCATGTTAGCGATAACTAGAAATATTTTTAGTACCCGAAATGACAGAAGTTTTAATTAGTAGCCTGGAAGACTCATGCTTTGTTTCATTTGGAGATGCCAGGCTGGTAAGTAAAATACCCGGCTTCTTCCATGCACCTCACGTGGAGACTGGCTTCATTCACCAACACCTTTGTGCCTTTTGACTGGAAGCAGGTAATGTATCTTAGCTGATGCTGAGGTACTGTGCTGCAGTTCTGTTTCGAGGAAAAGAGTATCTGAAATGGGGAAAAATGCAGAGACAAAAGACCAAGTTACTAATTTCTTTTTTTGATCCGCAAGTGGACAAAGAACTCATTATGAAAATTAGGATGGAGAAGGAGGGGGACTGGTTTTTAGAAGTCCCTTGATTAGTTCCATGTTTGTTCACCAGACTGTTGTATTTAGTTATGTTGGCATTTACATGGTCTTAAGTAGGCTTTGAAGTTATCAGGTCACACGTTATTAACAAAAGCTAAGGAAGACAAGGGTGGATCGCACTTTTGTTGTCACCTTTGTTTATCTGGAGGGTATTTTCTGGGTGACCGGGTTAACAGCTCAACGAGCCACCAGCGCTGCTCTTCCACAAGACTTAGCATCTGAATCTCAATATCTAACATTGCACTTCTCAAAGGAGGCATCTAAAAGCAAGACATTTTGGGGGAAAAAGGCAACTGCTTTTGTGCTTTAACTTGTTCAGATCTCCCTTCAAAGTTTAAACTGGACTTAAACCGCTTAAATTTGCGATGGTTACTCAAGCTTCTGATCCTGAAATAACTTGCCACCGCTGAGTAACTTTTTTCTTAATACAGTGATTTGAATCTACACAGACTGGGCATAAGGTGGTGTGCAGGTTTGTGGGTGGGTGGGTCTTTTTATGTTCGAAATCTTTAGTTTTCCTTTTTAGTTAGGTAGGTACAATCCTGTTTGCTGAAATAGGCTCCAGAAACCATTTCAGGGAGAGTATTTCTGAGGTGCACAGAAAAGGATGGTTAAAAATTTTGGATACCTGGCAGTTATTTCACTCCTGTGGTATTACCTGTATTGGGCACTAGGAGTGGTGACACAGGTGTTGTTCAGTTCAGGAGCGAGAATAATGCGGACACTACACTCTGAATCCTTATGGCAAATAAGAGCAGAAAGCTCCCAGCAGAAGACGGCGAGTGGCTCGCTCGCCTCACACACCTTAGCGTGCCTTGCCAATGCCTGCGAAATGTCGCCTGCGAAATGTCTCTGGTTTTATCTTCACTGGCGTTTTACCTCTAATTGGCAAACTTGATCACGTTACGTTCTGTCCCTCGGAGCAGGAAAAGTGCTGCCACGGTCCCCAGCTGGAAGCTGTTCAGAAGGAACCTTTTCACTGAGGTGACCCGCTGGTTTAGGTACAAATGGCGCAGATGGCTGCAGAGGTTTGCCTTCAGTCTTTGTTAAAGGAGGCCAGAAAACAAACAGTAGCCGGGGAGGAGGCGGGCGGGGAGCGTGTCAAAAAGTAATTCAACAGGAAGTTCATGTTCCGTAATTAATGTGTGTTGAGTTTAGATTTTGTCACCTGAATCATGGCAAAATGGAAACTTTTCATGGTACATTGGGTACATTAGAATCCTTAAATTGCTCTGTTTACAGTGTTATTTTCTAAATAATGTCAACACAAATGTCCCCATTTAACTTTCCTTTTACAGTTAATGGAGACTATGACTTCTAAATTGTGTGTATGTGATTTTTTTCCTCCTGACTAGAAGAAGAGTTTACTATTACAGTAAAATCCTCTCTGTGCACTAAACCAGGATTGTTATTGACTGTCAGGCGTGAGATTCTGCTTCACAGAGGAAGGAAAACCTGAGGAAAGACTGGACTGTGTTTCCCGGGAGAGCTGCTGTAGTGGAGCTGGCCAATGCAGGCAGGGGGCGGGGGAGCCACGGCTGTAAGGAGAGTTTACCACTTCTGATCAATATTAGTGAGTTGGTTTATTCCTGCTGGCTGGTTGTCTGATCACACACTAATGTAACTTTCAAAATGTGTTCTTGAAAAATCATTTTCAGGCCTTGACAGATTCCTTAATGAGGTTTGAATTTTGAAGGCCTGTTGAGCCTTTTAATTTTTATAGCAACTACTCTAATCCTCTTAAAGCAAAGCATTTGTCCAGAAACAAAGCCCAACCTTAAACATGGTTAATAGATAGCTGCAGGTTGCTTTGTATTTCTAGGCTAATTTACGCACACACGAAAAAAAAAATCTACATTAAGTTCACAAAGAGGTCAGGTGTAATTCAGCCAGTGATCACTATGCTCTGGTTAGTGTCCATGTGATCAAGTCACGAGAAGGGTCATGGGATTTAATTTTCATTCACATTGTTAAAGTCTGCTTGTTTAGATAATTGGAGTCACTGGAGTAGTTTGTCTGTGAGCTGGAAAGAAGTATCTAAAACTGGGAAATCATGTCGTTAATAAAAAAGAAATGCAGCCTTGGAAAAAATGATAGAAAAAGGGAGGGAGCTTCATCATTGCATCAAGCACATAAATCAACTGTTTGTCTGTGTCTTTTTTAGTCTTTAGTGTATTAGAATTTCACACCAGGTTTTAGTTGTGTTCTGGTGCAACACCTTAATCACCTAGGGTTTTTTAACAAAATTAATAGGGATGCAAAGGAGATGGTACGTGCACCAAAGCGGAGCTGAGCAGTGGGAAGGGCAGTGTCCATACACAGTTCTTAACCAGTGAGGTACTCGTCGTAGAGGAGCTGTGATTGTGTGTTACTAAAAAGAATTTAATTAGCTCTTGCAAATGTTCTAGTTTTGTGACAGACATATCTGCCTTTAGGCTTTCCACGTATCTTTGCAGTAGAAAAGCTTTGTATCTAAATAACATTTTGTGAGGTTTTTTGGGTCACTGGCACTTCTTTTGGTACATCTTTCACAGACTTCATTTATTTCGGCCTGACCACTGCAGCTGGGTTTTGACCGTCACCTCGGGACTGAAGTTGCAGCAGTGGCAGGCCCAGGTTAACGTACTGCAGAGCTTTCTTCATGGCACAAAAGCTGGAGCGACTGCGTACACGGAACTAACCGAGTTGTATAAATCTGTATTTCACAACTAGGATCTGGGAATTTTCTTCACTAAATCTCCATAAGAGAAACACCTTTTGTTCTTTTAATAACAGAAAAGGTTGTTCTCTTACAGTTCGCTGGGACCTTGTCAGATGGTTTGGGAAAGACAATGGATAACAGACATCAAACCGAACGCGAATACATTCGCTATCATGCTGCAACCAGCGGAGAACATCTTGTCGCTGGAATCCATGGACTTGCACATGGTAACCCTTAGCTGTAATTTTAACTCATTTCTCTCTTAGCAGCAATGATCACATTGAAAAGAGCAGTCTGTGTCACTCCCGGGTGATTATTTGCAGCCAGGGAAGTAGAGCTACCATAGGCTTTCTATTGGAATTTGAGTGCTTGAGGGTCGGGGTGGGGGGATTGTTTGTTTTTTAAATTGACAGAAAATACATTTAAGAATAAGGTCTTTTCACATGTAACTGTTAGTAAAAGCTTTTTAGCAAATTGAAATGAAATTCCAAAGAAAGTTCATCCAAAATCTTTGTAGAGTCATGAAATACCCATGCAAACAGTCTTTTTGAGGGCGAGACATAAAAATAAAAATTAGTATGGCTGGACTGTAGCTTTCTTCTGTTTGCTTTCAGTTCCAGAAACCTGAGTTTCCTCAGAATCAGGACATCAGTTTAAAGTTACATTTCACCGGTTGGGTTATTTTGTGGTTTTCTCTTGGTTTTTTTACTTTTTTTAAAGTCTACTAAGAACTAGAGAAATGAATTTGTGTAAAAGGCAGTGGACTAGTCTTCATTTGGCCAGAATCTCACATCAATTTAGCTCATGATTTATCTGTTCAAGAAAGTTAAATCAATACAAGCCAAGTTTAAATCAAATATTTATATTTTGCATCATCTTGACTCAGTTTGTTTAAATGTCAGTCCTTCGGTGCAATGGTTGCAGCCTGTGTACAGCTCATCTGGCTTTCACTAAAACAGCAACCTTTTCCCTGCAGAGCAAAAGGCTGTATGCTGGGCGCTCGTCATAAAGAGACACTGCGGGTACTTAAATGGATCGTGAGAGGTTTCCCTCACACCACTGTGCTGTAAAGTCTGCTATAAATTATATTGGTAGAAATAAGGGAAATCTGAAATATGTCAGTCTTTGCTGAAAAGTCAATTATGAAAGCACTTCATTGTGTTGTATTATCCAGTAATTAGTGGGACTGTTTTAGTTTAATTCTGTGGAGTTTATAAATGCCTCCCATTCTTTTTTTTTTTTTTCTCTTGTCTTCTTTTTTTTTTTTTTTCAAAAAAGCAAGTAACTGTTAAATCCTATCTGTTGAAAGTAGGAATTAACCATAGAGAGTGATTTAAATACTTTGTGTTTGGAAGTTAAGGTGCTGCCTGGTCTGTACTTCAGTTACAGACCTGAAGAGGGTCCCTGGGTGCTGAGAGCTGAAGAGCCAAATGGTGGTACGCGTTTTTAACGAGTGCTTAAGCCAGGTCACTAAAACATGTGATACTCTGATTGCGGAGATGGGAAATCGCTGAAGCCTGTTCTCAGTAATATGAACTGTTCCAAGTCTTTTGAAGCCTCAGTACGTTCTTGATTTCTTCAGAGCGTTCAGATTCTCAGCAACGGAAACGTGCACGGAAATGTCTGTGGGCAGCATTACCGTTAAAATCACACAATACCAGTTTAAAATAATTGACTTTTTCCAGTGGAGGAATGCACTTTCCTGTCTCACATTGTATAAGCTTTTGCCGTAATAGAATTTTGTCACATTGTAAGTAACCGCTTTACCTCAGGAACAGATGGGGACTCTTTGTCTAAATACAGCTGGGAAATAAAACCGTACAGAAATATTTAAAAATATACATATTGAATAATGAATTAAGTCTTCTTCTGTGGGATATTACTGTCTGTGCCTATGCGTGTGTATACTGCATTCACGAAGTATGAAGTTACTAGCTAATGCAATCAGCTGTGAAACAATTTTTTTATTACGTTAAATGCCCGGTATGTTTCTGTCAAGCCTGGCAGTAGCTCATCAGCTGTGACAAGGCTCTATCATTTTTTGAGGCGATGCTTCTGCCCTACTTTGCTGTTCTTGTCTTTGGTAGGTATCATTGGAGGATTGACGAGTGTCATAACTTCAACGGTGGAAGGTGTGAAAACTGAAGGAGGTGTCAGCGGTTTCATATCGGGCCTTGGGAAAGGGCTGGTCGGCACCGTGACCAAACCTGTGGCGGGAGCTCTGGATTTCGCATCGGAAACTGCACAGGCAGTGAGGGACACCGCAACTCTAAGTGGCCCCAGGTCAGTAAGCGGTTTGTATTTCCGATCAATAATACTGTAAAAATGCATATTAATACCTTTTGCAATTTCTGATCTGCTTATCTTTCCTCACCCAAAGAAACAATAATTTAATAATATTTACTATGAGTTATTATTAGTGATGTTGCCCATTTCATTCAGTTTGCTTTTGCTTTAATAGATGGCATTTGTTGATACTGTAACAAGAGTGAAATTTGCATGGAAAATCTGCAACATAAAATAGGAATTATTAAGCTACCGCATTAGATTAAAGCAAAGTTTTGAAAAGGCTCTACGTAATGAGATTAAACTTCCACCATGGAATCCTTATGCAGAGTTGGAATGGGAGAGTTCTCCCTGCTCTCCCTCTAGCTCACATTCAGCTGTGTAGAAAAACAGTTCTTCCAAGGTTTGAAGAGTTCTGACATCAATGTAGTGCCATTATCTTCTAATTTTCATATTGTACAATGGTTCTCACTTACAAAAAGCGTGGATATATGCCTTTATGTTCACATGCTCATCTGTTTACCCAGAGATACGTGGGTGCACATCACGACAGATGCTTTGGTTCACTTCCTCTGTTCAGTTACTAGCGTAACGTGGTCCCTACAAAATAATGATGATAGATTATGTTTAAAGTAGATGAATGTTCATTAGGAGTGACTATTAATGTGGAAAAGGGAAAGGGCCAAGTTCAAAAAATGCTGCTCTGAGAGAAGAGTCTTTTTACTGTTTGTGGCCAAGAGTTTATATGATAGCACTATGCCAAGAAGTCCTGCTGCATGTATGTATGTGAGATCCTGCGTGCTGAAGAAGTGACAGAAAATGCCAAGCAAGTGTCTTGGCAGAAAGCTTAGAGAAAATGTTTGCAAAATGTTGGGGTTTCTGGTTGTTTTGTTCTTCTCATTTGGCTTTTCCATTTCTTGTGTTTTATTATGCCACGCTTGGAGCCCTGGAGTGTCCACCATCAGTGTTTCAGTAACGAACAGTAAGGCTGATGAAGTGTGAGTGAAGTGCAGGAAACGCTGAAGAGTGAACCTAGGTGTACTCTGTTGTGAAAATGGAAGTGTTTGCCTGTATGTCTGAAGTATTTGGTACTTAGCTTGATTTGTAAAAACAAGAGGTCAGGGATTACAATTTGGTAAGTACATATGCATACATGAAATTACATGAGAACTCTTAAGTGCATCCCTCAGAAAACACATCTACTGTTTTGCTTTTACGTGTGAGTGTACAGATTGATTTATTTATTTAAAGCTGGGGAGAAACACACCTGGCTGTACTGTTAGTTGTCTTACCAGTTGAGCTGTGTTTTTACTGTAGTTTGTTTCAATATACACATATATTTAAAATTCACGTTTTGCCATACTTGTATGAGACCCAGCCTATGCACAGTAGCGATGATGTTATCAACAGCTGACAAACTAGAGAGCAACTGGGACAGGGAGGGCCTCTGACCAGCCTTATCTCTGGCTTGTGTTTGCCTGTGGGACGTATTTCTCTTTAACTTGTTAACTGTCAATTAAGAGAGGAGGTCAAGACAGATGAGCTGAACCACATTTTTGCTTCCACTAGATTCTGCAATACTATTGTCACAGAGGAGCACCGTGCGATGATTTTAGTGTCTGCAAAAAGTTTCTTACCCAGCAACCTTCTCTTCTACAAGGAAAAAAAAAAACAAACCACCAAACAAAAAGGAAAACCTTTCTCACTTACTACACTCCTCCAGTCTACAAAACCTGATCAGAACTTATTTTAAATAAAAAAACGTACTTGAGAATATGTAGATAATGTAGGAGGGGGGAAAAAAAACCCAAAACACGCCACCGCCTATATGCAACCTCGCACTCCTGTTTTGTTTGGTAAGGGGTTTTTATGTGCTTATATAATGAAGCAACCAAATTGTTCTTTCGGGCATATTAAAAAACAAAAAAAAAAAACAAGAAAAACCAACAAAAAACAACAAAGGATTTGTACATTTTTTAGACTGCTGTGTACCAATATCCCCCTGCCGCATTTGTTAACTGTTCAAATATGTGTGGTTTGGAATCAAAATAGAAGAGTGTTCCAAACCCAATGTGCTGGCTCCAGTTGACTGTTCTGTTTAAGCATGCTGGGCCGTGTGCGCTCTTCCAAGCTAAGCAGACGAACACAGCTAACCCTGGCCAGTACGAGTTTATGGCAATAACTGATCTGAAGTGTAATTTTGAACAATTGAAGAATGTGAGTTAATAAGCACAGCAAGAGCCATCTTGACCTTATCTTGAGACCGACAGCACGTGTGTGCAAGTTTCCGGTGCTGGTGCAAAGTTGAGTCAACCAGTTAATTACAGCTGCATTTAAATAGCATGATACATAACCATAAATTATAGGCCCCATGCAATTCTCTAATTATATGGTTAAATTTTTAAAAAGCCCTGAATTTAATCTGCTTGAATTTACCCATTGGATCAGTTTTGAGTGAGATAAGAATTTTAATTGAGGTTGTAGGTTTTCCTAAAAGGCGTGTTCTAATTCCAGCAAAGTTACTGAAGTGAATGGAACACTGAGGACGACTCTGTGGCTGGTGTCACTGTGATCAGGCTGCATGGACAGAGGTCTCTTTTGGCTTCAGATGCATTGATTCGTACTGGGACTCATGCAGCGAGCACAAACCCCGTGTTTGGAACATAGAGCCAAATTAATAGGGCTGAGATGCAGATGATGACTTTAGAGCTTATGGTAGTAGTTTAAAAGGTGATGTGTTTAAAGTACAAGAAAATATTTTGCAAGTCTGACTTTAGGCTGGACTTTTTCAAGGCTAATCTTAAAACTTACTATGTAATCACATAATTTATTATGCTTGTTATTTATTAATAAAGCTGCCTTAATACTTTGAATACAGAGGAGAACATAAAATAGTTGTCGACAACGCAGCATGCATCTAATTTATAAACAGTTAATGCCTGTGTCTTGATACCTTTTTTTGAGCGGCTTTTATGTGTTCCAAGTACTCTAGTGTCACATACAAGAGTTCTGATTATTTCCATATTGTCATATAGTGCCGAAAGTCTTAAAGACCAGTTCAAAACGGGAAAGCTGTTATGTCTCTAGATATGCTTGGAAAGCTCTCTCCTAGAAACGTGTCTTAAGTCCTAGTGCAGCACAAGTAAAGAACATTTATATTTAGATGTGTCTCTAACTGAACAAGTAGTGCAGGAAACTGCCATTACGGCTTTCTCTCAGGCTTCTGCCAGGTCAGTACAAGCTTAAGATTATTCTTGAACTGTTGTTGCAAGGGTTTGTGTTCTTTTCTGATAGTCACAATGTGAAATTTAGGAGTAAGGAGATAACTTCATGACCTACCCAATTCTAATGAATTCTATTAGGGAACTTGGCTGTATTAGTTAAGAATAGTTTGAGATTGGCAAGCCATTAATGGTCACAGAAAAGTCTTATGTAAATATTTGATTCTTTTAAATGTACTTCACCTGGAAAGAAGCAGCCTGCGCTAGTTGTTCTTTTGTTCACCACTTCCATGCGGAAATGTGCAGTGAGGTTGCAAAGTTTGAGACAATGTCAACAGGAGGTGATTATTATTTTTTTCCTTTGTGCATCCTTGTCTCTGTTAGCTCCGATTGCAATTGTAAGGTCAAAAGCAGTAGATTTGAAAGCATGAGTATCGGTGACGCTGGGAAGATGTAGACAATGTGTACCTAATTGTATGGAACACCAACTCAGCTAATATACTGCAAAGACGATATTCTCAAGGTTCTCAAATTTTAAGGATAAATATTGCTTGAACCTTAACACCTCTGCATGTGTCCCAAATTCCGTCCTGCCCTTGGACTTGATCTAGATCTGACTTCTAGATCTGTCTTTGCGTAATGTCAGTCATGTATGGGCCATGACTCTGGTGAACTAGATGTTATTCATCTCCTGGTAAGCCCTTCCTAAGATTTTCCTAGAAGCCAGAGAGAAAATATATTTATCAGCTAATGTGTTGTGTAAACCTGGAAATGTTGCGTACAGGACAGTTTAGCTGATTTATCAGTCCAATCTGTAAATGACTTGGGCAGTGCAATTTCCTTCATATCCTTTTTCCTCTTTTTTTTCCCACTGGGATAACAGGTCTTTATAATGAACTGTTTCCTCAATTGATCTGTTCTCCAAGTTTGACCATTTTACTCCTGTGTCACCCTGTTAAATGGCTGTAGGCAGTGGCTTTTCCTCAGCGTTAACCCTACCTCCCATCTTCAGTCACTGCTGAACTTGATTTTATGGGTTTACATTCTTCTGTCATTACTCTGTCCAGATTCTTCCACTGCTGCTGTTGAGTTCCTTTGAAATCCCCCCCGTCTGTAAGTTCCCATCAGTACTGTGTGAAAAGGGACCGTCGTATCCCCGGTCTGTGACAAGCTGTGCTCTGCGAGTCATCCAAAATTGTGCTGGCTGGTTTTACTGCCATATCACGTTGCAAATTGATAGCCAGTTTTCTGCTTGCTGTTTTCCCCCAAGAGGGTTTGTTTTTTATGTTTTGTTTTATTTTACTGCTTCGCAAATATCTCCTCATCATTTAATATTTGTGTTCTGGATTATTTTTCCCCAGATGAACCAGGTTGCAGTTTTGTAGGTTGAATCCCATTTCATTTCCTGCCATATTTCTGACCTCTTCAGGTTCTTTAGTACTTCACTGTCCTCACTGGAGTTTTAAACGCCTCTTAGTTTGTCCTCTCCAAATATAATTTTACACGTTGCTTTTACTAGATCCTTGAAGTTAAGCAGGCCTGGTTTTGTGCCCACACATTTTGCAGCACCTCAATAGAGACTTCTCCCCGCCTTAATCATTTTCCGTTACCAGTCTCACCTGCTCAGTATTCTTCTCTTAGCTTTTAATTTATCACTGGTAACTTTGTGTAGGTGTGTGGGAGATCCTGTTCCACTCTTCACACGTCTGCTCTTTCTTGTTGCATAAGTGAATGTAGATTTTCTTGGGGGGGAAGTAGTTCTTCAGACTGCAACCCTGCACCTCTTCAGTATGGGTAACTTCATCGCCAAACCTTACATTTTTTTTCTGAAAACGCACCTCAGCTATTTTAGTTTCTTAACTAGAAAGAGACAATAATCCACCATGTAAAACCTAAATGATTTCTAAATAAATGAAGCTACCCTTAAGAGCGAACAGAAAACAGTTCTTTCTTCCTTTAGCCTATTCAAAGAGTGCTTCTTACTGCCATGAGGCACTTCGGGATTGCAGTTGTGACTATGGATTTCTTTTCTACAGCTTCCTCTAAGAATGATTTTTTTTTTCTTGCCCTTACTCAGAATTATTTTCCAAAGGAATGACTTGGACTAGAAGGAAGTGCAGTCTTCCCTAGACTGCACAGAAGTAAGTCTCACATGCGGTACATCAAGAAACTAATAGGGCCTTTTGTCAGAAAAGTCTCAAGTAATGATGATACCTGAGTGGAATCCTGTCAGGATTGCTTTGTGTAGTCACTGCACCACTCTACTTGCCCTTACAGCTCTGCGGAAGGAATTCCAGCAGTTGAGGCATGTGGTTACTCTTCTGGAGTAACTCTCTGAGGGGGTGCAGCTTTTTTCCACACCCTCCTCCAGGACTGACGGGCACCTCACGCTTTTTTCCCTTTGCTTCCCCGACTAGGACAAAGAGCTGAAGGGCCATCGCCTGGGAGCACAGCCTCCGTTCTTCACAGTAAAGCAGAATTTGCTATGCATGGTTGAAGAAAGTAACTCTGATGCATGTAGTTTTCATTATTTTTTTAGTCCAGAGGATATAGTAAAAGGAAGATTAACTTTTAAAACATTCAGTTTGCTTATCATATTTTATTGCACAGTCTGTAATTCCAGAGCCACGTGTATGAAAATGTCACCATTTCCCATGTTCCTACATTGCTCACTGTAGGAACGCGCTATTAGCTGCTTAGCACTCACCAGAAGTCCGGGCGATTTGGAGAATCCAGACTGCGCTGACGTATCCCTCTCCCTTTTTTAGAGGGTTCAATGGATGTTAATTAGTCTCTGCTGTAAAACCAAACTCTAACACTTTTTTATGCATTACAGAAAATACCTTGCTTTGCATCTGAATACTGTTCCCAGGAGGTTATTGCTAGGTATCTGCATTACTAGATACCATTTATATTTGGAGTATTTGTGAAATCAATTGTCTTCGACAAACTGAACAAGAGCCCAGTTTAAGAAAACTGTGTGGTCACTGGGTTTTACCGTTGGTAACGTGTCTGTTAACAGAGAAAAGGCAGACTTTATGAGAGACTGAACTGTCATTCTAAATATTCTAGTTATTCTCTTTTGTAAGAAAAAGGACTTTGCACTAAACCATCAGTGTTGACATTTGAGGGCAGAAAGACACCCTGGATATGTTCAGACTGTTGGCTAAGGGACAGAAAGGGACGGGGCACTGGAAGGGAACCTTGCAAGGGGAGGACAGATGAGCGAAAAAGGAAAACACTGAAGTGGATAATGCCGAGTAGTCAGCCAAGCATAAAACGTGAAATTATGTTTTTCTTTAAATGTCCATTCATTGTTAGCAACAAATAGTTTCAAAAAAATGAATGACTAAGTTCTTGCCGTGGTAGTCTCCACAAAAGCAAAATATTTACTAGTGCCTTGGTAAGTTCCAACTAGAGGCAAGTATGTTTCTGTCCCTGGGTACGGGGCACTGCAGGGAGTGAGACTTGCACAGCTTTTGCATTAACAAAAGACAGCTGCTGTGGCTGGGTGCAGAACGGGAACCAGACCCGTCATGTACGGTAACTGGTTTGGAAACGGTGCGGGTTTGTGAGGAAAAGACATTATGTTGTATTAGGCCAGTCTGGCATGGAAGGAGAGGTGGCGGAAAATGGACAGCCTGGTTCCAACCCATGTGCGCTTCCAAACACGGCACTTGGGAAGGCCTGGGAAGCTGCTGCTTCTCAGCACAGGTGGACATTTGCAGTAACTAACTCATGTTTTCCAGGCAGGTTAAACCCAAGGCTCTGTCGTGTAGGCCTGGTGTAGTCCTGCAGAAATTTAAGCAATTAGGAACTTGCTTCTGAAAGGAGCTGATAAATCCTGTGTTGGATTTACCACAGATTTATTCTACTTCTTACACTTTAACTGACAATTAAGAGGACTGCATTTGCTCCGCAAAATGGAGCTCTCATACTGTGTGCCCAGTACTTAGCTATTAACTAAAAGAAATGCATCTAGACAGGGAGAAAATTTTATTTCCTTAGAAAATACTTGCAGTTCTAGAGCCTGCATATTTTGTCTAATTATCTTAGATTTCAGCAAAAGCTTTTTGATAGCGAGGCCAGAAGTTAAAAGGAACACCTTTTACTGTGTTGCGTGTTACCTGTTTTCTGGCATTTGTGTGTTTTTTAGATGCTTCCTTCTTCAGAAAGCACTCTGCTAAATGATGTTGCTGTTTTGGTTTTCTGGGGTTGAAACAATTACAGAGCTGCAGATTTAACTGATCTGCAATGGTATCTCTTAGAGTGGAACTGGAGAGACTTTGAAAAAGAAAAAAATTGTATTCATGCGTTAGCATCAGCAGAACAAACTAATAAGTCATCAAAGACCAGGCAATAAAGTATTCACAATTTCCATTCACAAATCTACTTGCTTAGAATTAGGTGGGATAAGCCGAAAGCGTATGTGCACCAGAAATGAACAAAAGCTTTATTCAAAACAGACGTGTCTGTTGGAATGTACCAGGACAAACCAGCAGACTGCAGTAAACCAGTCGAACTCGATCCCCAGAACTGAAAAAAATCTAATACACATTCTGTGGGTTTTTATAATATCTTTTGGCCCTCTTAGTAGTATTTTCAGTTCATAAAAATAGTAGGAAAGATGAAACTGGTGTAAGGCAACAGGAATATAGTGTTTGTTTATTTCCTTGTTTCTAAAGCACAAATGGCGTTAAGTGCTCGCCAGTGCAGTGGCTGTATGACCTCACGTCCTGAAATACCTGCGTGCTGAGCCAAAGGGGTGAAGTCTGGTACAGTCAGTCTAGGGCAGCTTTCTGGGAATGTTTTATTAGTTGTATACTGAGGAAGGTAAGCACAGACATTGGCTGTACGAAGAATAAATGCACGGGTACCTTGTATTACGTGCATAATCAGTAAGAGTCCTTGTGGATTTCCCTGTATGTATTTGTTTCTCGTGCGTGTACTTGGAATACCATCTTTCAAGTTGTCTTTCCATTTGCTTTCACTCCAGATGCTATTGCCTTGAGATCATGTTAAAGGTTTCTTTACATCCTTAATTTTGTGACCTGTATCAAGAAATGGCCTTTAATTCCCACAGTAATAAAGCTTTGAGTAGAGAGTATGTGAGCATACCCAAAGGTGGACTTTTTCCATTCTAAGACCAAATACAAAAATGTAGGAAATGCCTGTTGTATACAAAATGAAAATCTTCTCTTCTGTCCATACTGTATTGCCAGTACTTTTGTGTCTTTACTAGAATTACTTGCTACATCCTCCTCCCAAGCATAAATACCATGGCATCAGGTTCTCTGAGGTTACTCCACATGTTTAAAATGGTAGAAATATTAAACCGTGCAGCTGGACAGGTAGTACTGTTTGTACTGACAGGTTTTCTTTTCAAATTAAAAGATACAGCATTGCCTTAAAACTAATACCACTTCTAAGCAGTATTTTAAGCCGCATTAGTTTAGGTACGTATTTATGTAGTAATTACAGGTTTACTTGAAAGCAAAGGACCTTGCGGCAAGGTATGTGCTAACACACTGCTAGGCTGTTTACCTGTTACTAGAGAGATTTTTTTTTTTCCTTTGTCATTAACGGTGAGGTTTTCTGTTCGGTCCTAGTCCAGAGTCTGTAGATGGGAGCCCAGGGCCTGCTGGGATGGGGTTTTACACTTGTGCTGTCCTTTTGCCCTTCCACTGAACTCTTTTCATTTCAGTCATGAGCAAACAGTCAGTGCCTGAACTAACAACCCTGCAATCCTCCAAAGCACGCCTCGCTTACAGTACCAAACAAAGGGAGGCCCGCGTGGGCCGGCCCAAGCCAAGGAATGCAGCTTCGGGGTTCTGCTCCATAAATTTAACCAGCACGACAAAAAGGAGATAATATGAGCCTTCGTGATGATCTGAAAGGGGGAGGTTTGTGTCCCATTGATTGCGGTCTGGCCTATTGCCAGGCCCCGAGCCTGACCGACAGTTGAACCATATCGTTAAGGCGTGTAATACAGCTCAAGTCTTGTACAGCAGCCAATGAGTACATATCCAGAGGGCAAAAGTTTATAAAGAGTTGAGGCTGTCCTGTTTAACCCTCTCACACTGCATGTAATATATACTGCTGCCATTCAGAAATAGTCACATTGCTATTAAAAATGTAAACCTTCAGCTTTCTTTACTTGGAAAAAATACATGTGTGTCTGATTTCTAATGTGCAGCAGATTTATAAAGTGATCTGAGAAAAATACGTAAAACTGATTTAAAAAAAAAATCCAACCCACTTTTTTTTCCCAGTACTGCTTTATGCATAGTTACTTTTTTGTTCAGAGATGTGTTCTGGGTTGTTCTACAAACTCTTTGATACAGATGGAGCTATTTATTGCCTTGATGTCACCTCATTTAGCATGTGGCTGGTATTTTTATAGATAATTTTTTCACCTAATGTTGCTGTTAACATGTGGAACGCTCTTTATCAGTTTTGTAAGTACAGCCAGCTGATTTGAATTGTTTCTGTGACTCCTAACTTTAAAAATCAAAACAAACTTTCTGAGTATCTTTTCGTTAGGTGAAGCTTGTGTTAGAGGATTTTGCTGTGCCTGTTGCAGCCCTCATTGTACTAACTGGAAAAGTATTTAAAGGAGGGTCTGAAAACACATACAGTCATCATGGTTCACTTCACCCAGCCCTTCGTGCACACCTAGCAGTTAATGTCCTGCTGCTGGGCAGGGGCTCCTGGTTTGCTTTCTTCCCTGTAGAGGATTTGCTTTCCCAGAAAAGTAGGAGTACAATAGGGAAATATTTCTGTTACATTCCAAGTATGTTACACTCGAAGTAAAGCGACCGTGTTTGCATTTATTTACAAACAGGCACTGTTTGGCCAGCATTCATGGGTTTTGATGGGACCATTATAAACAGGAGTGCAGAAATAAGACTAATGCTCAATCTACTACACTGCCCTGCCTGCCTGTGTTCACAAGTTTTAAGACCTCACGCTGTGCCCTGAGGCAGAGGAACGTTATGGCCCTGGGCACTTTAATCTTCTCTAAGGCATGTTCAGCTCATGTTTTTCACAAAGGTGTTTGCAAGAAATCCCTGCTAAGAACTGTATCTTTTACGTTGAATCAGAAGGTGAATGGGCGCATTTTTCAACACATTTGTGAGACTGGAAACTTTTAAGGTGACAACTCTAGTCATCACTCTGACATCAGTACAGGAAGGGTCTGGGAGAAATTGGAAACTGAGATGGCAATGTTACATTTTGTTAACTTTCAAAGTGCTTGAAAAAGCATTTGTTTGCTGCCCAGCTATTAAGTCACAAGTGGAGCAAGTGCCAAAGGCTGACCACAGGTTGATGCACAGAGTACGGCTGGTGTAAGTGCCATGCAGTATGCAAGCACATACAGCTTAAGCAGAGCTTGGATTTGTAATATGGACGTCATAAGAACGTGCCCTTTGGGCGAGCACAGCTGCTGCTCTGCTGTTTTTAAAGAAGTGATTCTTAAATGTCCTCATCAAGCTCTTCTCAACCTCCTTTTGAACTTGGAGCCTGAAGAGGTGATACACAATCACAAACCCCATGAATAGTTTTCAGTTGTGTTTTGATCTTGTATACAAAAGACAGGGGAAGGGAGAAGAGCTAGATCTCTAAGAAGTTGGCAGGAACAGCCTCCATGATAAACAGTTGCTTCTTCAGCAAGCTGTAGTTCTCCTAAAAGTATATTGGGTCAGATAAAGGTCTTCAGCATCTGAGCTGGTAGATCCCTCGAAAGAGGAGGGATTTGACTGTAAGTGGGAGGTTTTAACCCTAGGCGCCATTTATTTGCATGTTTCTGCCTGAAACTAGCATTTTGGGAACACTTTTAACAAGCACAATATATTCCATGCATTTGCTGGAATAAACGGTGCATATAAGCTTCCTCAGATATGCAGTCAGCAGGGAGCTGTCTGGCTCATGATTTTACACATTCTTGCATCTAACTGAGACATTCTAATGCCAAATCCAACACTCATACTGACTGCACTGCGTGTGCATTTTTAACACACCTTAAAAGCATCTGTGCGTCTGAATCGGTGAACGAATTCCATCACAGAGCTGTGCCAGATCTCCGGGTTCAGGCATCAAGTCTTCAAGAAATTACCTGCCTGTTGGGAACTGCACCCCCAAAGCCCAACGCTGGGAAGGAGGCAAGTGTACTTACCCTTTGAAATACAGCATTACTGCCTGCCAGGAGAGTCGCAACGAAACATGAAATCTAGATTGCCACAGGCCTTTCTGAAATGGGCCCAAGTCATTTAATGTTCTCAGATGCAGAGAACTAGCACATAAAAACTAATGCTGGCTGTCTCCTTATGCTCAGTCAATGCAGGGGACATTCCTGCTCGTAACAAGGGTTCAACATTTGAAACTAAGTATATCAGTGAGGGAAGAAGGGCAGAAGCAGTGGATTTTTAGTATTTTGCAAAGGTGTGATATGAAATACAGACCATATCAGAAATGGTATACATTTCCTTTGTTATGCTTACAATGACTGCACCGTCTGTAGTTTGTTGCTGTCATGGCTGAACTTCCAGGTTAATTTTTAAGGTATACATTGTTTAGCATTTAATTGATTCTGGCACTTCTGAGTACGCTTTACACTGTGTCCTCCCATTACATGTCCAAGTACCATCTTCGTTCTGCGTTTTGTGGAAATTATGTGCATGCAATGATGACACTTAACAGGCGACTGCAGGTGCCATTTAGTATTGAACTCGAGCAACTGTAGCAGGTATTTCAGTTGTTGCATATTTAATGATAGAAAATGTAAGGCTACTTCTTTCACTTATCAGATTAAGTCACTTCTTAATGTCTGAAATGCACTAAAGCCTCCTTAGACAAAGGGCTCCCTGTATTTATGAAGCAGACTTTTTCCAGAGCCAAGAAAGTAACAGGTTTGATGTTATTTCTCCAAAATACTAGCAGCAATTGAATTGTTTCATAGGCTTATATTACCTGCCAATTTTCCTTTGTTTGAACTAAGGTGGTTTTATAATTATTTCAAGGGGATAAAAACTGTTCCCAGGCTGAAAGTCAGTATGCCAAGTTACAGCCCAGAGCAGGCTTTTATCAATAAATTTTACGCAAACCTGAAAAAACAAGTTTATAATGGAAACTCTGACAGAATTTGAGCTATACCAGAACCAGTAAGTTACTGCTTTAAATGGGTTGGAGTGATGAGGTAGGTGGTTGAACTGGAACACCTTTACGAATGCGACACGTTGATGACAGCTGCTGGAAGTTCTGGCAGCAAGAACTGGGCCTAGTCGAAGAAAATTATTACTAGAGAAAGGGGGGGAGCCCTGTGCCCAGAGAGATCTCTCTGGAGGGCTTTTATGGCTGACTCGCGCACCAGCTGGTCAGCTAGAATGGACGTGGGGTTTGGTGACAGGCAGGCAGTCCAGCAAGTGAAGTCTCTGTGAAGAGCCTCTTCCATTAAATACCGGTCTCAGATGCCAGAATTGCATCTCCTTGCACTTAGAGCTTGTGCAGGATTTGGGGTGTCCTTGCACTCTGCCAGTTCCGGATCAGTATCTGTACATAAGCTCATGTTGGGCTTTGTGAAGAGGTTTGTAGTTGCCAGTGCTGCTGTCTTACCAAGAGGGCAGATTAGAAATTCCACAGATACACATTTTAAATGAAAAGTTGTAGTGATTGCTGTGTTGCTCATAGGGTTTTTACTTGGTGCTTTTTTTTCCTCTCAGGCAAAGTTGCTAAATTTCCTAAAGTTGCTTTATTCTGAGTAATAATTCTGAGCGTGATGCTCAGAAAACTGAAAGATATAATAGCAAAAACACACACGCCTCTGTTTATAATTTTAGAAGTACAGTGTCTTGTTTTCACAGACCATCATCTGTTGATACACTAAATTTGATACTTTCTGATTTTTAATGTTTTTGTCAAAACAATCTATGTACACTTCAAGGAAATTTTTTAGGTCCGAAAGACATTCCGGGATGAGTACAGTTACTGTTCTCAAAAACACCGTGTATTTATGCACCGCAGCAAGAATTGCATCTATGTACCTGATAGTGTAAACCTGGCAGGGCACCTGACAGGGGTAAAGGTGCAGCGAAGGAACGAGGTTAAAAGTAATTCTGTAAAACGTGATTGTCTCTTGGAAGAGTTTTTTCAGTCTAAGTTGGTAATTATCATCAGTAATACCTGAACAACTTCCTTACATCAATGGGTCAGTGATGTGTTCGATCGCAAAACTTCTGGCTTAAAACTGGTCAACTGAATCACAAGAATTCTGTGAACTGTTAAGCAAAAGCCAAGCAATTAACACTGTTAACTGTTTTTAGTGTTGCATGCAGCCATCTGAAATGAGATTCTCCAGTGTTCAGTTTTGTCTGAACAGCGAAGAACTGGAGTGTGTGCCTCAACCTTCTGACACCATTTCCAATCTCTTTGTGTCTTCATTCAGCAGCACTCTTCCCTGCTGTGACTAGTAGACGTGAGGGCATTTCTGTCTTGTGTTGCCTTTGTGTGCTTATTAAAAAAGAATCAGCAGATCTGTTGAGTGCATGTTTAATGTAACACAGATGTGGGCACACCACCGTTCATTCTGCTTTACAAATCTTCAGCTTTTTGCATTTCATCAGTGTTGCTTATTATTTACAGAATGTAACTTGAGACAGTAGAACAATTTTTTAGATTAAAAAAATCAAGTCCTGTGGAATGTTTTTAGCTGTCCAGACCAAACAGACCAGTTTGCCAAGGGGCTGATGGACTAAATCAATGCAATTTATGCTAGTTCTAGTGGCATTTAGTTGAAAAGCAGCTGGCCTGCTTATCACTAAGATGAGAATTATCTTTTATCACCAGGATGAACATTTTAGCATGGAGGAGCAGTGGGGACAGTAAGCACTGTACTCCTAAGTACTTCTTCCATTTAAAAACAAAAACAAAACCTAAAAATAACCCGCAACCAAACCCACAACTCAGAAACTGCCAAGCCTTCCAGAAATTCACTGTGGTGCCTAGTACTTTTGTAGTACTCGTACATTCCCTCTGACCTGCTTCCAAGCCAGACATTAGAAACCAATATTCACTGCTGTTCTGGTTTCTACAAAATAGGTCTGATTACAAGGCCCTGTTCTTTCCTCACTTCTACAGTAGTCTTGTTTGCAAAGCTTCAGGTACCTCCCCTCACGGTACTACAGAAGAAGACGGCACAGGTGAATGTCTATCTGAAAGATGGTTAATGTAAAAACCATTATGCAGCCTTGTTGCTCACTCCCATACGGATGGTTATCTAACTTTCCTGAATGCACAACAGGAAAGTGTCTAAGTAAAAAGTTACTGACTGGCCAATAGTTAATTAAAAACTGTACATGATGCTTCAGGCATTTACTCTTTAAACTTGTCAACAGAAGCTACAGTTGCTGTAGAGAGGTTAACAGCCAACGGGGGCTTCCTGGTTAAGTGAAATTCTGCCACTTTACTGCTTTTGGAAGTTAGGAAGTAGGACAAACAGCAAGATGTGAATTACACTGGTTGGAACCCTTTCATTTCTTTGGAACTTTGCCTCAACATTCTGCATTTCATGAAGGCAAATGCATACTTTTGTTTACTACTTTGTAAGAATCTAATACGTAAAAACAGACATACTTGTTCACCTCTGGTGTGACTTCGGAAAGGTAACAATACTGTCATGTAACTGTACCTGGTACAGATGAATCCTGTTTATACCTAAAAAAATACAAAGGGCAGGAGAGGTGACTTGGTCTAGAGGGGTAATACTTCATAGAGAAGTTCTAACCACTGCATATAGCTGTTACTCAGTGGAGTAATTTTAAGTCATAAACGGGCTGTGGAAGTCATCTATTTACCCAGTGTTTAGGTTATTCTGATTCAGGGAAATGATACTACTAGAAGAATATAGTTTTAAGACATCGCACTTTTGGCAAATGAGGAAAACTAAGTACCTTTATGCAGCAAATGGCTATTTTTGTACTGGCATTTTATAACTTGCATGCATAATGCTGTAATTAACTAATGACCATCTAAAGAAAACCGAAAGCAGTGCAGCAGGACAGGTAAAGCAGTGAGACCATCTGTCAGCAGAGGTAAAACTGAAAATTTAACTGGTAACATTTTACTGGCACTATTAATGACAACATTTGTTACGGTTTCTTAAGCCCCTGCTCTGTTTCTCATTCTTTTAGTTGGAGAATTTCCACTCTTCCATTTCATCCTCCCTGCTGACAAACTGACTTTCCATCTTAGGATAACCATAGGTCAGCTGCAGTGAAGTGAACAGCTTTTTGTGTCTCCTGAAGTTTCTCTTGGAAAGGATCAGTGATAAGCACTACTTCTGAGCCACTGTAATTTGTTATGCAGGTCAGGGATGTAATAATCTCATTAACAAAATCAGAACTTACCCGATAATCATAATGTATTAAAAATTTAAATTGGCTGATGTTTTTCTCTGCTGTGCTGGAAAGCTAGTATCTTTGGCTTCTGTACCTTGTTTGCAAAATACATTGTTGATAGCAGACAGAGCAATGACAGCCAAAACACCCTGAGGGGCCAGTCACCCAATGGGGCGCAGCAAAGATGATACTATGTCATACATGAATGACATGGAAGAGATTCTGTTCCAGTAACACTCACTGCAGCCGAGAAGGGAAGGGGCAGGAAACAATGTCTGTCACCATGAGAAGGCAAGGGTGTCAAAGACTCGAAGGAAAACAAATTTTAAAAGGGTGCATGCATTGCCAGTCTGGGACAGGACTGCTGAAAGGGAAAGGTAACAAAAAAACAAGGCTCCAGAGAAAACATCTGCAGAAAGCGAAGCTTAGAACGCAAGTACTCTTGTGTGCTATTGCCGCGCAGCTTAAAATGTGTTGTTACATGGGATTTTTTTTCCTGTCTTTTGATCAAAAAGGAAAGAAGCAGGTCATTGTACAGGATCTTTACAAAGCATCAAGATGGGAAGTAGAGAGCACTAATCAGAAGTGGTGCGTTTGGCTTGGAAAATTGCTAACAGCAGTAGTCTGAAAGAGATACGAAAAAGCATGCAGCAGACCCGGAGTGATGCTGTTGGGGAAAGGACAGAGAATAAAGGAGGGCTAGGCAGCCTGTAACACAATTCTTCAGGGGTAGGGCGTTCCAAAAAGCTTAAAGGAATTCAGAATATTATTTTTTAACAAAATACTGCTAAGGGAGGAACCTAGCTTGCAGTTCTTTACCACTGTGGCCAGTACCAACCTCTGATGTCTGTTCAGCCACACATCTGTGTGTCTTTTATTATTGTCATTTTTTAGTAAGCGCTCAAAAAGGATAAAAGGATGCTAAACCCTACTACAGAGACTCTAATTAACCGTGGATTTTTCTTTTGTATTAACTGCATGTGCCTATTTCCATAATCCTTCAATTTTCAAACTACTGATGCTGTCCATCAATGTGAGCTCTATCTAGGTTGATGCACTCTTTTTTTCTGTAGAGAAGAGAGAAGAAACAGTCAAATCAGTAAAACTCTCATGATAAACAGATCCCAAAATCTGCAGACAGTATACTCAAGTTTAGGTTGCTCTTCCTCCTATTAATTTAGTAGACTGCCCCTTAATTGTAGAGGAGAACTGGGAGACATTTCTTTGAAATGTAGAACTTCCAGATCAAGTATTACAGAATCTACATGCTGTATTTGTGAAGACCTTGTATTTTTAAAGGCTTTGTCACACCTCATATTTCAAAAGAAATACAACTTTGTGTGCTGACAGGTTTCAGTGAAGGAAAAGCTCTGCTGTTGCACTAAGTCATGTCTCTGCATCTATTTTGCAAGTAGGACACAAGCGGAGAGAGTGAGAAAGCCACGGTGCTGCAGAGGACCTCAAGGGCTGTTGCCCCACTATTCAGAAAGTCAAGCAGAAGGACAAGAACAGCTCTTCAAACTGACTGACAACATCCAAGATGAGTTGTAAGTACTGACTTAACACAGTTACTTTAAGTAGTTCTGTTTGCTGCCATTGTATCTTTATGTCTTTGGGGAAGAGGGACTAAAACTGCTTTACACGTACGTACATGCACGTAACATTTTGTTTGTTTTCTCTTGGTACGCGTTAGCAGCAGAGAATGAGCACCTGAAAACTTCCACAGTGGCCTGTCCTCTGGCGATGTACAATCATTGCAGGTGCCACAGGGCACCGTTGGTTCCCTTGTTGCTAACCGCCATTGATCGCATGTCACATACAGGCTGGGAAGGAATTGGAGTCTTGGTTTGTTGACTCCTGTTCCTATTAATGTCCCTCGTCCCTTTCTAGCATTACAAAAGATGAAGTCTCATTAAGTTTTTAAGTAATCCTTAGTCCATTTCACATGCGTAATACATGTCCAACCCTCCCCGTGCATTGATAAAACAGGTGCATGTCTTAACCCTGTACTCTTCTTCCTCTGTAACGGGCATACAGGCAGAACTAGTAGCTCTTCCCATATCTGTCCCTTATCGTCTTGTTCTCACAGCCCAAAGCCTGGCAGAGTGGCTGGTGATTCCGTGACAGCAAGCCGTGAACCATCAGGGACCTGCCCAGAGAGCACTCTGAGGGGGCTCTGGCTTAGTTGTGAGGGAAGCTAACTTGGATGCCTGTGGTACACGTTATCCCTAAGATACGGCTGAAAGCCATGTGCCACTCTAGATTCTGCCTTCAGCTGCCTGTGAGGAAGTTTGTAATCTGCCACTTGCTCGCAGCCCTGTGATCTTACACTCTCATTATCCTGTTTTCTTCTCCTTTAAGGGTCTTCATGCATATACAGTCTGCCTCTTAGGTTGGGAGAACAGAAAGCATGCAATTTGTGACCAAAGAAAGTCAACTTTTTGCAAGTGTACCCCATGAGCAGATCAGTGGGCTTTTGTCATCGAGTCACACTGTTCGTTCACTGTGGCTTTCACCATTAGGAACATCATTCAACAAGAGAACAGTTTCTTGTCATGGAAAATAAGTACAAAATTATGCCTCTGACTTTTATCCTAGTATCATAATCAGAAACACATTTAAAGACCTGATTATTTGCATATTTTCCTTCAGAGTTAAATCCATAAAAGGGGGTTTAATACCTTGCTCTACTGTTCTAACTAAATGTTTCCACATTTTTTTCCAGTTAGGCTCACTGTTTCACTTCTGGAAAATATTGTGTAATTACTTCCTGATGTTGTTAAAAAACCCACAAATTCTCCAGAGATCTGGTTGCTTCTACTTTGTTCTACTGGATCGTGTTTCATTTAATTTTTCATTTTATTAATCTGAGATCTTTTTAATAGTGTAGAAGTACGGGTTTAAAAAAAAAAGAAGTACTATCTTGAAGTAGTATCTTGAAAGGTTAAATACCTGTTTCGTGAACTAGACACAGAGAAGAAAGTAACAGTTGGCAAGAGAAAATGGGTAATGATGCATGACTCAAACTTAGAACAAAATGTAGAGCTTGAACTACAAATTAGCTAATGTTTCTGTGCTTCGCTGTTAAATCATTGACCTCTGTTTCCATTCCTCAAAATATATACATGACACCAGTAAAAAATCTTGTATGGAAAATTAGATCAATAATCTGTTCTTATGGAAAAAATATAAACCCGTGGTCCAGTTACCCAGTTGCTTCCACTGAACTTTACAGTAGCTTTTAGTGCTTCAGTTCTCTCCACGGACGTCCCCCGTACAGCGGGCTGTAATACCATCCATCAGGAGAACAGCTGTTCTGCTTTTGGGGGTATACAAAACCTTCTCAAGTTTCTCAACTTTGCTGTGACAATTGCTAAGGACAGCGATACACTATTAGGGGTCACCTTTTAATCTTCCTTCCCTGCTGGAAAAGCAGCAAAGCAAGCCAATGTGCCGGCAAGTGTCCTCTGGTTCTGCTTCTAGTGGAAGTCTGACCCAAGTCAAAGCTAGAATCTCTGAAAAATACTGTACTTGCTTTTACATGCCTGTCCTACGGAGCAAGACTATTATTCTGCAGTCTGTAATGCTGCTCTATTTTAAAATTAAGTTTCCTGTGACACTTCATAAAAATATCATTCTCCATCCTACTTAACTTATTTCAAAGACTGTTAACATGGTCTTTCACCTATGTGGTTTTTTTAAGCCGAAATACACCTTTTTTGGTTTTTTGTTTTGTTTTACTTAAAGGAACGCAATTCAGTTATCGTATCCCATAGTTTTATCCAAGGTTAGAGCTGGGCAAAGTACATTACAGGCCTTTTTTTTTTATTATTATTGGAATGGTTGTGCTCTTCTCAGCACTTAAAATCGAAGCTGTTGACTTGAATAAGCGCATGTGCTCTTTCCAAGTTTATGGAGGCAAAGGCATTTGTCAGCTGACACGGCGAGGAGGCAGAGAGCAGAGGAAAGACACGTTCCGTGCAGAAAATTACTGGAATTATTCTTTTATACCACAAAAAGGAACCGTGATTGACCTCCTGAAATATTTTTGGCTATTAAAGTTCCATTTATAGCTATGGGTTTATTTGGATATAGCTCAGAGTAATTTGTGCAAAGCGTTACTTAAATGGTAGAGCCAACAGTAGTTTTGGAGATGGTAAGCTTTTCTGAGCTACCAAAAACTCTTAGTACCGATAATCTCCATTGATTTCAAAAACAGTGGAGTATTTTGCAGAAAGTATTAGGACAAGAGCAGACAGAGTTGTACAAGCAATGGGTCAGAAAATAGTAATTTTGAAGCTACCTGACAGCATGAGAATCTTAGTTTTACAGATCCGCTTCAACTGCTGTGGGCTGTTGACAGAGCATTATTATGCTATTTAGCATTCTTACTTAGTTATGATTTCATAATTTTCTGAATTTTTCAGCATTTTAAAAAACCCACTATAATGAGGTTCATTTCAGTAGTAAAGCAGAGGTGGGGGAGAAGTGTTCGTGTGTGAAATACCTATTCCACTTCTGCATTGCATACTGTTATTTTTTCACACATCAACCTTTTCAAGCCATCATATTTCTCAATATTCTTAACTCAGTCTTTTCTACCTCTACTATTCATCACTCAGACTAATCTCTCTGGGGAAACCTGCTTGCTGCTTAACCTTTCACCCCAGTGTTAAACAGCTAATTTCTCTTTTCTAGCTACTGATCCAGGCAGCAGGTTAAACTTGTTTTTTGTTTTTAAAGGCAAGGGAGGTGTGCGGTAAAAGCAAGCACAGTAGGTTTACAATGTGTAGAAGGATAATGCTCTTGTCATAAATGTCTGCAGACCTTGCACATATTGGCAATGGAACTAAAGTTACAGTTAAACTTCAGTATCAGGACTTGCAGTGTTCCAGTGCAAGGAAATTACCCTTCTTAACCCCTGTTAAAGGATATTTTTATATGCCCTTTTAATGTCCAAAGCTAGAAGCCAGGCATTTAGTGCTAATATTTGATTTACAGCATGATCTTTTTTAACTGGGTGAGAGGGTACTTCATCAGCTTGATTTTTTTAGAACAGTTTAAATTAAATACAGATGAATTGTACATGTTATGCTATTAATTTTTCTGAAAGACTTCTAAAGGTCACTCAAAACATAACAGGTGAAGACATGTGTTAGTTTACTATTTTTAGCTTCAAGTGAATACTTTTTTTTCCTTTGCAGCTTCATAGCAGTGGAGAACATAGACAGCTATTGTGTGCTCATTTCATCTAAAGCTGTTTATTTCCTGAAGAGTGGTGATTACACAGACCGCGACGCCATCTTCCTCGAAGTCAAGTATGATGATCTCTACCACTGCCTTGTTTCAAAAGACCATGGGAACGTGTATATACAGTTGACGAAGAAAGCTGTTAATACAAGTAGTGGTGTAGCAATGCCAGGCCCATCACAACACAAACCAATGGTAAGGACCTAGCACCTATTGTTTCCTTCATGCAGGGGTTTCTTTTCCCCTTTATGCTGAAAGTGTTTGTGATCATTAGCTTTTGGTTTCCTGTGCTGCATAACAATGAAAACTCTGTTTTGTCGGCAGTGAAAGTAGCTGCTGCTGAAAAGGTTTAGGCACAGTAGGACTTGCTCCCTAAACTCCTGAGAAAAGCTGAAGGCAAAATCTAAAATACTCCTGCAGGCAGAAAAGTTACAGTAGGAAATACGTGTTTACCTGAGAAAGGCTTTTAACTTTACAATATGTACATGAAACTTAAGTACTTTGCTGTCTATTTACTCTAGTCTCTCCTCCTCCTACACATTGCATTTTGTTTTTTACTGTAAAGTGTCTAAGATTGGAAAGAGTGTTTGTCATGCATGTAAATGTTGATCAGAACTCTCACTTCTGAAACCCATTACAGGGTGTTTTTTTCTTCATTACAGTAGTTGCTGAGGGGTCTGTTTTACAGGCAAGGTTACAAGCTCACCCTTGACCCAAGTCAGTTTACATTCCAAACAGACAAGCCAGATAAAAGGTAGGAGGGGAAGCAAAGGAAATAACTTCAAATATTGCAAGATGTTTCTGCTCTCATCCTAAAATACCTATCTGTATTTACCTGTCTCTCCCTTACTCACTTCTTGATTACTTCAGCCTCAGCCTGAGAAGGAATCTCCACTGAAACATTTCTGTTCCTTACAGGAGACTTCAAGCCTAATCCCTTCAGTTACTGAAGTGATAAAAAATAAATATATTCTGCTTTAGACGACAGCAGTACCACATTAAGAAAAATCACATTTCTTTTTGCAGGTGAAAGTGAAATCTGAAGATATTGCAGTAAAGCTGTCTCAAGAAATAAACTATGCAAAGAGCCTTTATTATGAACAACAACTTATGTTAAGACTCAGTGAAAATCAAGAACAATTAGAGCTGGACTCTTAAAACCTCTTCCTTACTGCCAGAGTGAACTGCAAGTATCAGTCTGGAGCCGATGGTATTCGGTGACTAGAGAAAGTACTACATGGGAAGGAAAAAGTACGATTTTAGTATTTAGCTAAAGGGAATCATTGTGCGTAAGAAAACAAAGTGAGGTGGGCTTTTTTTTTTCTTTTTAAAGTGATAGTTGTATAACACATAGCTGAAATGCATTTGGTTCTGGGAGAAGCCCTGTATTTTGCTAACATGTACATATGTAAAAGTGTTTCATGTAAATAAGAAAGTACAGATCAGGGTGTTGGTATAAACAGAAGTCTGTTTACTGTGTAAAGAAATTAAAGGAGCTATACTGAGTCTTACTGCACTACCTGAAACTAGCCATTCTCTCTCTCTTTTTTTTTTTCTTGAGAAAGCCAGTTTTCACAGTGCAGGACTGTAGATAAACATTTAAAAAATGAAATAAAATTAAGAGTTAACTGCAGCTGTTGAAGCACAGATGGCCTATAGTTTGGAGCTTTAACACTGTGATTAGGGTGCATTGTTTGGGGTTGTTTGTTGGGTATTTTGTTTTTTTCTTAAATCACGAGTACAGCTCCATGCACTTATACCTAGTTACCTAGTGTTCCCCTGAAATTTCATCCTTGTTTTTAACCCAAAAAAAAAAAAAAAAGCATTTTCAAGATATTAGAAAGCAAAAAGCTGAATCTGTTTTGAATGCAGCACTCGAACCTAGCAAAGTCTGCACCTGTGAAGGCCCCTGCTTCTAAGTTGTTTTTAAAATAATTCCAAGTGAGCAGCCTGGGAAATTGAAAGCTTTACCTCCATTTTTTTCCTTCACTCGGATTGAGTTAAGTGTATGTAGTTGGCTGCTTAGTGTGCAATTCTGCTAGCCTTGGAAATGCCGGGTGGCGTGGGGGGGAAAGAAATCATCGCATCATTTGTCTTCATGACAACCTCTTAAAAATTAAACTTTTTGAAATAATAGAAGTAACATGCTTTTTCAAACGTTGTACATTAAATCAGTGTTTGTCTCATCAAGTTTAACCAAAGTGAAGATTGAGGAATGAGTGTACTTACTTTATATACCTTTATTCACAGCAACTAGGAACCCTCAGCCACCACGCTGAATGTCTGCATGCACTACGGCACTTTGCTGTGCAAGGTTCAAGTGTGAATACACAACTTTCCTAAAACTGCTGAGTAACCTAAATTCTAAAAGTGTTATTTTGTAAACCTTTGAGTCAAAGTAAGGAGCCCGCTACAGCTGTACTTTCAACTTAGTTTACCTTTGAATATCTTTTCGTAAAGGCATACAGGAATATTTTTAAACTGAAGGTTTGAATTAAACCAATTCTCAACTCCTGTAAAGCGAAAGGCAAAGGATTATTGTATAAGGAGAAAATGTGGTATCAGTAGATGTGTGTATGGTCTCTGACTGGAAATCAAAATCCATAAAGGTCCATTACGCAAATGAAACTGATTTAATGCATCACTTTTGTATATTTCTCTGTATAATTTTTAAGTAAAATAAGGAATTCAACAAGTGCATTGGCTCAACGGTGCTTTAACACGTCAGTCCTGTTGGACTCTGCTACCAAGACTCCGTGCTGCTCTCCTCTGTAAAATTCTTTTTTAATGCAGCAAATAGCTAGCTGCTAAAGATGGTAAGTAGATGGGGAAGGAAAATAAAAAGTAGTTCACAGGTCTGTGCTGAGAATTTACAGGGCAATGGTTAAGTTTTGAGTACTTCAGTTTTGTAACAATTATAAGGAGCTGACACGCAAACACATATAGTTTGAGTTACCTGAGCTCAGGGAGCCACAGCAAATAATGACTCTAATTTGTGTATTTGTTTAATTTTTTTGGACTGTGCTTAACCTGTTCATTTGACTGTCGATAATGACTAAACAGAACATCATTTAAACCTTTGAAAAGTGTACCCACTAGCCTAGATGTACATGAGTACCATGGAGCATAACTGGCTCCATTATTGCAGTATGTTACAATACTGTTCCCGATCCTGTGCTCCTCTCGAGTATGGTGGCTGAAGTTGCTCGCTTGTCTAGAGACAAGGCAAAGTATTCTCCTAAGGGGACCCACAGAGCACTGATTACAAGGAGTGATGTACAGACATAAATGAAAGAAGCATATTGCCTCATTTAGTATTCCAGAACAAACTGAATCACAACTTTGTGTTTTTAAAAGTGCAAATGAGGTTATTTATTGCTGTAACCCAACTATTTTTATATAATTTCAGAACTCTTACTGTGGACTTCTTATTGCTGTTGGCACTACTAACATTATTACTCAGTGAATAAATATAACTTTCAGATTCCAGGAGCCACACTCAAAAATAGTTTTCAGAGGATGTGGAGAGTAAGTGCAAGTCTCCAGCTTTCACTCATATTCTTAAGAACTGAAACATAAGCTGTAAGCAAGCAAGACAACATAATAGTTCCATTTACCAAATTCTGCAAAGTTCTTCAGGTTCTGAGCCTTATGAAGACAGTATGCTTACCGCCCTTAGCCTGGTTTCATGGGAGGAGGTGTGACTGCTGCAGCAATGAAAGCAGACTCAGCCTTCAAACTTCAGAAGCTGGGGAGGAAAAAATTCACTGATGAGAGACAGTACCACAGCTTTCTCCCTCTGCCCGCTGTCTTTAGCACACAGCCAGTACAATTCAGGGAAGACAATGCTATTTCACGCCTCTTGGCTCAAGTCTTTATAGAAAGCTGTTCACCTTCACACTCTAATAAAGATTAAATAACCCATCAACAACGCACATCATAGGATTTCCAAAGCCCTATAACCCATGCAGTGATATGCTGAGGTAGAAATACTTTGCTTCAGCCCATTAGCTTTGATTTTACCTATATTTTGCTGGGAACTGTACAACTTGTTCTCTGCCTACCCTGACCAACTTTGTGTTCTTCCTGGAGTTGCTATTGAAGAAATGTAAAATAAAGATTATTGACATAAAAGTTATTTCACCGTAATTCTTGAGAAGTGTAATAAATTGATTTCTACCCACGCTCTTCCTGTGCTCTTGCTTGCAAAACTGTTAATTACGTGCAGGAACAGAAAAATGAGTGTAGAGGACAGGAATGAATAATTCTCTAAGTTAGACACATGCCTCTCGAGTGGCAGAACAGCCCTCAAGACTGTGCCTACACCACATAATTTGGCTGTTTGAGGCAGAAACCTGGACAAGCATCTGGAATGTTGGTTGTCACCGTAGGTCAAACTCAGACTTACACTGCAGTTCTCTGACCTGGACGCTCAGATAATCTCCATTTGAGATGGTCTAATTTTCCAAAAGTCATTCAGGAGCGGGAAATATAGATGCTAAGCTATTTAACCTTAAAAAAAAAAGAAAAGAGCACATCTTTTAAAATAAAATCCAGGCATCTTTCTTACACATCTGGATAACCGGCACAGTTGATAAATGCTTTTGTGCTATAGTAATGCCTCACAGTACATGTCACCTACCCAAGCTACACAATGCCAGAGTTAACTCAAGCAATATACTTCCAAAAAAAAAAAAAAAAAAAAAAAATCACACTTTAGGTTACTAATATAATTTTATGTGGGAAAAATGTATCCTAATATTTCTAACACTTATCAAGACCCATGTGTTCTGCTGTCACAAAAATGAGACAGACTTGTGACTGAATTAGGTAAGCAAGTTTGTAATGTGCAAGATACGCAGAAGAACACAGATGGCAATGTCATTTTAGTCTAGAAGCAATTCTGGACAAGCAGAACTACAAAAGTCTGTTCTGACCTAAATCCACAGCTGTGGCTGCAAACTTCTGTTTTGCTGCCCTGTATCTGACAAAGCAATCAAAACATGGAGAATTATTTTTTTTGGATCATATTGTTTTAAGCTCTATGATATAGCTAACAGGAACGTGACAAGGTCACCAAGAGACCTTTTTTTTGTTTTCCTTCCCCTGAGGAAACAGTATTACTGGTAAACAACCTGGTAATACAAAAGTATAAAGATACAGACAAGACGTGTGTAATATGGCTGCTAAAAGAGACAAACCTCACACCACTCACCAATACATGATTTTGTAACCACATGTAATCCTCTGGTAGCAAGATCTAGCACAGTACAGGTCGGAGCAGTAGGTAAGGTGCCTGCCTGATTGCTGCCTCTGGAAGAAGGGAAATGAATCACTTTCTGAAGTCACAGAATAAACTGGGGAAAGAAAAAAGTTTGATAACTTTTCGACACTTAAACCACGGGTGAGGGTTTACACGCACTTATGCATCTTACTATGGTATGATCAGGCTCAAACAGACTTTTTGCTACAGTCATTACTGGATCATAAACAATTCTGTTACCTACTTAAACATAGCCATTTATAAATAAAGTCTAGGCAGTGAAACAGGAAATACAAAACGAGGTATGCCTGAAATGAAGTAAACAGTGTGAAAGGTGAACAACATCCTTCCCTTCCTTCTGCCCCTGAATAGATTTCCAATAAATCAGATAGAGAGATGATACTATCAGAACAGCTTAAGTTGTGAATGCTGTTTACCAAAAAGTGCAGTGCTTACATTTTTGTGGAGAGAATATAAGTGGCTAAATGGTCCACATCTCAAAACAGGAAAATACTCATAACATTGTCCTATGACAAGGAGGCTTTGATCTATTTGCTACCCTGTTTCCTAGACTGCATGATGGTTTTCAGCATTTATCTATTTTCTCATCAATAGAACACTTAACTTTCTAGGCTCCTAGGCCAACTACATATATTTTTTAACTACTTTTTTTCCTCTGTAACACAGCTTAGCACTGACCTGTTTACTACCGTGCACAAATCACTAGATGATGACTCCTCTAGGAATAACCTTGCTTGCTCTGTTTCTCTTCTCTTAGAAGAACATTCCTCTATTTGCTAATCACTCACAATGATTTCACCTCTGGTACGTGGGTCTGAAAAAGCAGGTTTCAAGGAGTATATTCGCTTCAGGTTACAGGCTGCTGCAAAGATAGTAACAAACAAACAAAAACACATTTTAATTAAGTCACCAGGTGCTCAAAATACGCTTATACAACTTGGTTTCTTACAAATAGTAACACTCTGTGTGTGTGTGTATGCTTATATACTTCTTTAATAAACATACCACCCCACCCCAAATGTATGTATATACATCCATACTCATACTTTTTTTTTTTTTTTTAAACTTCTCTTGAAAAGCGATGGCCATACTCCAAACTATTCTTAAAAGCATAGTTGTTACAAAGAAGGAACACAGTCGTATTTTTCCAGGGAAGGGGGAATGTGGGATAAAACTATGTGCAGAGCTTTGGATTCCAGTTGACTTCTGTAAAATTCAGGCTTGATAGTAGGCTCTTAACCACTACACATTATGATGCTTAGTTTTATCAAATGTAGGGCTAGGACAAAAACACTTCCAATTCCCCACCTGTATCATTGGTTCAACTTTATTACAGCCTATTAATTACAGCCTACTGGTAGCTGGTCCAATGCTCCGACAGCCTTAAAAGGGAACTGGGACAGCACAAAGCCTCAAATACCATAAAGTTACCTCGCTGAGAAAATGTTACATTAACAGAGGACACAGATCAGTTTGACTGAACCGTATGCTTTTGATAGCTCTCTATAAGCAGATTTTCTGAAGTCCGAGAATGTCAAAGGAAAAAAACAGCACCAGATGTGTACATAAGGCTGGGTCCTCACACTGTGACTGGCTTTGCGCGTGTCTCATAGATGTAAGAGAATGCAGTGTTAATCATATGAAAGGAGGCTTGCCAGAAAGAAAAAAAACAAGGTTACTCATTAACTGCTGATAAATATGGGGGGGGGAGCATTTTTTTGCTATATGTTCTTCAGTAGAACTACAGCACATTCTAGTAGAGAAATAAAAATAATCTTTGAACGCAATGCAGTTACATAAGAGATGCATGCCTACTGCATTATATCAATTCTGTTAATGGCCTGTTAAGTTGCCTCAATGCACTCGGACTCCAATATCACAAGGGTTTTTTGGTTGGTGTTTCGTTTTTTTTTTTTTCCTGTAGCTGACACACTATTGCCCAAGCAATGTGCCCAGCACAAAGAGTTCTCTCAGTGGATAAGAATAACCTTGCACCTCAGGCCTACTCTGGTCTGACTCAAAAGTACTAAAAGGCCATGAGAGAAGTAAACAGCTTTCATGTGCATTTACATTTTGGATAAATGGATGGGTCACCCAAAGGACAAGGATTGTGTATGGGACCTACAGAACAATTGTTTCTGCACACTGAAAATGCCAGCAAAAAAAGTCCCCTGGATGCTGCAGCTGTAGAGAAAGTTCAGCAAATAAAAATCTGTCATACCAACTGTCCCTCAACCCTCTAGACATAGCAACAGCAAACATTTGCTTTGACCTAGGAGGGTGACTCACCACTCACCATACCTAATGGTTGTTGCTGCAAGGCCCTTGGCAAACAATCAACAATCAGCAGTGCAAACCGCTGGATATCGGAATAATGATGTAGCAAAAAAATGGTGCCTGTATATAGTTGGGGGCAAAGGAGGAAGCAAACAACCTTTTACAGGACCAGACTCCCCCCCCAGCCTGATTTTGGTAAGGTCAAGCCCCTGACATAGCAACTCAGATACCAGGGAGAACACCACCACTGTTTTCCCTCTGCCAGTGTGCAATTCTAGGCCCTTTGAATAATCCTTCCTGTGCCAATACATTTTTCAGGATTTCTTCTAATCTCAAAGTATGCAGGGAACAGTACTTGAGGTCAACGTCCCAGAAATGTGAAGACTATATTTAACACTACCTTCTGTGCCAGAACATGGCTTTATTTGTGGTATAACAGCAGTTGCACTATAAGCCTTCAGAGGATGCAGAGACGGCATCCTTACATCCCAAGTTCAGATGGGTACATGTACAATACAAGAACATAATACTGTATAAAAATGGATAGAATTATTCTTTTTGACCTAGTTCGGTATAAAGCTGACCTCCAATCATGCTTTTTACTTGCTACCTGTATTATATTCCTCTAATGCTTCTTAAGCGCTCTCTAATCTGTACCAGCCTCAGTATGCAACAGCACGTCAACTGGAAATTTGACCACTGTGTTAGTTTTGTGGCAGGAGAATCTATTACTCACAGTGAAGCTAGTTACTACTTACACATTTTGCTTCACTGACACTAACTCCAACTGCTGATCCTACCCATTAAAAAAAAATTCTTTAAACCAATATCCACCTAGAGAAACTATCTGCTGATAAAACGTGAGCAAAATTAAACTGCTGCCAAGTTCATAATCACACTGAGAACACACCAAGAGCTGACATTTATAAGAAGGTTTAAGATCTAACTCCCCAGCTTTGAGCTTCCTGATTTCAAATGCTAAATCCACATAACGCGTAGACCTTCACCCACCTTTCATTCTTTTCAGCAGCTACCTTTTTGCCCTCTCCTCCGAGCACGCACCAGAGGGACGTTGACATGCAGAAGAACATGTATTCATACACCAGAAACCAAAAATGCATCACAGGACGTATAGAAATCCCCACAGCATCAGCAGTGTTGGATGCACTCAGAATTTGAAAGACAAACATCCATTGTCAAAGGAGAAGTTACATGCCTATTTGAAATATTAACCATCAAAGACAGACAGGCAGCTTAGCACTGCATGTGTGCCTGAGCCTTAACTGTATATTCACCCAAAGATTATGGTATTACTGCAGGACCTATTTGCTGTGGGTTCCTGGGGGAGTTTGAAATAACCCTCACACAGCCCAAGAATCCACTTTCACACCTTGTGCGCGCAAGCAAGCTTCTAGACTCACATTGGTAACTGGACTGCTATGGGGAGAAAGCAGCGTTCTGCATCTTTCATGCATAAATGTTGAAATATGAGCAATTTGTGACAGAAACTGACCAACTGATGATCAACACAAGCACAGCACAGTGCCTGCATATTCCACAGAATCTGCTCCCTTTCTGGCTGCATTGAACACCACCTCTTCCCACTACCTGCACTGAACAGGCAGTAGTAAGCAACAGGTTTCCACTGCAAGCAAGACACCCAGAAAAGCCTCACCACTTGCTCTCACAGAGCAAGCAGAGAGGAGGTATTTCTGGCGGTCTGGCTCCTATTCAGAAGAGAAATGTTTCCCTTGGCTTGTGAAAGTTGCTCAGACTAAGAGCGGTAACAGGCTGAAGACGCCAGCTTTCCATTCCCTGTTCCATTACTCTTTTTGATTGGCACTTTAATGAGGGCGCTAGGGGTCGACCCCCTGCCAGGGGGCCGGTTCATGCCCCGTTTATCTCACAGTCCATGTAAGACTAAAATAACACGCCAGGCTGAGTTTCACTGGCTTGTGATCCAACAGCCCACCATGATGGATTGAGTGACTGCAGCAAGTTGGCAGCTAAAGTGTGTTGTAACAGTATCTTTCTGTCAGCACAACACAATGGATTTGCTGATTCCCGGGTTTTCCCAGTGTTCACCGTTACCATCGGCTCAGAATTTTCTAAAGTTCATTTTCCAGGGGGCTGCAAAGTGATAATAAATAACATACCAAAGGTTACGCCAAGCTTTTCTTCCCTTCAACTGTCCTACTGCTGACAAAGTAGGGGCTGTGGTGCCAGCTTTACTACACATACATGAACAGCCGTAAATTCACTTTTTTTCCAGAAAGGAAGAAAGGGGGCAGCTATATTGCTCTTTTTGTGTGAGCTCATTCTGCTAGGCCAACACATGCTACACAGGACTTTTCACCCCTGAACAGAACAGTGAATGCAATCCAACACAAGAGGAGGTTGCTATGTAAAGCGGCTCTCTCCAGAAGAGCTGTCGGTTTATTTGGGGGCTAAGTTCACAAGCTGCAGAAACACGGCTAACAATCCACAATCCTTGTGATCATCTTACTGATTTGCATGGCTTAGAACCATTGAAATAACCCAAAAGTGAACTAGAACATCCAGGAATCCTGTGCAAGGGATGGATTATGCTTTAGATCCCTGTCTTTAATATTATAACACATCCTCATATCTCCTCTATAGGAAAACCCCAAACGAGAGGGGGTTTTTCCTTTGAAAAATTGGGGCTTTAGGAAATTGACTGAATTTTTATTAGTCATATGAAGACGTCCTCTATGTCTTCCTACTAAGACCTTGTCTCTGTGCCTTTTTTCCTCAATATACTTTTCATTCTCCTCACCACTGTCTGTGAGATAAACAACTAATCTCAGACACTGGGGACAACATTCTTATTTTCAGTTGTTGCCATCCCAACCCCTCCCAGCAAGAGCGAACAAATGAGCTCCATAACAGCAGTGGCTTTTCACTTCCTGTGTAAGGATTTTTGACAGCACAAATTTCAACAAGCTCCCACCCCTCAAAGTCAGATTAACACCTCACCCCTGGGGCTAATAAATAGGGACAGTGAATGCCGTTTTCCTCGTTGAGGGGAGAATAACTCTGTAGATCCATACAACTGTATGTCTACAGTCTTCCGTTTCTTTTAGGTCTCGCACAAGACAGTCTAACACAGCCAAAAATACCTCTAAAATCAACTTCAGAACTTCAGCTGCCCTAATGTCGAGGTATTCTGAAATATCTCATTGTAGGCATCCAGAATTGATCCAGCTTCACCCTTTTCCCATCTCTGGGACCCTAGATCCACCTAGCCCTGGGCAAAATCAAGTGTGTTCCTGCCAACAGAAGAAATGATTGAGAGAGAGAATGAACAAGGAAGGTAAAAGAAACGAGAATATAGATGTAGAAGGGACTTGGACAGGCAAGATCAAGGGAAGAACGCATAGGGATATGAAAAGAGAAGAACATGATGGGAAAAAGGAGTCAGACTGAGGAGCTGCTTGAAGAAAATACAGCTGCTCTCAACAGCAGCTTACTGTTTACATTGACAATACGACTCACTGCATAACACAGATTTCAATTCACAGCGCTGGAGAAACAAGCCTCCTGAGTTGAAGACTTGTGAAAGGGAAGAAACAATCTTAACTACAAACTGGAAGAGCAGCAGCACATGGGGTCGCTACTGGTGCAAGTCTTTGCTAGTGCAGAGCGTGTAATTAGTGTAATTCTTTGCAGAACTCCTCTAGCCAATCCAGTTTGTAGTTCTGTGCACCCCAACACTGTAGCCTGCAGACACATTACTCATGTAACTTTGAACTAGCTACCTCAGAGACTGCCAAAACCACCACCATTGCAGAGAGAAGTAGATGTGATGTGAATGTGGTTTGAAGTTTTACTGAAGCTGCCAGCAGCCAACCTACCTTGCTAGTTCAAATCCAGCTGCCATTTGCCTACACAAGTTGCTGCTGCCAAGCCCTAAATGTTCCTCTGGGGAGAGCTAGATGCTTACACCTTAGCACAGTAACACAAAAGAGGGCATACCAAGCACACGGCCAGAAAGCCTGGGAATTATTAGGAAAAATGAGTGGGTGGGAGAGCTCAAGGGACCAGTGGGAGGATGCGGGAAATCAGTAATGCTGATTTGAATAACTGGTAACAATTATTAGATCTTTTTTGGTATGAATCATCTCTCAGAGATTCATCATTTAAATGATGTCACTCAAGGGGCAGTAAAAAATACAGTAGAAGAAACAAGGCTTTTGAGCCACAAGGTGAATGGCCAAACAGGTCTGGGGAACTTCACCAACACGTCTAAAAGGGAGCGACTTTTGTGGAGAATATACAGTCTGACAGATCAGATAAGCAAATTTGTCTTTAGGAAGATTATGATGTTACTTAGAGCTCTGCTGAATCTGCTTAAACTCATAGAAAAGGAGTGGTCTCGCTTATCTGATGACCACTGAACTTGTCCTTGCCCCATCCCCTCCCCAGCAGTGGCATTTGCATTTGAAAATACAGGTTGTAAGGTTAGACAGCCGGAACCACCCCAAGGGAACAAAACAAAACGAGAACAACAAAACAAAAGCCCAAACCAAGCAAATAAAAAAAGTGAGTCTGAACAGAATCCATTATCTGACTGGGCTCACCAAACCTACAAAAATGCTCCTGTCGTTACAGGGGAAGGGGCAGCAGAGAGCAGTGCTGCCTTATGCAGATTTCAACTACTACTTTTATCTTTTAAACAACTGCATGAGAAGAAAAACTGTTTGATAAACAACTAGTAGCATCAGCAACAGGCAGCCTCAGGAACTCAATAGCAACCACACTACAGTTCATGTTCCCTTTTTCCACACCTTCTTCTAACACACCCACTTTTCCCAGTCTACAGAGCTATGGCCCTTTTCTGTCAATAGAAATACTGAGCTTCTGCATCCAAACTGTATTCGTTTCTCACCTGATGGACAAAATACTTCAATGTTAAGAAAGCAAAATTACATTGCAATCCTCTGGTACGAGAGGCGTGAGCAAACCACAAATGATAGCAGTAAGCTCTACAATAGGCATGGCCTTTCTTCCCCATCTTTCCCCCACAGCTTTCTTGTAACCAAGGGCAGCACCACTGGGATTGCTGAAGCCAGCTGTCCTACTGCAACACAGGGCTGACCCCAATGCACATCTAGACAATGTGGTCATGTCAGTCTGAGCTCCTGGCCTTCCTCAGCACCCAGGAATTCGGGATCCCAAGGGAGATGCTGCCAGTGCTGCTTTGCAGCCAAACACCTAAATGTAAACCTCAGCAGTGGCTGTGGAGCTGTATGTGAACTGACATTGACATGTACTCCAAGAACTTGACCTCCTTCTCAGATCTAAAATGAGGGGTGGAAATCATCATTCTGCAATGAGCAGACCTGGTGGCAAAACTGAAAACATTCACTGCTCCAGGAAAGCTCATAGCTTCCTGATGTCAGAGATTATCTCTAGGTTTATACAATGCACTTTCCTTTTTAGACACATAGCTCCCGGCATTTACTATCTGAGAGTGTACTACCAGTAAAAGTTTCTTAAGGTGGGTCTGTAAGGGTCCCTGTTCCATGGAATTTAGGTACTCACACAGAAAAATACATGACTTAACTCCTGGTTTCAGACCCTCCTTACCTATGATGAGTGAAAAGGAAAATCAGAAGAGAACCTGAGAGTTCCAATTTCAAACTAGTGATTTTAGCCTAAAAACTAGGTCGAAGTGCTTTACTAGATATCACTCTCCAACAAACCTGCCACACCACAAAAGAGAAAAATAGTCTAAGAAAGCATATCAAAAACTTCAGCCTCACCACTACACACTAATTGTGCTGGAGCAACTACTTAAAACACAGTAACCTTAATTTGCTTGGAGCTTTCTTGGGAGAGGAGAGACGAAGAGGAAGCAGTAGGGATTTAGGAAAGGGTCAACAGAACAAATTCAGCTCTTGGTTCCATAGCGCACCTCTGGGGCAAAGCCCATAACACAGAGGTGATATGAGTAAGAGCCCAAGTACGCTGTGTCTAGTTATCAATATATATTATTAAGTAAGAAAAAAATTAAGCTTAATGGTTAGCATAATGCTATGTTTTTATAACATCTGTCAGCAATTATTTGTATTTACTTGCACTGCAAATGCAGAAGAAAAGTCAGAGAAATATAAACACCTGAACTCACTGAATTCCCACCAGTCTTGTGTTTTCCCACAAAGAATGTCTAATCATCCCTGTTCAGATGCTGTCATTTGTTCCTTGCCCTCTCCAGTATGGAATTTCTTCCCAATTCTCTCAGACCAGAAATTATTGGTCCTCGTTCTACACTGGAGCAAATAATTACTAACCCCTCCGCAATTAGTGGCGCTAACTTCAATGCTCTAAAGACAGCAATTAGAACTATAATACTTCTTGGACTCAAAACAGCAAATCAAACCCCTTTCAGTTCCTGCTCTCCCCTTGGCCATGCTTATGCTACAGCAAAAAACAGGCAGGGAGAGCAAGGGTTGTGCTCTACTTGAGTTGTGCTCCACCTGTGCAATGCAGGGTGAGGAACAGGTTAGCTGGGTGAAAAGTTCACTGCAAGCTGAGCTGTCTGTTTCTCTTGCTTAATTTATCCGATATTTGGCTAACCTTGCTCTGAACCCAGCCCCCAAGACCCCCTTCCTCTCATCCCTCCCCAGCGGGTTCATGTCAGCCAAAGACACCGCCCCTTATTCCCTTCTCCCTGACCCTGCTGAATGGAGCGGGGGCTGGGACAGAGGGCCGAGCACAGAGCTAGAGCCCTTGCGCTGGAGAGATAGTAATTATTTATGCTCTAAACTTCAACAGGTCTCATCCTCAGGAGCAAACAGAAAAGTTCTACAGTCAGCAACATTACCTGATAGTGTGTTCAAGCTTATCAGTGTTCCCAAGGCTGGATGGCACCCACCCTGCACCCTGACCTCCCATGCACCCTGTTGCTCTTCCAAGGACACGGCACTTCCTAAGGGTAACTTATAATAGACCCCAGTCCACTTTGTCAGCCCTTGCAAGGGGACCGTCACACAGTTCCTACTACTTTCATGATCTCCAAGACACCAGGGTTAGCCCACTAGGACATTACCTCGTTTTTGCAGCTCAAGATCCTCAAAAGGAACACAACAGACATACTTACAATATTGCAAAGAACAGAGCAGTAACACAAAGCATAAGCAGAAGACCCTAGATGGTTTTTCTCCCCTCAAATCCCATGAAGTCAGTGAAGGAAAGGCTGGGGTGCTGAGACGTGCTACTGCTGCTCTTTGGAGAAGAGGATACCCTGATCCATGGACCTTTATGCACCCTTAAGTTACCCACACTGCACAATACAGAAAAGGTTCTGCTCAGAAACTGCTGAGCAGTTTCCCTTTCAGTGATAGTCTACGATTTTCCCACACATCCTCCCCTTGTACCCTAAAAAAGTGTGACAAGAACACCCTGAAGTTACCCCCACTGTGCAGGGCACCGGTTTCACCTCCCAGAAAACACACTTAATGCCACCTCTTGATTCAGCACGTCATAGCTCCGCATCAGATGATGCAAGCTACTGGAAAAACTGCCCAAGAACGTGCATTTCTGGCAGGCTTTCATTATTTTCCTGCTGTGCTCAAGACTGCTCCCAGCACTCTCTGGGGCAACACAAAGCGTATTTGATGGCCTTCTCAATAACTGGATACATCATCAGAAAACAGTGCACAAACCAAACCTGTCATGCTTTCACTGCTCGACTGAGCAGCTAGTACTTTCTTTCATGTTTAATCTTGGACTCCAAGAATCAACATGCTTTTATACCCGCCTGCTGGCACTCTGCCTCTGTGAGCTGGTGAGTAAGGATGTGACCAGACTCTGCTAATTGAGAAGAATAAATGTTTCCTGTAAACCTTAACTTCATTGTACTATTTGACCTGACAATGGACTTTACAGCTGTTCCATGGCTTTGACACACCTAACCTGCTTTAGCTCCAGTAGAAACTCTCACAAACAGCTTATTAGTAGTAGTCGTCTCTACCATCACAGTGCCCCAAAACCCCAACACAGTATCACTGTACACACAGAGAACAAAGTTGCTGTCCCACTGATTTGGGGGGTGGACACAAAGCCTGACAGCTTTACAGTAAGTGGAAATTCCTTGTGGTCTAAGAATAATATTAAACCAGCTTCTCAGGATCACCAGATGACCTCGCCTTGACACACAGCTTAATTTGTCTGGAAGTAGTGCAGACCGGAGTAGTTCTGATGTGGTCACTAATTTAGTGACACCATCCATTTCAAACTTCACCACTCCCACACCAAAGTAGCAAAAGACCAGTTTGCAACAAAGAGTCCTTGTTACTAAAGGAATCCTAGGCCTTATCAAAGAACATGATCCAGCATCCCCCACCTAACCCCTGCATATTTTCAAGGCATGAAAATTGCTAAGAAGAGCCAAGCAAGGTTGTCAGGAAAACATCAAACTGCTACATTAAGAAAACAGAAGATACACACCAAACCCTTGGCCCACATTGCACAACTCACCCAGTATCTGTATTTCTCAACAGCAGGACCAACACAGATACTCACCATTGCATCAGGATAATTAAACTATTAAAATAACAGCCAACAGTAATTCACATACAAGGAGGTATTTGTGCAAACTTTCAAAGCCTTTGTTAAGACATTAAAACACCTCTTCAAAACTGCTGAAACTATTCACAGACAGGTAAAAAGGCACAGGATCAATACAGCAGATGTCAAAGACGATACATAAAATCAATCGCAGAGTTCAAGTTCCCAGTTCTTTGCTCCTTCCATGCACCACACACAACAGCAAAAATACTTCAAAAGATACCATACCAGCATGGGAAAATGAAACGCAAGCTGAAATGCAGTTCAAATCTTTTACCACTTGCAGTTTAAGAATCAACTCATTAAAAAAACAAACGAACAAACAAACAAAACCAAACAAAAACACCAAAAAAAACACACAAACAAAAAAAAACCCAAAACTTGACAGGGTGGTTTTAATCATTCTGGCCTATCCCAAAAACCCCAGTGTTTGATAACAACAGAAAAGAGCTCGTGAAAACCCAGCCGTTCGGTGAGAGAAACAGCTTCCTCTTTAGAAATGGCAACATACAGGAGGACAATCAACAGGTCGAGCTTTAAAGGAAATCAATGTCCTCTTTTCAACGTATCCACCTTTAGGGCTGCTGCTGTTTGTGGGAGGGGAAGAAAAAACAAAGAACGAACCAACCCAACAACAAAACCAAAAACAAAACAAAAAACCCTTCGCCCCTCAACCCCCCCCCCCCCCCCCAATGAAAACATGAGAGGGCAGCAATCGGAAACTCGGCATTTCGGTCTCTTTGGCAAGTTCTTTTGTTGTGCCGATTCCACAAAGCGGAGGAAATCTCTTTCCCCTGCGACGGCAGAGAGACCTTCACAAACATAAATCCTCCACTTCCAGATACTTAAGGTTCAATGCACTTCCACTTGTTGCTTCTGTCATGAACGCAGACCTGGATTAACTCTGACAGCAGACCCTCATGCTTAAGAGGCAGGCTAATTACCGCGAACTTTAGATACTACGTTTAAAGCGAAACGAAATTAAATTAAGGACAATGACATGAAATTCACCCCATCTGTGGACAATGGGAAAACCCTTCCACAAGTGAGGCCCGTCTCCGCAGGGCATGTCGCGGCTCAGGCTTGGTCACCAGCCTCCACCCGCAGCTATCACGGTGTGTGTCGCGACACTGAATACTCCTTCACGAGCTGATAACGACCGCTTGGATTCCTCGACACCAAGGGCCGCTCTCTGCCTTCCCCGCCGGCTTCATCCCCCGCCCTTTCACGCTCCTTTGCGCCTTTCCCTCCCCGCCGGCATTCTCCTCACGCTTTTTCGGTTTAGGGGGAAGATATTTTTCCCTCAAAAATAAATAAATAATATTAATAAAAAAATTTAAAAATGCCGTTTCGCCTTACCTCCAGAGCCCGCCGCCGCCCCGCCTCACCTCGCCTCGCCTCAGCGATCTGGAAGGTTCTGTGGGGCGCGAGCGCGCCCCCTGCCTTCCAACGGCTCTAACGGTCCCCCAACGGCCCTAACGGTCCCCAACGGCCCCTCAAGGGGGCCGTTGGGGGCCGTTGGGGACCGTTAGAGCCGTTGTCCCGGTAGGGGACAGCAGTGGGGTCCACAGCGTGCCCTCAGGCGACGGGAGAAGATGGCGGACGGGCAGGAGCGGGAGTTGATTCCCCCCCGGGGCAAGGTAAAGTCCAAGGTCTTCGTCCAAGGCCGAGCAGTCCCACAGGCGGGTTTGCTACGTACCGAGCAACCAAAATATTTAAAAAAAAAAAAAAAAAATCACTAACATGTGGAATCTATTAGAACATTTCGAAGGAATTTGTGTTCATTGTTTCACTTGAAATATAAAGGTTATAAAACTTAATGGCCGCATGACAGGGAAACTATATGAAACACTCGGAGATTTACAGAGCAACTGTTATGCTCTTTAGGCATGTGGGCTGAAAATTGCTTTACAATAGGCAACGCAACCTGTGGTTTGAGCGCTGAGGTTTTCTGGCAGTTTTCTTTTTTTCTTTTTTTTTTTTTGACCTTGCAGACTGGTATTCANAGTTACCACAGCAGCTCCAAAGTAAAACAGAAACACAGCTTGTATCTTCTTTCAAGTATTTATTTCTTTTGTCCCGTTAACATCAAATAATGAAAGGAATTGTAAGGATTTTCAAGGGGGAGTAAAAAGAATGAAAGCAGGAGAAAGGAAAAAAAATACCAACATAATGCGTTATTTCTCACAGCATGTGCAGCGCAAACGAACAGTAAACACATACCACAGAAAAATGCAAACAAAGGCTACGTTTGCTAAAAGTTCCAAGAAAAAACCCATCATGAGTGCCCCCAAGCAAACATTTCTGCGATTAAATCCTGAGAGCCTTCACATTTCTAGGCCAATTTAGCACAGCAGATACCTTCCCCCAAAACACACCTTGGCAAGCTGGCCGAGAGAAGCCAGAGGGTCAAGTTTTCAAGCCTTGTTTTGGTTTAAGGCATGGAAATGTTGCAATTACGGCATTAAGAGGAAGCTGTAATCTCATCTAGAAGGTCAAGTACAAGTATGAAAAACTGATTACAAATTTGCCACTAGGGTTTGTCTATACAGAGCGACATAGTTAAGTAAGCAACAGTTCATGGGCAAATGCCGTATTTTGCTGTGCTTGTCAAACCTGGATCTTAGCAGGGGCAGCAACTGCCTGTGAACCGTAGGGCAGGGACTTACAATCTGGCCTGCCATCGCGCGACAGGTTTAGGGTGACCGTAAGGGTTATACCATCAGTGCAATCAAATTTTGTCTCATCCTGTGACACCAGGCAAGACTGGACATTTTCTGTTTCACCCTTGCTCTCTGTATATAATAGAAATTGAAATGCACTGGTAGGGCAAAGGTGCATGTCAAAATACTGTGCTTGCAGTTTTGCTATTGGAGTTTCAAATCCGAAGACAGAGGGAAGAGGGTGAATTATGAACATCAGGTGAATTGAATTACACTCAGCAGCAAGCACAACCTCTCTGCTAAAGCACCTGTGCTCTCAGTGCATTCAGACAATCTGCTCTTTTTCTACAGTTGCTCACTTTCCAAATTTGAAGTGGCAGTGCAGCTCTATTCCACTTGTGGTTTTATTTTCTTAAATGAACTAGGAATGAGTATGCAGCAAAACAATTCCCCAAAAATTATACTGCCATTCTCCTCGTATGGAAATTTGCCATGCCCTGATGTCAGGAGGTCACTTTTATATTAATTAACTATTTCCAGGATCAGCACAGTGTTATTTTTTTTTCCCCTGACGATCAGAGGCTGAGAGAGAGGTGAATCCAGTGAAAGAAACAAAACCGAACTGTGAATATTTGCTGCTATAAGTAAAGGCAAATGCACTTCTGACAGTATGCCTAGTTTTTTTCCCTTGAAAATGTCTATAAATAAAGCACGTTTTTGATCGCAGGATTGGAATATGTCATGAGAACATATTCAAGTATGCATTTGCATTAATATTGTTGCCAGAAGCCATCTCACAGTCATCATCAGACATACTGGAGCCCCTAGAAAGCTTTCTGTGGGATTGGAAGGCATCCAGCCAGGGGAAAGCAAAGCCACCATGTGATTTGGATGGCCAGTTCCACAGGAAAGCTGTACGTTAATGAATGGCAAGCACTCAAAGTGGTAGTTATGGTGAATAGCTTGCGAGCAAATCATTGGCTGAGAACCATTGAGTATATAAAGTATTTGATAAGTGAAATTTTGAAAGAAATCTGTTTAAAAATAATCTAGTGAAAGAAACCAGGCTAATTTTGCAGCAAGAATTGCCCATATTAAACAGTACTGCTAGCTGTAATGAACAGCGCTAGAATATGAGTTGCCCATCCAGCGTTAAAGTATATCCAACATGATAGGTACTTTATACTACAAAAGGACACTTTTGGGTATCATTAGAACAATCTATTTTAATATTTTAATATTCCTGAATGGTACTTTATCAGAAGAAATCAAACAGCAGTGCTGGATACCTTGCAATTCAGTGCTTGCACCGTATTTCCATTATTCAGAAAAATGGAAAGGATTCATGTGCTTTATTGAATGTTTATTTTCTACTTCAGTACTGATCTATAAACACCACTAGATCTACAGTTCAATTCTTTGTCCCAGAAAGCGGGGATGTTGCACCTAAACCCACGGTTTGCAGTCTCTGTGCAGTCTCTGGACTTTTCATGCATATCCTGCCCATTTCAGCAAACCTTCCTCTTTCATTGCTTGACTTTTAGCTTGTGATTCCCCCTTTAACCACAAAGTGATGTTCTGGCCAGCCACTAACTAACAGTCCTTCCCAGTTCCAATTCAAATCCTGTTGGTGTTAAAAAGAATATGCAGTTATCAACTCGTTAGTCAGAAGCAATGCTAGCTCTCTGGCTTTTGGTACAGTTAGTTAGTGCTTTAAAGGAAGCTAATGTCGAAGATTCTTAGGGCAGTTTGCAGCGTTTATGTATGAGAAGGTGTGGACACAGGCACACACAGGTGAGAGACTGCCTGAAGGGAAGGCGCAGAGATGAATAATCTGTATGCGTAGCATTCTGGCCCAGAAACTCTCAAAACACAGTCCTCCCCAACAGGAACAATTGGAAGAGACAGACAAAATGATGAAAAATGAAGGGATCAGCAAAAATCAGACCTAATATAAACCCAACTAAAATAAACTCAGCACGGTTCCTGTGGCTCATTCAAAAGAAGGTCTTCTCTGAGAGTTCATTTGCAGGAACTCGGTTCACTGAAGAGGAAAGATAGAATATAACTTCCCCTATTGTGTGCCATTAGGAGCCACTGGCAAATCTGACTGACAGTATGAAGAGGTTTCTAAAGGGAAATACTGAAGATTGCAATGCTACCTACCAGATTGCATCACAGGAAACGTGGCATCTCCAGCCAGAAAAGTGTCAGTGCTCCTAAATGCTGGGTTTAAGAGTTTGAGAGAATTAAGATTATTTTCTTAATTGATGTAGGGAATGAGAGCTCTGAGGAGTACTTCTCAGAATTTAAAAAAAAAAAAGCAGCATAGTTTTTACATAAGAAAACCTACAATTCTGTCATTTCTTTGAACAGAGGGGACACATATCAGGAAAGCTATTTTTAAAACTGGAATGAAGATGCATTGACTCTGTATGTTTAAAACAATCAAAATGAGTTCAGAAGGCTCAATGCTATAACCCTGTAATGATGGAAGAGAGCATTCTATTGAATGCTTAAACGCAGCTGTTTGTACATGACTTCTTTGGTTTTTAACATATGTAGCAACTTTTGCTGGAGGACATCGCTTTTTTTTTTTAATTATTTTTCTGTGTCAGCATCAGATCCCTCCTAAAGAAATTCAGGGTTGTATTTCATTTGATAGACATGCTTGTTAAACCTCAGCTATGCCAACAGGACAACAGAGAAGCTGAATGTGTTTTAGGGTTCAAAAGTATTATAATAGTTGATGTGGGTGAATAAGGGGTTTTTTTGCAATAGCAGACAGAGTTGAGAAACATGTCACTAATACTGAATATTCAAGAATATTAGAATATTGAGAGACTATTCAGGCACCAAAACACACACAGTATCACTTTCTGGTCTCTCTCTACTGTCTTTTGCGTAGCCCTTACAATAGTAACAAAATATTGCCCAGCTCTGAAAGTATTCTCCATGAATTTGCAGCCCTGATGGGAGTTCAGAAGAGACCACAAGGTATTTTATTGCCAGGGAAAACAAAGCCAAGCCATAGCACACAAACTGATTTGTGATTCTGTTTAATCCTGTTCCTGATTTGAGTCAATAATTTTCTTCCCGGTTCATTTATTATTAAAAAGGGGAAATAGGGCCTGAGACCTCAAGGAATTAGCCAGGAGATGCTGTGGCTTTTCTTTTGGTACCTGAGAGAGTCTTCTCCATTATATCAGGCTGACACTGAACCAAAGAATTGCTTTGTTCTCTGATGGATGGATTATTTTTTTTAAAGCACTTATTTTTCTACATTCAACAGTTGAGAGAGCAGAAACAATGAGCTTGTCACCTCTGCTATTACTTGTAATAGGCAAAGTTGCAGGGGGTATAATGACCATGTGAGGGAACTGACTTCGCTATGGCATGTCTGCATGAAATCAGCATTCCCAGCAGGCTCCAGGAAGAAGAACTGTGTGTTCGGATATCACTTGTTTTCCATTATGACCATTTCTATCTTCTGCTAACATTCTTCTGAGATGAGCCTTTATTATTATAAACCCTTATTCCATATGACAGCATTTTTCATATAGCCAAAATATTCCAGAAACTGTATCACCCCTTCATTTTTTTCAGCCCTCTCTCTGCATAAAGGCACTAATAGCTGACTTTCCTGGAAAAGATAGCAATGGTTGCCTCCTTTTCTTACAGCTAATGTTAATACTGTAATGTGCCAGAACAGTGTGTGGGAACACTCATCAGATCAACGCCAATGCCCAAAGCAGGAGCAGAGGTGGTGGCTATGCTCCTAAGTGCCTAATGCTAAAAAAGGAAGACAAAAAAGCATTTCAGTTACTGTATTCATAATGCCTATGTTTGCACATGGTGGTTCAAGGGAAGGAACCAGTCAGGGGTCAAATCTGAGGCAGGACTTCTGGGAGTCATGCAGGCTACTCTCAGGCACCTAAAGGCAACTACAGAGCTCACTGCAGTACTTCATTTGGTACTGGCTATCATGTGTCATCTCATTCCTTAACCCGTTTTTTTAAAAAGTGTCTTGTGGGATCAAAATTTTAAATCGATTTGTTCAGTGATTATAGGTACCTCAGCTTTCCATGCAGTCTTCCTCTGTACTAGTGCGCCATAATAGTGATTTGCTCAGGTAACCAATCTCAGTGCCAAACGGCCTCAGAATACATATAGCAATTCAATTTTGGAAGCCAGGGTCATTTTCATACAGAAGCCAGCAGGCTTCTGAGATGTCTAGATTTATGGCACCGATATTCCAACAGTGTTCCTCTACATTAATTCCACATTGCTTGGGGAAGATGATGCTTGAGGAAGATGTCAAACAGCAACTTTTCACTTTTCTATTCTTTTCATGATCATTTCATTAACATAGACAGGGAAATTTCATGCCTAGCATGCCTGTCTGTGAAAAGTCTGTACAATACAGAGGCAATTCTTTCAGATCAACAGAATTCAAATTAAAAGAATGCTTTTGCATAAGAAAAAAAAGAGGAGACTGAACCACATCTACCCAGTAGCACTAGGTCAGCATAATTACTAAGACAAGCCAGAGAACCACATGTCCTTTTCATACCTAGGCATGACAGATGACCTTTGCAGCTGGCTAGGAAAAACTGAGTGGTGAGTCAAACTGACCCTTCCTTGGTTTTACATATATGGGTTGCTTTCCCTTCCGCAAAAAAACAAGAGACAGCAAACAGTAACTGGCATATTGGGGTGTTCTGACCCAGCAAGCTACAAAGTTAATGGCCTGCTTTTTAGGGCATGGCGACCCGTAGGAATTAGCAAGAGAAACAACACACATATTTTATAGACTTTGTATTTGGATGGAAATCACATGCCTCTATTATTATGTAACTTCAGGAGTATAAGGTGGCGTCTCACCTCTGTCTGTTTAGGGCCACCACACTCCCCCTAAGGCTGGATCTATCCTCTATCTTGTTTTCTCATATACTTACTCTTTGGTCACTCTCAAGCTCAAATTAGAGTGCCTTCTTCCCTCATTTAAGGAGGAACTGTTCTTTCTAGATTTATGCAGAAAAATCAGCATATACACTTGCCTTGATTTTTTTTTTTCTGTGTTAGTATGTCATAATGCCCATAGCAAAGGTGTGTGTAAGGAACTAATAAGTTTGGACTCTTTGTTTGGGAACGTGTGAAGCTACAAATTGTCTCCTCAGAGGTCTATTCTTTACAGTTGTATCCAGTTCACACAGGCTGGATCAGTATGTATTTCTGCTGGAACGTCAGCTTGAAGCATCTGTTACAGAAACAAAAAGGGTGTTATGTTTCAAGAAAAGATGACAGGAGCAGGGGGAACTCACTACCTTCTATGGTACTGGCAACATTCAAGTTGTGTCCTGTGTCTTCCATCTGTGGTCTACAGGCTGGCGTACCTGAGCCCCATCAAAACAGAGTCTAGTCTCTCTCTAACACATTACCTTGCTGATCTGACTCCCCTCAAGAATTCAGAAAGGGTTGTTTCTGTTGAATCTGTCAACTCCCTGAAGGTACTGAAGAAAGGTACTGAGGCGATCTCAGCAGAACAGAAGGTGGGAAGATGGGCAGTTTGTCAGTCAGAAAAGGGACTGAATTGCCAGCTTCCCATAGGAAACACTAGATAAAAGAGAATGAGCAGCAAGGAGAACGTGATGTTCTGTTTTCCTTCATGTCTTTCTCAAGTTAGTTGATGAAATCTGTGAGAGGTGCCTGCCACTATTCACATCTCAAAATCTCCTTCAGAAAGGCACTTTTACAACGAGGATTCTGTTCACTAGAGAATGTAACTGCTGCTTGTGACTGACGGGTTTCGCTCAGTCTCCAAACTCCATGAGGCTGAGAAGCAATAGCAGGTTGAAGGATCTGAGCACCAGGGTGGAGAGAGCTACAAAGACAGTGCAGAATATTCTGATTCTCAGGGCTGTTGGTTGTTTGGGGAAAAATGCAAAAGATTACATTTGGCATAATCTTGATTCACCCCCAAACTTATGAACAAAGGCTATCAAAAAAGTGGCTGTCACCCAGATTAAGTTTATTAAAGCCACATGAAGAAATAAGAACAAAATAGGTGATCCAAGGTCACCCTGTATTCTTTTCTCAACAGTTGCATTTCAGCTAGAGGAAAACACTGGGCCAAATTAATGTCTGCTACAAACAGATGTGTTCTCTTCGAAATAAATGCACCCACTTATGCTCTGCCTGCATTAAGTCTGTTACTGGGTTTTTATGAGATTTGGCAAGTGCAGTGCTATCTGTTAATATCTGAAGGTGGGAGTGTTCAGGGAGTTGTCTGAAAGGCTTGCAAGACTAGATCTGATCATATCCACCCACACTAATTAACACATTACATAAAAGTACAACAAGTTTCTCTTTGCAAACATCACAAACACTTGCCCAGGCACTTTCTGTGAAGTTCTAGAAGACTATAGGGATGGACTCTGCCACTTTTTAACCTCAGCAGAACAATGGATGAGTGGGTAGGGTACAGTTACCACTTTCAGGGCTCACTCCTTTTCTTCATCCTGCTAAAAACATGGCATCAGCAGGGACACAGCTGGAAGGACCTTTTTGAAGTTCACCAAGGGTACATGAGGAAACATGATATTTTTTTTTCCTCATCAAAACCAAAATCAAATATTGAACACGAGGAATCGGATTTACTCACAAAGGACTCCTCCTCTCCCTGCCCTGCCTTGCTAATTCTGAGTATTACTTTGTACAAACACCAGCCTCTGAAAACACCTGGAACTGAAAAATCCTCCCATTTAAATAGGGTCTTTTTATGTCAGGAGAACATCTGGCCCAAAACGGCTATCATTTCTCTATCATTCCGATTTTAAAACAGTAGCAATCTCCAGTATAGAAATGATAGTAAGGGGTCTTCTACTTCTTTAAAGATCGGAGCAAGTAAAACTGGAAGAGCTTAGCTAATTTCACATGAAATTTCTGTGACCTGCTCCTATAGCTTCACCTAGATTCCTCCAGCAGGATAATAAATAAATACCCTGATTTAGATTTACTCCAGACTCTTTGTATGACATCTGGCTTCAAGATGGTGGCACTGAAAAGTGCAGTAACGACATAGGAAAACAGAAGGAAAAAAAAAATAATTGTGCAGTGGAAAGCAGGAGGCAGTGGATAGAGCAGGGAAAACCAAAATTAAAATAAGTCAAAGGGCGGAAATTCCTTTGAGAAGGCCTTAGGCTTCAACAAAGCTTGTCCACATTTGCAGCACTTCAAGATTACCCAATACTAACCTTATGTGAAAAGGGACAGTAGACCTCAGCAAGCATTCCAAAGGAGCCTTTCTATTAAAAAAAAAAAAAAAGTCTTCAAATGTATCCATACAAATTTGCGGGTAGCTCACTGGACGGAGAGCATTCTATCTCGCAACACTCACAAGAGGAGAGACTCTTACTCAACTCTTCCTTACTATCTGAAAAGCAAAGTCAATGTTTTCCTCATTATTTTCTGTTTGCTGCATACCTCTCCCCTACTGTGACTGCTATTTGACCTGTTGTCCGCTCAGAGACCCTGAGGGAAAGAGGGAAGTTTGTGTGTGAGTATCAGAGGAGCGAGATGAGAGTCTCAGAATGTTCTGACTTGTTTATATTAATTAGAAAGAAATCAACAGCACTCGGTATGTAAGACAACCTCTGAAGATAGGGAACACCTTTTATGCAATGCAGGAAAAGAGCAGATTCATCTAAGGGACAGGATTTGGGGATGGGCTGGGAGTTAATTTCAATGTGTGTTCTAGTTTTTACCCCACTTTTGCATTAAGATGTCACCAATGAATAGAATCTCAGCATAAACGTTTAATTTAAGGGGGACACAGCGGGGTGCCCTCTTTCACCAGTTCTGTTCGCTCTTTCTACAAGCCTGGCATGCCTGACTGATTAATAAGAAACTAGGAAGTACTGGAGTGCATAAGGGGAGGCGTGTATAATCATCTCTTCCCTTCCCAACATATTTTGATAAATATGGTACCTTCAGTATTCCTGGCAGATCCTGGAAAAGTTCCCCCCTCATTGCACTTGTGTTTTCAATGAACTGGGTTTCTTCTCAAAAAATTGTCAAAAAATAAAGCTGAAAGCATCTATTAGGGTGGGTGTCAAAATCACAGAGATCAAAGTTTCTTTTCATCCTCTCCAGAGAGCCTCAGACATCTAGGAATTCAAAACAAAACTCCATTGTAAGAAACCTTTTCAAAGCTGGCACAGTGCTACAGCTTACATGTTCTGCACTCAGAAGGAAAGCACTGACCCAGACAGGAGAGCTCCTCAGAAGCCCCGTGCAGGCAGAGGGGCTGGCATCAATGGCACTTTCGGCAATATCTTCCTCTTGAACTGCTCAAGAAGAGATGTATCTACCGATCTGCAGTGAGGGTCAGACCTTCAGATTTTAACCTTCACATCATTTCACCTAAGTAGATGGTCTCCATTCTACATGGCAGAACCAGAGAAATATCTCAAATACAGCTCACAGCTTTTCTGCTGTAACTGAGATCTCCTTTAGAAAGTTATATATTTCAGCATATGGGGGTTTTTCCTCTTTTAAATTTTTCTATAGAACCTCTTGGTTTATGAACAAATACTGCTTTTCCTTTGTATAGCATGTTCCATTTGAATTTGCTAAGCTTTTGACAAACATGTAGGTAGTCAAACTTAAAACTTTTGAGGTAGGGAAACACAAGAAATATCTGTTTTGCAGGTAAGGGTGTACCTTGAAATTACGCATCTTGCCCCAGGTCACACAGGACATCTATGGAAAAGCTCGAAATTCAAGTCAGGAGCCCTAAATTCACTCCTTTGTTTTAACCACGTGGCCTTCCTTGAGGCACTTCATTCGGGTGTTCTCCAATTAAGCTTGCTGCTTTCTTGTATTGCAATTATATTAATTCATCTTTTAGTAGTGTTCCAGTATGTTTCAACTACATTACTATGCCTAGTGCTGCACACTGCATCTGGCATAGGAATGCAGTGTTGCTCTTACTAGGCTATCAAAAAGAATATATCATTACAAAAATAAATAATGTCTAGCTGCTTCTGGCATTTCAGTTCAAGCAATATTTATCACTTTTGGCTGATCAGTGCCTGATTCAATGCCCCTAAAAAATAATGGGTATATTCCCAGTTGAATTCAACGTGCATTTAATCAGGTCTTTGCTAACTGTGCTTCCAAACTTCACATTTCATGAGCACTACAGTACTGTCTCTTCTATTTTTAGAGCATTATTCCGCTTACTTCACTGTGCAGACTAATACAATGGATTTTCCTCTGCATGGATTATGTCAGTGAATGTATGTTTGTACAAGCAGGCTCTAGTTTTAGTTCTAGATTTAGTTCATCCCCAGTGTGATGCTGCCTACGTGCGTGGCAATATGGGATTAATGCTAAAAATATATATATATATATTTTATCATAAATGAACAAAAATATTCAGAAAGACAATTAAATTTCATATATGAGTTCAGTGACAGAAAGAATCTTCCACTATTCAAACTGTCTGCTCTTCTGACTGAACATTCCTCTCCAGCCGTCACAGGTGAAGACAGACAGCTTTCTCGGGCCCAGCACAGTCCTTCCAGACAGGAGTCCTGGGTGGCCTTTAACAAAGAAAACATCGCTCCATAGTTTGCACCTTCCCTGACGGGCGTTGGGAACAGCTTCATCAATTGATGTAAAGTCAAGGAAGTGAAGGAAGCTTCCATTAAATGTCCATAACTTACAGTTCTTCAAAGTATTTTTTAAGTTCCCCATTCAAAAAGCTGAAATGAAACCAGTAGCAGTTTGTAACTGTAGTTCCTCTGAAGAGAGAGGATAAAGTATGGGGTGTGATGTGCTGCCTCTCAGCTGAGACAGCCTACAGACACTTTCGAAACAAAAAATACATCTTGAAACTATGAGTAGATTTAACAATTGAACTCTAAAGAATTAAACATCATATAAACATTTCACACTTTTTGTTTCTCTTTCCAAGGGTCCATAGTCTAGTCATTCAATCCTGTGCAAAGGTCATGTTACTATGGATATGACCTGCAAGAAATGTGTTGCCTCAGAGCAGCACAAGTCACATGAACAGGCTAAAAGCCAAGACTGCTGATTCACAGTCTTGTCAGGATTTTCAGGCTTGTGTTGGTTTCACTGAAGAATAGTCCTTGCACCATCAAGTCTATGTTCGTCCTTTAAAAGTGTTCATGCAGGTGTAGCTCCCAGAGAACTTGTGGATTTCTTCAAGTGCTGCCTGAGGGAGAATGCTGCAGAAGAAGAAAGAGAATAAGCAGACCAGACAAACCTCTTAGTTTATTCTAATAAGGGGATGTGTATATACGCGTTTATGTACACACACGCGTAAGTGTCCATATTCTCAAAAATCAGCTGGTGACAGTGCACAGACAAAACATGTGCCAGTATCCTGCTGTGAGCGGGCTTAAAAGGAGAAAGTTATGTCAAGTCACTCTTTCTATACAGAAATATTTATCCAAAAAGGTCTGTAAAAACTGTAACTTGGAAGATACCATCATGTTTTATTCCTCCCAAATATTGTCCAGAATCTTGCACTCAGAAATACTCAAACAGAGTTCTCTGGTTAACTTGCCATCTATTTGTGCCAGGCCTGTGGCCTCCTTATCATAAGGTATGAGAATAGATCTGAGTTCCTGACAGCTACTGTAATGGAAAATAAATGATTAATTCTTGCCCTTTTTCAATATGTAGCATTTTTGGGAACTTTTGAGAAGATCCCAAATTTTACATTCAGAGCAAAGCATTTATTGTGAGTTATTTTTTCTTGTTTGAAATGCAATATTGTAATTATTTTCCACAGAAATCTCACGGCCTTGTTTCAGTTCCTGACTGAAGTAGGTTTTCCAAAGGCTTTAGTGCAAACTCTCAGGAAAACACAGTTTTAAATGTCCCTTCTCTTTAGTTGTTTCAGGATATGAAGTTATGACTTGCTTTCCTTAAGGACTTTAAAATTCTTGTCCTAATCATACAGAAAAATATTTTTTTAATAGTTTCATTGCTTTAACACAAGCAACGCTCTCTAAATACAGCTGTGATGCACATACCTTATTGTACATAAATCCTTTACAATATAAAGCCTGGAGTCCAAAGAGCAGCTTACTAAATCAACATCAACTACATGCATATGTTAATTGTTAAGAAATTTCCTAGATACAAATACCAGATCAGATTTCAGGAATCCAAATGTTGGGAGTGAAACTGGTTTCATAAAGGGGTTATACCCAGGGAAAACACCTACAAAGGGGATCTCAGAAAGCTTTCTCCCTTTTGCTTCTATGACTGTCTTTCATGGGAAGGGATGAGCCAATCTGATCCGAGATACTGGGTTACAGTCAAACTGAGGTTTGCCTTGGTGGACACACACAGAGGGCTGTAAGCCAATCTTGCTTAACTGGCGAGGCTATTGCCTGGCAAAGGAAGTATTTACCTTTTCAGGATGACAAGAACATGCATTGTCCATGGAAGGAGCAGGAAGGCTTGATTCATCTGAACAGCTTCTACTGTCCTCCTAGCCACTGTCTCTGGCTTGAGAGGAGGAAAAAGATTAGGGAACCTGAATAAACAAAAGTAAAAAATAAAATAATTATTTGTTAACCAAACTCCTTCTTTAAGATATCACTGCCCAGGTCCTGTTACTCACTAAGCTATCGCTGGTTACTGCATTCAAACATGCCCCAAAGCAGGCTGGAAGGAGCAGAAAGTTCCAGTTCTAGCCGGAAAGCAGAAAGCCCAGTTCCAACCAGTACTACTGGCTTAGCTAAACGATTAAGAACGTACATGTTAGTGCCTTTAGGGTGAAGTGGCAGAGTGTATTCAGAATCTCGATTCAGAGTTTTTCTTAAACTGTATGCAAACCAATACCAAAATGCTGTCAGTTCAGTGTTGTTTTTCCTCTTCTTCTCTGTTGCTCTTTGCTTGATTAAAATTCTTGACAGGTGAAAGATAAATATTTTCCCCCATTGCTTTTATACCAAACATAAGGCTTTTCCCCGCTCCAGCAATAATTTGACTAAAACAGCACAAACTATATAAGTAGGTTATTTTGTCCATTGTAAAATATTAATTTGGTCAGTCAGTCTTTGAATTTAGCTTATTCTCTTAAATGAGAGGTAAAAAGGACGTACTGATAGCCTTACTTCTGTGATTCCTTTCGCTGGGAAAGATTTAAGTATTTCAACGAATAAAGAAGGAAACTGTACTGTCAATTCTCAAGTAATTTGTAGACTGCTCCTTTTGAATGACCTCCATTTCAGATTGCCTCCCCTCCCTCTCTGGGGGCTGCGTATGGCCCAAATACACTCAGGGAAAAATAGCTTTCAGTTTTCTCTGTAGAAGCGAATGTCTCTCTCAGTACAGGCAGGCTGTATGAATATGCCAGCAAACTGAGGGAACCAGTCTGATGAGTCCCAGCTGGCCTAGAGTGACCCTCTGTTCCCAGGCAGCCAAATGAGACATCAAATTCTCTTAACTAAATGAAGCATTAATTAGGAGTGTATTCTGATGATTCATTTAAAATGAGATGCTTTATACTAGTTCCCCTGGACTGACCTGATTCTCATGCCCTGAAACATCTCTGTGCTCGTGTGGAAGGGCAGGACTGTTGTGGCATTCACGCCGGGACAGTCTAGCAGCCCCAAGGTCAGGCTCTCCATAAAGGCAAAGGACGAGGCTTTGGAGGTGCAGTAGTCAATGGCACCAGGGATGGCTGACAAGGCCAGGACAGAGTTCAGGCAAACAATGTGTCCATTCTGCAACTCCAGCATCCTTGGCAGGAATGCTTTGGTGGTCTGAAGAACAATAGAGTTAAAAAAAAAACAGGAAAAGAAAAGAAAACAAGGTTTGCTCAGCAGAGTTACAATAAAAACAATAGTTACTGTAAAAAATAAGGTGACACGGAGAGGACAAGCCAAGCTGTTTTGTTTATTATCCTAGGAAAGGAGCGGGAGAGTACCTTGTTGCTTTATCATTTTCTGAAAGATTCTAAACAGGCAAAGTTTGCATAGAAACAAAACCAAAATCTTTCCTAACACGTAAGTAAGCAGTACACACAGATAAAGGCCATGAACAGAACGCTTTGTATGTTTAAGAACTTCTTGTAGAGGATAAAGTCTTCAACAACGTGATGAAATCACAAGAAGCTCTTTTTTTATTACTATTATCTAATACAAAATGGAATGAGTTTTGCACTAGCTTCCTTCCCTGAGCAATGTAGTCTCAGGCTCCTCTGACATTCCATACACATCACAGAAAACTACCCTCTGTGAGCTCAGGCTTTCTCAAAAGAAATGAAATGTTTTACTGGAAATCACAGAATGGGGATACAGGAGCATCAAATACTGTATTACTACTGGAAAAATTATCTTTTTTTAGACTTCTTTCCTCTGGCCTTTGTTCCTCATATGGTTTGTTCTGTCTCCTTTTCATGTGAAACTGATTTTACCAAGCATCATTTAGAAAGACCCAGTAGCAGCCAAGCATTTACTGGCTGTAATCTGTCACTCTCATTCACAATTCTGAATACACGTGACATAAGAGCTTATCTTACCCAGAACTGTCCCAGGGTGTTTATATGTTGTGATTTGAGCAGTGCATCATCATCACTGTCCATCAGGCTCTTACCGTGGACCACAGCAGCATTGTTCACCAGGATAGTGATATCACCCACCTGCAAGAAAAACAAATGACTTGTTACAACTCATATCTCTGCTCATGAGTCAGCAGTCGCCATTATATCTGAATATCAATTATTGCCTAAACACATTATTATTTTCATAGCTTTTGACATTCTTGCCTATGGGCCTTATAGTCCTTCTGGATCACTTAAACCAGCTAGAATTTGTACAACATAATCTGGATGGTCACCCTTCTTTTTCCCAATTTGCCAATATATTTTTTTCCTCATCAAATATGAGCCATTCCTAAATTCTGCCCACAAACAGTGCTTCCACAGACACTAACCTTCTCCCGCACAGCTTTGGCTTGCCGATAGACTTCCTCTCGATTTCCTACATCACAAATGAAATAATGGCATTCTGTCCCCATCATCCTGATCTCCTCTGTGGTCTCCTTCAGGCATTTCTCAGTTCGACCCCACAGGATGATCTGCAGCAAGAAACTTTTGTTAGAGTCAAACTGCTTCTGCTTCAAATCTAAAATAATTAAAACATGCTTCTAACTTCAACAATTTGATGAAAATCTTTGATGTGTTTTCGCTGCCAGCCCTGTTGCATTGTTTCATTTAAGACGAATGATGATTTTCTGTTACATGGGGATCGGACTTGAGTATCATGGTGGTAGCTGTATCCCACTGCTGATTATTTATAGGTTCTTTACAAGCAACGCAATACCTAACACAAAAAATCAGATCTTTAGCCTAACATGACAAATATATGAAACATTCAGAAAATTTTCTGTATCACAAAATTTCAAACCTATCGCTGTTTTTGCTATACACACACACAGAATGATAAACTTATTCTAAAATCACAGACTTTCCTGTATATCTGGTATGCTATCTACTTCTTGTTCTACATTTGGAGATCGTATCTGCTCTGCAGTAAAACATGTTTTTTCAGCATATCATATATAACTATTTGCAATGCTGTTCACAGGCTGGTGTCCCAGGTGCATTTCAAACAAGAGCTTCATCCTAATACAGACTTTTACAGTGAGAAATTTCAAGCATGAATTTATTTTGCAACTAATATATGCAAGGTTTCTCGTGCCACTTGCATTTAACATGGTAAAAATGATACAATACTTCACAATACTTCTTGTACAAAGAACAATTCTGCATATCAGTGGAAACAAAACATTCAAATCATATAGCATGGATTTTATATATAATGAAGATATAGCCAGCACAACTCTATCTGTATTTCTACACCACCATGGAGGTCAGAAATAGAAGTAACTTGAAAAGTTACCAGGTTCATTAACTTTCATTGTGGAGCTTTATCCAGTATGATTTTCCCCTAGTGAAACAACAGTATTAGTCTCAAGTACGAGATGGTGCTTCCACTACTATTTTTCAAACATTAATCTACAGCTAAACAGATTTAACCAGAATATTTTTTTCCTAGTATGTAACCTAATTTTCTATTTCTTTTAAGGCTACTGGAAGGAATATAATTTCATCTCTCTGTTACCAAAGACATCTATATATAAATCAATCTATCCTTTTTGCTCTTTAAGCTAAATCTTCTCAGCCTTCAGCATGTTATGAACGGTGAGTCACTTGTCATTCTGCAAAAAATCAGTTACTGAATGGGGTATGTTACTGACATCAGCTGACTGCTCTGTCAGTCAAACAGCAAGATCCAAAAGAGAAAGAAGGTTGCTACTGCTCACAATGGCAATTGTGAGCATTGATAATGCAAGAATACTGTTTAGTACTAAAAAATAAATTGGGACATTCACATAGTCAAATGCAGGTTTACTCCGATCAGGGGACTGGGAAAATGGGCTTGGAAAATGGCAACAGCTTTGTTGCTCTCAGAACGGTGTTATTTCCAAGCAGCGGCCTTATCATCTGTCATCCAGGATTACAGTTATTTCCCAGACCACTGTGTATTGAGTATGAATCTGACTGGTATACTGATTTTTTAACGGTTAAAAATAAGCACACTTAAACTTTAAAGATTTAATAATCTTTGAGTTTTCCAAAAGTTGGAAGAACAGTAAAAAAAAGTCTAAATTATATCACACAATTAACTTAGTAACAGCAAGATAAACATAAAAATTTAGGACCTCTGGTATTCCCTTCCCACAACAAATCTCTTGCAGAGAGCTTTAACATGCTTATTTTTAAGGACCAGTTAAGCTTATCTCATAACTGGTACTAAAACTAATCTCTGTCAGGGTCAAAGAGCTCTTCCAGTGCGACTAAGCAAGGCAATGCAGAAGTACCTGGGTCCTCAACCATTTCCTAAATGAGTTAAATTTACAATTAATCCCATTTATAAATCATTGGCACATCTGTGAACATAAACACACACAGACTGATAGACTTAAATTCTCAAAATCACCAAAGGACTAACGAGTTGGTTAACCAGAAACTTCAGAGCATGTATAAATATGCCAGAGCCATTTCATGGGAAATCTTATCTCAGGGGAAGTAATTTTCAAGGAAAAAGCTGTGACCAGACTTAAAAACTGTAAGAAAGGACATTGCTAAAAACGTGCCTTGTGTATTGGCCTGTCTTCGAAAGTCTCAGCGTATCACCCTGGGCCATCAGGCTTTGGCATCTACACAAAGCTTGTAAAACTGATGGCTATTTACTCACTTCTGAACTCTGGGCTAGACTGGGTGATATTTGTTATGCCTACTCTGCAGACTTGAACAGAAGTCAAGACCATGTGAGAAATTTCACAAGCTTTCAGGAAATATTTACAAAATACTGTTGAACTGTAAGCATACACACTTACTTGCTCTCTCTTTCACAACCTGCATCTCTGTGGAAAGGGGAGAAGAAAACACTACAAAATGTCAACTGTAAGCACCAAGTTCGATGCCCACAGAGTTTGCATCAGTGTGAACTTTAGCCTCATAGCAGGACTGGATCAGTCAAATGCAGACACAAAAAAATTAACTGACAAGTTGAAAAGTGATGGAAGGTAGGAGAGGAAGAGGAGAGAAAGAGAAAGAAGGTGTCAGACAAGAGAAGTAAGGCAACAAACTGACCTCACAATACCTAGCACTCCAGGGTTTCACACTGCCATTGCAAAATAAAACGCAGATCACTCATTCTTCACTTTAATCTGTTTCAAACAGCCATAGAGCCTCCTATTCCCAAGAGTTGCCACTGATGCATTGAATGTCAGGAAATATACATGGAAGAATAGTTAAGCAAAGGACGACCTGTCAAAGGAACATCTGTCTGTGATGCAACTCTTGGACATAACATTTTTTATGCCCCAACAGTTACTTTGGGACCCTTAATATCCTACAGGCAAGTCTTGCAAGGTGACCCCACTAAAATCTGGGCCATCTGGGGAAGACAGAATTTGCTGGTTATCCTGCTGACAGCATTAACTTCAGCCCTGATTTTTTTCCATGGCAAGTTTTCATGTCCTTGATACTGTTCACACTCAGGTGAAGGCTTCAGCCTGCGTAAGAGAAAAGCAGTAAATAAAAGACCATTCTTTTGTGAGGGGTGAAAGTTCCCTAACGACACAGTGGGAAGTGAGCTTTCCTGCTGTCATTTCTGCTGCTTTTTACAGATGGATAAAACTCAAAACTCAATACAACATGCTTTTGGTCCAAATTCAAGCTTGACTGCTCCTACAAGATCATATGAGACTTTCAATTTCTGTCTTACATCTGGCCAAATTAAATTGGCACAGGCTTCCCTCTGGCCTCCTAGGATATCAGATCTTACAGAGACAAGACTTTCAGTTGCTGCATTAGCCTCATAGTTGAGGCTTCCGTTGCTCCTGAACTCTAATTTTACAGAGGGCTTTGACTTAGTGTTTCGGTGTACGCAGTACATCTCTCCTCTTGTTTGCAGCAGTTTCACCAATGTTCTTCTAGGTCCTTATTCTACTATTGTCTCCTGAGATTTTCTACAAACCTACTCATCAGTCCTCTGGTCTCCCAAATTCACCTCCTTCTGCAGAATCTGCAATTTAACAACTTGCCGTTTGGCACTCGGGAGGTTGTATTACTTGTAACATTCTCACTGAACCATTCAACTAGACAGCTTAAGAGTCAGGGATAATCATGCATGTTCTCAATGCTCCTGAACAACAACTCTTGCTCACGGTTGAAGTGATGAATGATTGTGGGCCTGGGCCTGTGTTTTGCTGATGCCCCGTGAGCTGCAGTTAGCCTAAAGCTGGGCAGTTGGCACTTCACTTCCCTTTACATGCAAGCCAGCATTAAGGAACTCTCATTTTAATCTTTGTGCAATCAACACCAAGAAAGGCATCATTTAGCTTTATCCTGCCCTACTTGGGGTCTGAGGGCTCTGCATTTGTACGGAGTCTAGATCTGCAGCTTAGGAAATGGTCCGTTTTATTAGGAAGCACGATTTTCAAAATGTAGACATGGGTCACAGAATCTGGTCTGTGTCCCCTTTCCTTTTTAAGTTTAATTCTAAATTGGCAATAAGTGTGTCCCAACTGGAGGCTAAGTCCTGGAGAGAATGACTCTTACAGACACAGAAGTTCCTGTCTGGGACAGAGGAAAATGCAGAGGACTAAAGGAGAGAAGAGACAGACACTCGTGCCTTATTACACAGCCTGTCAGGATGTTGCACAGCCACCCATTCATGGTAATTTAATGGTGGACAGAGGAATATTTAATTTGTGTTTTGGAGAAGTTCTTGGACAGACAGTTTTCCGTCCTGGAAAGAATCCAGCCCCTGCTTCTTCTCCCCCTTCATCTCTCGTCATCCTCTCCTGCCTGCTCCTCCCTCCTGCACCAGACACGCTCTCCTTTCAAAAAGTTACTGACCAGAAAATTGTCGAGGGCAACAGCCCAGCGAGGCGGTTAATCCCCGCTGTGGCAGGCCCGCTCCTGGAGGTTCCTGCCCTGTGCTTACCTCTGGGTGACCCCAGTGCTGGCAGTCAGGGAGGCAGGTGGAATGTTAAAGCAATCGCTTATGCTCCGGGCTGCTGGCGAGAGGCGATGAGAGCCCGGGCAGCAGCAGGGCAGGACTCTTCCTACCATTGGACACATGAGAGAATAGATTTAGGATGACAGAGGAACTGAACATGCCCTCCTCTTAATTAACTTTAAAGTAGGCGAGGGCTGTGACATCACAGCTTACTGCAGATTTTCCCAGGATTTATTCAGGAGCAGATTTTGCAAAACAAACCTTATCTCTACATCTTCTCCCCTCTGGCAAGTCACGGAACTCTTATCTGGCCTTAGGAAAATGATTTCAGCCAGAGTGGCAGGCTCAGTAGACACTGCCTCCTCTGCTCCCAGAGGACTCGTTTAACTCTGGACTTAATCTGCTAATGAGACATGCCCTGAGGTCGGAGGGGAGTCAAAAGGAAGGTTTTAGCTGCTGTTGTACTAAGGCAAGACTTTCTAATAGAGGCCTGCACTGGCTACTTGCCGAAAGCCCCAAATCTGACTGCAGCTTTAAATGCTGATTTTCACTGTAACACAAGTGTTATGCTTTTGACTGCCACAAAATCAGATAAAGCCACTAATTTATATAAACTAGTCTAGATTGAAGCTGCTATCAACCACAATATAGACACACGATCTATGCTTCCAGAGTCTTAGGCTTATTACTGGTGCAGGAGATGAGGTTAGAGCTAATTTTACATCATTTACAAGGCTATTTAACTTGTTTGGTCTGATTTTATAGCTAGTACAGCTCAAGAACAGCAGCAAAGGAATGTTGCCCTTTTACATCATCAATTAATTTGGCACTGTATCTTCAGCAAACCTGCTGTGCTAGACTCTATCCCTCCAGTGAACTAGACCAGTATTGGAAAGGTGTCCCACAACAAAAGCATGTCTGAGACTGAACATGTGCCGTTTCTTGGCACTCCCCTTGGATTATCTGGGTTGTATTTTAGTACAGAATTGTTCACTTTTAGTCTTTTCCAACACAACAACGCGCATTGTGATAAGCAGATATAACTTCTATTCCAAAAGTTTCTGCATTTTACAATTCATGAAGCAATTCTCTGTTTCAAATGAAGACACTGAAGATTAAAGTGTTGCAGAAAGACACTAAAGTGCCCTTCCCGCCTGATCTCATTCTTGCTGCCTCCACAAATCAACCACAACTCCTTGCCACAGATCATCTGAGATAGGAAGTAGTTGGTAGGTCAACACATTTCATTCCCCCTTTCAACCTCCTGCCTCGTCCAGTGAAACAAAAGTTGCTCTGTTTGAGTTGGTATCCGCAATTGCACAGACTGCTACCTTTGTTCAAACAGAGAAAGCCTTTCTGCAACCAATACTGAAAGTTCCTGCATACTTTTAGGAAGTACAAAGTGTAGATAATCCACTGAAGTATGTCAGTCTTATCCCCATATATTTACAAAGCCTGGTAGCACTAACTCACAGTTGGTCCTCCGAAGCAATGCATTCCAGTGTATCCCATAATCCTGGCAGAGTTTTGCATATCATGAGAACAGGAGGCTAAATCCTGCAGCCTCAGAAGCGTCCATGTATTTTGCTTGTCAATGGCATAAGGGTTTTCTCCTCCGCCCCTTCCCCTCTCTTGCCCCCAGGGCAGTCAGACAAGTTCTTTCAGGAGTCCTTCCTGGGAGAGGCATGCTAAAGACAGATTACTGGGAGAGTGAAAGGTGTGGCCCTTCAGTGTGAAAAGCCAATCTTTGCTTTAGAAAGGAAAAAGAACCTTTTGATGCCTGAAGTAGGTCAAAATACTTAACCCAGCCCCTTAGTGACACTAGTATAAAAGTAAGCAAACAAAGCAGGCCGGTGGCAAAATTTTCGCAGTTTTCGCCGGTGGAAAACGAATATCAAAGCTGCGAGGGACAGCTATAAGAAAGATTACAGGTAAGCATGGGGGAACCAAGAGAGTAGGCCCATTTACCTATTTTACACACAAGCTTTTCTAGATTAGTATTCAGGAGTTGTAAAGACATTGCACTGTAAGAATTTAATTTAAATTTAATCCTGCCACCATTGTACACTCAAAACACAGACTTTATTATAAAATGCTTTGAGTTAAGGCCAGGAGTAATATCCGGTAATGAGATTAAACGTTAGGTCTAAAGAGACTTCAGAAGGAGGCTAAAAGAGTGAATTCCAATTCATTTAGTCTAGAGTCAGCACTTTCATTATTTTATATGTTGATTTAGCACTCAATGGGATTAACATTATTCACCTAAACCACCATCAATTCCAATTGTACCCCCTTTTTTTCCTCTGAAGGAAACAAAACAGCACCTACAAAGTCTTAAAGAAGTATGTAAACACCTGTCTCCTATTCAATAGAGGCCTTCCTTGGAAAGAAAATCTGTAATTTTCTGTCTGCATACAGGCATTTAAGACCAGCTCCCTCTAAAGAAGTGAACAAATGCCTACTGTTCTCACAGTCAGGACTATTTAAGGACAGGTGGCCCCATGCTGACTTTTTTCCAGTGGTTTTTCCAATTGCTTTCGTCTGCAACATGAACTGCGACTCCAGACTGCCTTGGGAGCAGCACTTCTCGGCTCTGTTGTACCGAACAGTTGAGGAAGGGGAAGGGTTAGGGTTGTTTGCAAGAAGAGGTCACGCAGGAGTCAGCCTTTACAATCCTATTAACGCTGGGACAGGGTCAAATGAAGTGCACGTTCCAACAAAAGCACCAAGTGGCCACAAGCTGTCACCCTGCAAAGGTTCATGGAAGCATTTGTGGGGGAAAAACCGACAGATTTTTAATGGTGAATGTCTGCCACACCATGTGTTAGAACCGGCCTCTGCTCCAGGGAACCAAAGCACACAAAGAAATATCCAGCAATAAAATTCTCTGGCTGCAAAGCAGAAAGAAGTGGCATATCTGGGGGGTGGGGAGAGGGGTAAGCCTTTTAAGTTATGTATTCGGGGTAAGACTTTGAAGATTTCTACCAACAAAAATATAATACTCCATCCTATAAAAATAACTAGTGTGCTGCCGCCTCCATTTGCTTGGCATGCCATCTCTATAATCCAGATTCATATAAAAATGTCCACAGAGATCTCAGGAAATTGTGGGGAGGGTAAATATGCAGGTGCAGAAAGCCCTTTAGTACTGCAAGCACAGCAGACAGGATGAAGGGATAGAAAGTCCGTAAATAACATTTCAAAGGAAAAAAAGAAATTACTGCATCTGCCTGACAAAAATGCCATGGTCCAACGGGGCATTTCAACATAGCAGAAGGTTTGCTGTTTGTGCGTTTTCCTTCCAAAATGCTGCATTATTATTTTTACTTAGTGCACGTACCTCTCAGGATAAAGAGTTCTTACCATGTGTCAGGTTAAATGTTCATGTAATGGAGTTAAACATTTACTGTGACAGAAAGTTATGTTGACACTGAATGGCAAGAGTGTTTGTTTTCATAAAGCTAAAAACAATCAAAAGTTTAGATTACAGGGCAAAGTTAGAAGTAAGAGACACGGAAATAAAAAACGTGGATCCAACACAGTATTATTTCCATCACCTGACTGGGTGAAAGTAACTCCTAAAATTGCCTGGTTCAACCAACAGTTAACTGAAAAGTCTGCTACTTCTTAACTAACAAGCCGGAAGAATCAGACTTAACATAAATTTATGGAAAAATAGAATTAAGGAGCTACAAACTGGGGGCCAGTAAAACTGGATTATTTTTTAGCATTTGCCATTATATTTTTGAGATGATTTCTGTGACAGAGTGCCTAATCTTGAAATGCTAAGCGCTTTTAACTTCTAGTGGAGAAGGCTGGCCACTGCATCGCCACCTTTGAGACAGCACTCAGAGGCTGCTAAGGCCAGTCCCCTTATAGCTTACGAAAGTATCAATTATACTGAATTACCAGTTCAGAGTAAAAATTTGTCAGTTTTAATTCTACACGCCCTATAAAAAATAACAAATACAATTTCATCAATGAGCTGCTATACTCAAAAGGTAGCTTAATTAGCATTCTGATGCTGGACCAGTTCTGAACTTTGGCAGTAACCTATGATTGCTGTATGTGAACTGGAGCTAAGTTTACTCCACGTTGTGATGGAGATCTGTGAGAAGTCGTTATAGTCCTGTTACCAGTCAAGGGGACTTTGCATTTTCCTGTACTGTCACATTAGCAGAACCCAAAAGTAAGGTGGACAAAACGGTAAATGTATTAGAAGCTCTGATGAATGAGGAAAGCCGTGAGGAACGTTTACAAGCCAGAGGAAGACACGAGCAGACAGACAACCCCAGCTCTTGTAGGAACATCACAGAAAAGGAAGAATAGGGGAAGTGTTTCAATTTGTTAAACTGGAAGGCGGCTTGCAACAAAAAACAGACATGGAAACCTAAGGATGAATAACATTTCTAATGCTGTCACTATAAACGGCTCTCCAGGAAGGCCTAAAATATGCTCCAGATCATCCACGTGCATAATATGATGTAACTCTTGACTGAAAAAATAATTTCTCCCATGAGGCTACTGGAGAAGTACTGGAAGTTAAAATAGCCTACATTAAATTTGTATATAAACTGAATGCTAGCAACAGCTCCAGACAAGCTTCCTCACAAGCCTCCTTTCTTTGCCTTCAGAAAAAGAGAATTGCTACTGTTCTAAAACCATCTAAAAGCTGTCAAAAGGAGCTTTTCTTGCAAGTATTTTAGTCAAAGAAATAAAGGAGACTGCTTAGAAGAAGCTTCAATATTTAAATGCTTAACTGTTTTCCTTTCCTATCTTTTTATCTACATTTCAAAATGTTATTTTTTAATGGTGGCTGTTGCTATGCAACAGGGCAGAATTTCTATAATCTATTCATCTGTTGTACAAATGACAGTTTTCAGGACACATTTAACTCTCTCAGACTATTAAGTCAAAGGAGCAGGCCGGGAATGGGAGGATTGAAAGCTCCCAGAGCGTGCATCCCCCAAAGGGGTACAGCTTGGCTAAAAAGGGGCTTTCGCTGATTATACCATTTTCGTCAACACACAGTTAAGATGGAGTAGCTACCCTGCTTATGAAAAATGTGAAAAACAGCACAGGTCTAGTTAAATAAAATGGTATCTAAATGTAGAATTGAAACATATGATAATTACTTTTATCCAGAAATGATCAATTCTAATCAGATTCTGCTACAATGATACTTATTTAAACTAGAGGGGCTGGTCAGGTAATCAGAAATCAAGCTCTAGCATATTAATAAGTTACAGCTCCCTGGAAGTTACCATCCTTTGGATATGATTGCCCATCACATGCACTTTTAGGCTACTACAATGCAAAATGAAGTTAATTCAATTCAATGTGAACATAAAATCAATCTAGGTATCACAGAACATGAGATAAGCTTTACTTTCCAGTGAAATAAACTATATAAAGTAACCTGGTCAGTCACTAAGATTTAGCTGAGGGGGAAGTAATATGACATTGAGGCACAATAATTCTGTAACGTGTTCAAAGTCGGTAAGAAGCACAGCTCTATGCAATAAGGGGTTTCTACCTATCAGTAGACTGCAGAGCATTGGGGATCTGTAAACTACTTCACAGAAATGTGTGAAATGTAGCCCTAAAAAAAACAGGTCTATTTTTGGTTTGACTCACATTCACTGTAGAACAATCTTTACTGCCACTAAAAAGTATTTATAGGTACACAAAATATTGGTAAAGATCAACGATTACTGTTCTTGTAATGTAATTTCAGTGGCTAAGAATTTTCTATCTTTTATTTTCCCTTTTAACTCAGTCAGGAAGAGAAAGTAAAATCAATTTACAGAAGATGCTTTTCTAAATTTCTGATGTTGCAAAAATGCTGGACTAAAACAAGCTGATGACAGTGGTCAAACCCATCAGCACGGCACTTCCTCTGTGCGAGCGGTAAACAAGTGTAAGGATGTCATCAGGAGCTGGCTGACCCACTGCTGAACTCGGGGCTGGAAAGGAGCTGCAAGGTGCCAGATCACGGCACACACACGTACCCGCGCACACACACACACACGCGCACACATCCACACACGGCCCTGCAGCATAAACAGTGTCCTAGAGCAATCCACAAGAGTTGCACATCATCATCTAGGGAAATGAAACCCTGAAAAAGCCCTTTGATGGCTAAACGTTTTGCTTTTAAAGAGGCAAAGCTCTTGCTTCCATAAAGCTCACATTCAAATATAAACACAACATAGACAATAGTCTCTAAGGGGCCTGGATTAAAATCAAATAACAAGCAACACAAAGAACACTCTACAACATTGCACAATCAGCATATCTCAAAACCCAAAATCAAATAACTCAGTTCAGCGAGACAGGACTCCCGTGTTTCCCAAGAGGCTTGGAAATGTTCTTACATCATTTCTGACGGCTCACTGTGGTCAGAGCCAGCCCTGTTCTATTACCACTTTGGGAAAAAAGTATTTGTACCAGCTGGATGTCTTTAATATTCTGCTTGGAAGCATGACCTCTTCTCTTTAAGGCAGTAAGCTGAGTTTTGTTCTCACTGGTAAGGGGTTTTTTAGGAGGTAAGGCACAGGGAATTCGAGTTTGTAGTCAACAGAAAGCCAGGCTGCTGAAAGTGGATGTCAGGATTTCCCATTCCCTCTCCAAACTACCACAGCCAAGTCTCGCCCAGCGAATGTACTGCCGGGAGAGACAAGGTGTCTCTGTTTACTACGAGCAAGGAGATTAAAATGACAAATCTAAGACAAACACTAGTTTAATCTTCATGTAGAAAATACCTGATTGTCAACTGTTCTTGTTGACCCATTCTTTTTAAAGGCACGGAAAGGTGAACTGAGCAGTGCCTTTATAACAACATCTTCCATTAATTTATTTTAAATCTAGTATATTTGATGTTTTTCTTAAGGTCCAGCACCCAGAGTGAAGAGATTATCTAACAATTTCTGCTTTCAGTTAAAGTGGTGCGAGCGTGTCCACTCCTCTGATATGAAGAAAATCTTGAAAATGTAACTTGGGTGTACCAGTGATTCAAAGAGTAAACAGAACAAAAACCCAACTGTAATTACTTAAAAGATCATGCTTTTTTTTTGAGTGTTAACTCCTGATTTCTGAACATAGGCCTAGCTATACAGCAGACATTTGCTGCCCAGTGAAGCTCCTAAGAAACACTGAAATAAGATTTTGTTCAGTGTCTGAAGTTTTCACTGACTGATACAAGTCGTCACTCACAGAAACTTAGCGAGCAGCTTCGGTCCAGGACTTACTGGGAAAGAGGATGTATCTAAAAGACAAATACTGCCTGTCCATACAACTGGTGCAAGCCGGTATCCGTGCTGACCACGAGAAGGAGCGCTGACTGAATGAGAAGTCAGGCTTGAACTCCATTTGCACCTATTTTAAATGGCTGTTTCATGTAGATAAGGGATGAAATGTATTAGCCAGGTCATACCAAGTGCCACCCCACCTTTATATCGACTCTTTCTAGCCTGTGGCTAAAAAGATGTCATACTACAGGATAACCACAGCCCAGAATCTTTCCGGGCATCATTTTTACACCACCTCGAAGTATGTATAATTTTAAGTTGTTCAAGTGTACTCAGAGGTACAACTGCCACTGATGACGTACTGAGAGCCAGATTTATCTCCTAGTCCCATCCGTAAAGTGTAATTGATTTCAGCAGAGCTGCGTTTGTGCTTTCAAACAGTGTTTCACTGCTGTAAGTGGAGGACTGCCACGTTTGCTCAGGCAGTGTTAGACAACAGAAGTCCCCATGTTAGTCAAAACAAGTAAGCTCTGTAGCGCTGTATTCAATAAATTGTAATTAAGAAGGTGGCAACATAAGGGTGGCTGTCCACAAAATCCTTTTGTAATTATGCATAGTTTATGGCTAAGCTAATAGGATGAACAATTCAAATTAGTTACAAACTCTGCCAAGGTACCCATTTATTCCCAAGTCTATTAATTAGAATCAATTTAATCCCCACTGGGATAAAGGTCAAACAACATGTATTTGACCCTTTTCTACTGGCGTCAGTGTTATCAGCCAATGGATCTGGCAGTGCCTGGGTCTGACTTGTTCAACTCTTCAGCATGTTGACACGATGCTTTGAAGAACAGAGTCTGGGCCTAGCTAGAAAGATCTCTCTAATAATTTCTGCTTTATATTCCTGATAAGCACACAGGTTTGAAAATTCCAGAGCTTGTTCTCTCTCGGTGGTCAGCTCCTGGGCTGTTGCTCTCTGTCTTTGAGATTTTTCCTTTTCAGTCTCCCTTTCCTACACAGTACCTTAAGGCAACAACGGTATTAGACTTGTGTCTTCAATTCAGTTCAGAAATCAAAGTGAAAAATGAATGTTAACAACTAACAGACATCTGTTAATGGATTTTAAAATAAACACTCAAAATCAATAATCATTAGCTGACATTTCCAAACTGTCCAGAAGGAAAGATACAGAATTTCTACATACTTGTCCAATTTTATGGGAAGGAAATAGACAGAACTGTTGTCTTTTTTTCTTCTCCCCATAGTTCCTGTAGAGTTAACTGTCTACTTCTGTGGAGTTCATCATCATCATCTATTTGTCCTAGTTATTTTCTTGGAAATATTGTCATAATGCTTTCATACCTCTCAGGTTACTCTAAGACTAAATTCCTGGTCTTGGCTGTGGTAGTATGATGTAAAATCAGCTTGTTCTTGATGTACTAACGTTGTGTGTGTTCTCTTTGAATGTTGCTGATCTGTTTGAGGAATGTAACTCAGAGTCTATTCAGAGTTTTCCAAGTTCCTCCTTCGTATTTTTACTATCCACGGCACAGTATCATCCTACCATGACAGGTTTCCACAGCAGGGTTAAAAAAAAAAAAAGAAAGAAAAATAATCATTGATTCCTTCTAAACCTTTTAGTCAGAAGGCTTAGAAATGTATGCAGGGCTTATGGTCACTCTCAAAGCAAACTGCTGTGCCAGACTAATCAGACATTAGCTCAACAGCATGTTTAATTCATTTTATAGCACAGTAAAAACTACCTTTATATGTCAGTGCTTCAGATGGAAATACTTCTACAAATCTGAGACAACTGTTTCCTAGCCTGTACCAGACTCATGACATAAACGCAAGAGAAACGCACAGCAGCATGTTTACAAGTCGCTGTAGGTGATGAAACCACCTAATAAAATAGGGATGAATCACTTCAGATATGTAAGATGAAACATCATAGACCAAAACCGTCTTGTCAGCCGTGAGATTCAGAAAAGCAGCCTTACTCCTTCCTTTGGTACAAATAAGACTAAGGTCACCCTGCCACAGAAGGGTTGAGGCTGGACGGGACCTCTGGAGGTCATCTGGTCCCACCCCCTGCTCAAGATCGTACACCTGGTGTACTGCTTTGACCAGGTCAGCTCTCATGGTGAACCTCACTGCCTCCTCTGCAAGCTTTCCAGATCCAAGCTTCTGTATTCACTGCTATCCCCATGTTACCAATCACCTTTCATTTAGCACCGCAGCTCCTATTGCAGCCTTTACCTCCCAGCATTCATTTTTCAAACAACCTTTGTGTTTTCCACCACACTGTCCGCATCTCTGTAAACATTCCCCAAAACTCTTTATTGTTGCTTTTCAAATCCCACCTTAAAACCTCCATTGCTGTGATGCCTTTCCAAAAACTTAGACACGGCTAAATGAGCGGTGCTGAAATCACTTGCTGTACAACCCCCATCAGTACAGACTTCTGTGTCTGTATTCAGCTGTTGCCTTCTGGTGTATATCTACATTGTAAACCCCGAGGCAGGCATCGTCTTTTTCTGTTGTCCTAATACAGCACATTTAGCATCTTTATGCTAAATAATTTCTGGTCCATGGGTGGGTTTCTGAGGCACTACAACATTAATATATAACCTCATCTTTAAAATTTACCTCAAGATTTCTTACAGCATAGACACATCCTTATATTTTGTGGGAAGCCTCATTTAATTGTCTCAATGCCAGTCTTAAGCATTTTTAAAAGTGGTGGATTTTGGTGTGCCAACACAGCCCGGTCTCACTGGGACAATATTTTCACATGACATCACTGTACCCTGATGCGAGATGACAAGCCTGTTACTCTGCAAGTTCCACTTCTTGTTAACATTATTTATTCTCCTTACAACATACTCAGTAACAAAAGACAGGTATGTTCTAAATTATAAGTTAAAACAGCTCCAGCCGGACTGCTGCCTCACAGACACCAACGGATCTGATATCTGATAAATTCTGTCAGCGCTTGCCAAGCAGCGACACTTACTCAGCGTGTTATTCAAGCCGCCGGCCTTGGCACTGACACACACAACGGGCTTAATGCCATCGAGGCCTGGGACTCGAAACAAGGGTTCTTCTGCCCATCCTTAAATTCAATCAACAAGGAAGTGAGCTGCAGCAGGAAGCCATTAAATAAAGTTGCTGTCAGTATATAATCCTTATCGAAAGAAAGCCTTTCTAGAGACCATAAAGTGACTCAATCAGATCTATGCTCTCACAGTTCACCAAAAGTTCCAAATTAATGTATTATTTTGCATGACATGGAAAAGCATTCACTCCTCAATTCTTTTCATGTACTTCTGGATACTGCTAAGTTATGACATGCTCTAATAGTTTGCTGTAAGATTAAGTGCTTAAATTTAAGTAAGATTAAAGTAATCATCACTAAAAATATGCCTGAAACTGTTCAGTTCCTATGTTTTTTTCTTCAGTCACACAGACATCAGGAGAGATTACCTAGAACCTGATATTTGCACTCTGGGTAAATATTCTCATTATACTAAATATCTACAACATAGAAAATGCAAAATTTCCTTTTAGGAAAGTAAAAAAAAAATCTTTTTAATTTTGAGACATGCCAGCTTGCCTTTTCAAAATGGCTAGTTATTATTCGCATTGCTAAACTACTACGGAGAAATGCAGTAGATAAGTAGATAATGCCTGTATGTCATTCTGGTATCTCCACAGGACATAAAAAGCATTCAGGATGCAGACAGATGCTCTCTTGACAAGATTGTCTTAGTACCAGAATGTAAAATTATGGATGTAAAATTTATACTGAGCCTCTTCAAAATTATTCTACACCAGGCCAACTCCACATCTGTTTGTGCAGTACATTTACATACTGCGTTTGCATTGGGTAAAGTACAGCAGAACTGTGTCCATTTCTTTTATAAACATAATTTTTAAGGCTTTATGATTCCATTATCTTAGATCACGGTGCCTGTTAAAAACAAGCCCATGGTGATTAATCATATTCTGTGAAAAACCAGTTCCTCTCAGCTCTGGAATTATGTAATTTAAAATCAGCACTTTTCCTTATATCAGAACTAATCTCCTCTGGGGTGGCCAGATCAGGTCTATTCATGTTCTGAACTCAGAGTGAATTGCAAGATACTCAGAAATCAGTTATTACTTGCAGAATACAAGTGTCTTCTTGATGCCTGGCCCAGCCGCAGGGGATTAAAAACCTGATAGACAGCAAGCAGGAGGGTAGGTATGCCATCGCATCCCTTCCCCACTCTGCCAGCACATTATCAGAAATTATACACCTTTGTACATGACAAAAGAAATGTTTTCAGGTTTGGAACACTACAGTCCATCTGGGTGGAACTCCGTGGCAGATTAACATTCCTGTGTGTTAGAAATTCAATGTCAGGTTCTTCTTCAGGCAAGATACAGTTTAGTCAGAGTATTCTACAGGTCCTGAAAGTGAAATCAGAGATGAATGTTTGAGAATGACCAATATTTTAAAAGACATTTTAGATGAAGAACTCTTACTGAAATGCATGTGAGACACCAATAGCTTTTGTCCTACACCTTAAAAAAGGTCACAGCTCTGAATGACTTTTAGCAGCAGTCTCAAGTGTTTTGCCCTCACTTCAGGAGATTAGTATTAATTCCATTTCCACCTCTAGTCACAATGAAATTTATCTTTTATCATAGAGCATTGGTATGTGTTGTAAAGAAGTTTTTAAAGGCATATATAAATTCATACAAACCAGGACAATAATACGTCAACATGATTCATAAAGATCAAAGTGAAATATTCATAGAACTACAGACGCAGTTTGTGTAGGTAATGTGGGAGGAGCATGCCATTGTAGAAACTCATTTCAAAACTTGCCAAATTTTCCATTACTGGGAATACAAGACTAAATTCTAAGACCCGATACCATTTTTTACATAAAATCTCTGCAATACTCTCAGCCTAAACAGAATTTATAGCCTAAAATCTCACTCAGCTAAAACTCTCCAGCTATACACGGCTCTCAAGCACCTGCAATTCCTCTGAGGTTTTTAGTTCTGTTGGATTCAGTGGAACACTGAGGGAAACGGGCGCTGGGTTTCAGCAGCAGTGGGGGCTTGCACACCCCTTGTGCCTTCCTCGCTGCTTCTTCCTTCACTGATTTCCTATTACCATCCCAGTTGTAGCTGAACTGAAAGAGGATAGCACACTCAAATGACAGGCTATCTTCCTAAACGAAGACATTAAGGTCTGACTTTGAAAATCCTGTGAAAGTAATGATGGAAAGAACAGTTGAGATTTCAGGTTTGTTTTTTTTTTTTTCTAGCCTGAATAAAATCAGGAGTGATGTACGCAAAATACAAACCAAAACAACAACAACAAAATCTCTGGTCGATTTTCAAAGCAAAAGTTTTCAAGTAGTGCCTTCAGGATCTTTGTTCACCATCCCAAAATAATCACTGCATTATTGCATTTGTGGCACTCTACAGCTGCCCATCACATTGCCATCCTGTTAAAAGCACCTGGCAGACTTGCAGACATAATTGTCTAGACTCCAGTGCTGACAGAGCGAGGTCATGGCTATCAAGCAGTACATTCCATGCAAAAGCGAAGTTTCCGTTTCTTGTTTTTGTTGGTGATACAAGCTCCTTGCCATCTAGCAAGGTCTCTCGTCTGTCCTGATATTCCAGACCGCTTACCTCACCCGCTGCACAAGCATGCGAGCCCTTTGAGTCGCAGAGTCTCCTGCGCTACAGAGAGTGAACGTCCAGAGGACAGAACAGTGAAAGGAGAGATCTTTCAGGGTATTTACGAGGTCATTTCTTGCACGGTGACGAATGTGAAGAACTCTCAACAAGGTTAATAGGAATTTGTTCAACTCTTCTCTGCAGTACTGTCACACCAACACAAGGCCAGGGCTGCCCCTAACCCATTTGGTATTTTGGAGACATCTCTCATGCCAGAACACCCCATAGTCCCTAGCAGCCCTCTTGTTTATTCATCAATAGCTACAGTTACCAAAAAGGCAAACATATCACAGCTGGAAGGGGGAAAAAAATCCCAAACACAACAAACCCCAAAGCAAAACTGGAAGACAGAATATACATATTTTGAAAGAAACAGATCACAGGAATGATCACAAAGGAACAAAAGAAAAGCACTGCTGCGTAAGATCCCTTGTGGATCTGCTACTGAAGATCCACACCGCTGACTTCTGAGCCCAGAGCCCCCAGTGTTAATAACAAACCTAATGAAAACCAATGGCTTTTGACCAGTCCCCCAAGAGGAAAGGCCTAAACAACTATGCCAAAGTCACTGCCAGATAACCTTGAATATTAAAATAGATACTAGAGTTGGAGAATCTATCATATAATTGTATCTTTTTCTGTTACTTTGATTAGGTTTTGCCCACATACAATAATCCAGAATACCTGAGAACCAAGTATCTCTTTCCTGTTCAATCAGACCCCAGATTAAATAATCTGTGAACAAAGTAAATTAAAATTACAAGGAAAATTTTTAGACATCAAGGAAATGTCCTAAAAGGAAATAAAGAGCAAGATATACAAATGACACACAAAAGACATACGAATCAAAACTTCATCACTGGAGATCATCAAAACCAGGGCTGACAACTCTCTGGCAAGGGCACTGTAACAGAAAATGCTGTAGGAAAAGCAAATGGCTTAGAGGAAACCAGAAGCATTTTCCAAGTCTAACCACCAGTGAATGAACCCATTCAGCCCCTACACCCCCCTGACCACTCGCATCTGTAGAGGGTTGTTCCTCTACACAAGAAATATTGTTCAAAGGGGCCAGTCTTCCCCATATTAACTCCATTATACAGTATAGTCTTTGCAAAACACGTTAGGCTTTAGAAGTGGACTTTTATTTCACAGGCATTAAATCATAAACTCATAAAAATATCTCCTTCTCCCTTTTCATTAACCCACATATACTCTGCGGTTTTGGCTAACCACAGAATATCAAAAGCTAAAAGCCTTAACAAATGGCTACTGAGGCAGAGGTGATGCTGTGTTGGTCAAATACTTTTAAGGTGTAGCCAAAATTCTCAAGAGTTAAAGCCAACAATAGTGAAAATTTTGAATTTTGCAAGCAACCAAGAAGGAACCAAAGGCAAAAAAGTACATTTCTCCAGCAATTCAGCCACAGCAAAGTAACTCCTCAGCCGGCACTTCTGAATCTGGACACATCTCTGGGGAACAGCATGAAAGCTGAATTACAATACTTGAGTACTTCCGGAGAAAATTCAATGCTATTCATCCCTCATAATAACACTAACATGTCCAGTATCATCTGTAAACCACTCTTTCTCCGCATACAGCAAATTTACATGCTTTTGTTTTTTCCAGAAGTGCTACAGGAAGCATTTAAATACACAATGCCACCCACGACCAAGTAGTTTCTGAAAACTTCTACTGGAAAGTAAAAATGCAGTACGGATCCTTTGACCTCTTAGTGTACACCTGAACAGGGATGATCTAATGATTAAAGTCTCTCTTTGCCTAAAAATTGCTGGTAGTCTTAATTGAAAAAACTAGAAGACCGGCACTTCTGTAACTGAAAATACAACTGACACCACTTTGTCCCCTTATTGTCCATTTCATCAGAGAGGCCAATGAACAACCATGAGAAAAGAAACATCACCGTAGAAGGAAACGTCTCCTAGACATTTATTTGTCCAAGTCATATTTGAGGCACAATGGCAGAGCGATGGACTTAAAAGAATGGGGGTAGAGAATGGGAATCAGGATGGATTTACATGATCATGCCCAAGAGACTTCCATTCTGTTGTACTGAGAATTTCAGTCTTCATGCTCATCTATCAAGCAGAAGACACTGTATTTCCATTTGTGTAAACCTCTTTTCGATTTATTTCTTGCCATCTTCATAGCTTTAAATGCAAGATCAAATTTTACAGTAAAAAAGTTGCAGATGTGACAATTTGTAATCTTAGTGAGATACAACACTTGTCATCTTATGTGAAAACTGCTCAGATACATCTCATTTGTGATCAACAAAACCAGCCCATGAAAATGAAGATAGAATGTAAGATGAAATCCAATCCAGTCTAATTATCAGAGGAAATGTCATATGCTAACAGTCTCAACTAACCTATCTTTCAGAAGATTCTAATCTCAAAAATATGGTTATATATCGCCGCCTACCTCCAAAACTCCGCCACTATGTCTGTGTGCGCAAGCGCTGTGATGACTTTTTCAAGATGTACTGCACACCCACTATTAGAATCTGAATCTCTATGTTTCTGTTTCCGTTCACCTCTATGTAACACTGTGCTTGGCCTCAGAATTTCACGCCTTCGGTGGAAGCGTTTTTCTAAACTTGGAATATTGTGACTGCGCCATCTGATAATTGGAATCTGTTATAAATTATTGATTATGATCAATAATTCAAGCTTTGCATATCATTGTAAAACAGTTAACTGCATAAGAAGACAACAGAAAAATAGAATAGTTAATTTTCACAAGCCTTATTGAAAGACAACTTGCTTGCCACTTCAAGTCTTTTTTGTTTCTTTTTGATCGTCTGATGCAAAGCATAAAATCGAGGACTGGTGCCAAAGAGAGATCTTGCATTCTACATGGAAACTGCATTACAGTCACAAAGTTAGGGTTGAGCACAAAAGGCAGGAAAGAAATGAAATCTCACAGCAAAGGGAATGGAAACTACCACATCTGGGTAAAATTGTCGTTGAGAATGTTAAGGAAGAAAAGGATAAGCCTGCTTGAGTGTTGCAGGGAAAATGTGCCACTACCAAAGGCAGAAAGGCAGTGCCACTACCAGAGAGGATCAAAACTTGCCGAGTGCCGTATTTGACTTACTGGATAGCCATGATATAACTGAAAGGAGAATCTAATTCAAATTCAGTAAAAGCAAAAACTGAAACACCTTCATGACAGACAGGAAAAAAACCCGTAAGGCAAAAACCCCCAAAGTTCTAAACAATAACTAGCAACAACACAGCATTTCACAACATCATACGAGGCAAGTACAAAGGTTCCCAACAATTACTCTCATTGATTCTTTCCTTCTAAGATACACAGAGATTTTATAGCTCAGCCATACAAGTCTACAGTCTACATCTGTTTATAGTGATTTCATCCTCAGTGCTATATCTTAAATAGCTCCCTCTCCTTTTGGCCATGTCACCTGGTTCGTTAGGACTGACTGCCATTGTTCAGCTTCCAGCTGAACTGCAGCTAAGCAGCTCTCGAATTAGCTGTAGAAATGGTGGTACTTTAATACCAGAGCTTAGCATAGCAACCAGCCGACCTAAATAAATAAATAATGAAGCATGGTGTTCTAACAGATAATATAAATACACTTTCAGCAAATTGCTTGGGTCCAAAGGTCAGTCAACTTGTTTGCTCTGCCGCCAAGAATTTGTAAATCTCAACATGATGTTTAAACATAAGCATATATAAACATCAAAGTTCAACGCTGACATATTTTACACCTCAAAGTTGTCTGCCAGAATAGCTCTATACCACACATAGAAAACTGTGGTGCATGTGTAAGGAAGTGACAAAACACTCTCCTAAACTAAATGCAAATTTTTGTTTAAATATCCTTTCATTCTGTATTCTTCTTTATTCTCCATTCATCCTCTCTCACACAGAGAAGTATTTATGCAGCTGTCTAATTTCACAATTCCTCCCTTTCATTACCCATTAAGGGAGAGATGGAACTTTAAATCACAAGCCTCATTTCAGGGTGTGTGTGGTTTTTGTATTCTTGATTGATTCACACATATGGAGACACCTATACTTATGAAAACACAAAGTTTCAAGGTCAACCACCAGTTCCTGAGCTAGAGAATGGTCACACCAGCTACACTGGCATTTCTAGGCAGCTGTGCAGACAGACCCGTCTCTCAGCCTCTCTCCCTTCCCCTCTTTCCTAAAGGAAACGTGCAAACAGTCTCACAGCTCCCACTCACGTTGTGCTTTTCTTCCTTGCTGGGGTCTCATTCATCTTACCTTTGAACAGCTCTGGGCTGGCAAAAAAGCAAAATACAGGGGACTTCAGAAAGCACAAGAAATTAATTTCGCAGATGGAAAACCATCAGGGTGAAAGTGAACTCTTCTCCCCACGTTCCTGAGAGAATGCATTATTAGGACGGAGAGCCAGAACCCTCCTGCACACAGCGTTTGCCCCTTCCAAGCCAAGTCCCTCTCCCGTGGGGCGACACGCGTGGCAGCGGCAGCCTGGCTGTGCCCCAGGAGAGCTAAAGGTGTGCTCAGCCTGGAAGGCTGGAGCCGGCAGTCGGCTGTCCCCCCCTCTGCTTGTACACGGTCCCAGCAACCAGGGCTGCCAGGAAGCAGCCTAGTAAACAGAAATGCAAGTGAGCACTAGCTTATGCATGGCAATTACACAGCACTCCTCTCCCTGCCACAGGAAACCTAGGCTGGAGCAAAACCCACTCCTTTGTCAGCAGAGGAGAACTCATGAGGGGGCCCCTTTCTCACCTTTACATTTTCTTAGATGAGGTGGGGAGACAGGATGCAGGGAAGGAGTGGGCAACTTCTGAAATGTAAGTCAATGAAATGGCTCAGTACGCCAGGGTTTTGCAAAACGAGTGCCCCTTCTCCCCTCGCACCTTCCCAAAGTGACCCCATCAGTCCCACCTAGAGGTGAGGGAAATGGCTTTCAAGTCTTCAAGTTGGAGGACTCCCCAGCAGAGCAGCAGGTGGGAGCTTCCTCCCCCCCGTCCCCTCCATGCCGGTGCTCACCTTTCTGGCTCCTCGTTTAGCAAACTCCCTGGCCAGATGGCGGCCGATGCCTCTGCCCCCTCCGGTGATGAGCACGTTCTCCCCGGACAGGTCTCGGAGCTTGGGCGGCAGCACCATGCACACGGCAGCCTTCACCACCAAATAAACCATCTGCACGGGGAAAAGCAGCAAAGCGCCCAGCCATTTCCAAATCATCCTCTTGTTCCAGGCAAGTCAGGAAGACAAAATTCTCTTCCAACCCTTCACAAAACCAAGTTAACAGAGAAAGAAAACCAATACCCTTCATGCACCCCCAGACGGGTGGCAAGTCTTCAACCCCCTTCCAAATCTTGGGGGCAAAGGATTCTTGGATTGGAAAAATCCTTCTCTCCCCCTAAAAAAAATGGGGTAGGAGTAAAGTAGTGCAGAAGACCAAGTCAATCCCCCGTTTCTTGATCGATGTCCTCTGGGATTGTCATATGCAGGTAAAACGGTTTCCTTGCTTTTTAACTGGAAGACAGTTTTTTTAAATTAAAAGAGAAAGAGGAAAAAGTAAAATTAGAAGTAACCATACATCCCTCCGCTTCCAAAACCGACATAAAAATCCAGTATCCAAATGGAAGGTTTTTATACTTAGAAAAATAAAATAAAGCAGCCTATGTCTCCAAATTTCAGCCTGCAGTGCCTTCCAGGCAGCTCATTTCTATTCTTAGACTCAGGAAATTGCTTAAATAAGACAGAATTGCCAGGACCTTCTTTTTAAGAAAGGCTCTATTCAGGGCAAGGTTGTTGTTTTTGTTTTAATATCTATAAATATCTATAGACGTTCTGTCCTGAGCCGGTTGCAAAGGCTGAGCTGATAACTGCCTCTCTCTGCCCCCTCTCCTGGTTTTTGCACTTGGAGTATCTGTGATCACAGAGCAGGAATTATGCCGTGCACTATTTCAGCTCTGGCTCTTACTCATTTCTCCCTATTGCTCCCTCTGCCTATCACAGCCGCGGCGCTGGGGAGTTTTTATACCCCATTAAGCCTGATTGACAGTTAAAGTGTCGGGGAGATTTCACTACTGTTTCTGTGAGTGGCTGGCTCTGCTCTCCCCTCCCCCGGAGCGAGCCGGGAGCCGCCGCACATCAACTCACACACGCAGGGCTGGGGCGACCGCCGGCTGCCGGGCGGCGAGTCGGGGCTCGCCGAAAGCCACCCTGGGCTCGCTGAAAGCCACCCTGGGCTCGCTGAAAGCCACCCTGGGCTCGCAGCCGGCACTGAGGCAGGCTGTCACGGAGCCAGGCAGCCCCTGCCTCCTCGCTAACGTGCCCACGGCTGACAGAAGGTGCTGTGGTCTGACCTGAGCCCGGGGAAAAGCAGTTCCAGGAACAGCCCGGGTGAAGGCTGGGTGGAAGGGAGCCATCTCTGCCTCACGGGGCTCTGGCGGGGAACTGCGAGCCCAAGATAAGACGAAAAAACGTCTTTCAGCCCTACGTTGCCCGGCTAAGTCCAGCCTAAGCTGATCATCATCAAAATCTGTTACCGTTGGACCAAGGTTTTTGTGGACAGCATGACAGCTCATGGATTTTCCAAGCTTGCACTGCTGAAAACTGGTGGTTTAGTAGTGAGGCAATAAAAAAGGCAGGCTCTGAGTGAAGGAGGGAGACTCACTTTCTCACAACAAAGGGTGGGTTTTTTCCTCTCGTTTTCCAAGACTTTTTTTGTCCAGTTACGAGGGCAGAGTTGCAACACAGGAAGGTCTCTGTAGCACTTTAAACTATGTTGTAAGAGGAGAAAGGGCAAAGTGTATTGCAACTAGGTCCCCCGACTTGGTTGTTTGCACTGTGAAGCATTAGGCAGGTAAGTGATGTTTTCAGTTGTACCGATTAAGCATTTCTGCAGAGGATCTACCTGCACGTTTGAGCTGAGCTGTTCCTGCACAGTTCATAGTTGTGGCACCGATCAGATATAACCTAAAATGCAGAGCTTTGAGGATGTCAAAAGATGCCCAAGGCTGTCAGACCTCACCCTGCTGTCTTCTCAGCTGTGCTGGAAAGAACTTCGGGTTTATGACTCTATATATCATTAAGAATGTACCAAAATTAATCCAGTCCCACATGTTAATTCAAGAGGTCTGGATCTATATCCACTATCCTGGGAAGCCATCTAGTGGTAAAAACTAGAATTACTGAAAAATGACACATCTGAAAGGCACCCTCAAACTTCTTCACATTTATAGTTACTAAAGCACCACTTCAGTGGAACTGTGTGGATTTAAGCACCTATACATAGGCAGCCAAGAAGTGAGAATCTCTTTGAAAATAAATTCACTTTTATACTTCAGAATCAAACAGATATTTTTGTAAACAGGCGTTGTTCCAAGTGGCCGCATGGTAACAGAGCATTCAGGGGTTATTTGTTTGTAAGAAGAGCAACCGAGTTTCTAGTGACACCCACATTTAAAACCTGTATCATACATATAGATTTTGACATAAAACATGAACAATATCTAAATCCTTGAATTTCAGCTCTGTTAAAAGTTCCACAAAAGTTTTCAGAAAAACAAAAAGGAAAATAAAATTTAGAAACTTGCAGAGCTCTTACCTTTAAATGCCTGGTTACCTCATATGAAATACGCAATATGACTATCACTGCACCATCACAAAGTGTCAGGAGAGAGGTTTTTGGAGAGAAGAAGATGAAGCATTCTAACTGGAAACTGTAAGTCCGTACATACTGTCAGAATCAAGTGGTATTCCCTGACTTAACTGCATCTGAAATAACCACAGCTCAAAGAATTTCCATTGCTGCTTGGCAGCATTTAGCACCTCTGTGTGTTTTTACAGTAATACCGTTAGAAATGGAGGTGGGGAGGCACCTGGCGTTACAATTTTCCTCTCAGTCCAAAAACTCTGAAGGGGAGAGAGAAATGACACAGAGAACCCAGTGTCTGGTTTAAACATGAATGACGCAGTGTCTGGACTGGTAACAAATATAACAACTTTCTGGTATGGAAATAAGGAGCAGTGTTAAAAGTGAAAGGATATGAAGTTCGTCAAAGTAAAATTGATTTTTTGATTCCTGACTTCAGTTTCTTTATGCATAAATCACCACGGACACATTTAAAATAGAAAAGTCAGCAATATTACACAGTTAGCCTGTTCAGATTAAAAGCAAAATTAGTTATTAATTTAAAACATTTGCCAGTCCTTTGAAGCCAGTGGGAATGGAATAATCTTGTGAATATTTATTTCATGTATCTGTCTGAATAACTAAATCAGCTTGAATAATATTCTAAAATGTATTGGAAGTAGGGTTTTTTCATTCATTACAATTTTGGCTTATTGATCTATGAGCAAAGTTGCTATCAAATTTGGATTGGGTGTAAAAAGACAGTTCTAGATATTTAAAATTATCCTAACCTGCTCTTCAAATATCTTGAACGTATGAGCTATTTTACTTCTTTACTACTTTAGATTTACCTTGAAGCAGTGAAAATCAGTAGTTACTACGTTGCACGAATGTACAAAAACAAGAAGCAAAAGCAGACTCATAGGAAAAATGAAGTAACTGCATCTTGCCTGCAATAAATATGGTGAAAAATATATGCAAGTTATTTTAAAATTCACCTAATTCTACCAAAAAGTCAAATAGCTTTAAATCCTACACATGCTATATAGAACATAGAGAACAGCTAAGGTTTGTCCCTTTTACTTGCAGTTCCACTCTGAAAAGTGGCAAAAAGTAGCATTCTGGGATTTCATGTGATTGTTTTATAGAAACCATTGTGCTCTTTTTTGGCAGGTCTTTTTCCAAACTGTCACCTTTACAAGACCAACATGTGCTTTTGTTCCAGAAGTTCATCTCTGTTAGTGAAACCCCCTGAACTACGTAGGTTTGATTATCCAAACTGCTTTCAGTAAATTCTAACGGTGCAGACAGACACTTGGTACATACCTTTGCTGATGGTCACAAGGATCTGTCACATCACAGCAGTTGTTTCAAATTGTAAGTTGAAAGTTGTCCCAAAGTGAACCGCTTCCATGGTCCTACTCAGAAGTCCTTAACCAGTGCACTGGAGTGTTCAAGAAGGAGGCCTGTAGATTTTGTAAAATTGCATCAGTTGCTAATGCTATCACTTAGTTGCAGAATTAATTTTGCATTTTGGATAGTTGCACAGCACTGAGCTACTTGTTTCCTATACAGACACTCACAATAAAGTATAAATTGAAAAAACTCCAACAACTTGGTTTAAGCCATTTTCATGCCACTTTAAAATATGCTTTATTTCAGTTTGCAACAAGAGCAAGAAGGCAATCATGTAATACATCTCAGTGGTAACTCATTCGGTTTTGGCTTCGGCTTGTCTGTTTACATTTCTAGATTTGTACTTCTTAACAGAAGTGTAAAGGAAGATGGCTTTAATACAGTTTTATGAATCTATTCTGAATTAATAGGCTTAAATTTAGATCATCACTGAATGACCCATTCCTGGGACTATAGTTCAAAAGATGCATTAATGCTTTCTGAATATTTAATCACAATAGTGCCTGACTGTAATAGTCCAGCATAAACCTAAACCTGTTCTTTATATTTAGGCTAGCTAATGTAAAGGTGGGTTACGAAGGCCTATAGTAACTGCAACCCAGCTTTTGGATTGTAGTTAGTGTAGATTTACTCATACTCTCAATGAGAGTCCTAGAAACCAACTTTTTCTTACTTGCCTTGGCTTGAAGGAAAAAACAGCAGTGAAAAAGCAACATTCGCCTCCAAAACAAGTTGATACACTCTCTACACACATCGCTTGCATAACAAAAGTCCATTTTTGCAGAACAACGTTACATGGACCTGACACGTACATGACAATGTTACATGAAGAGGCTCAGGCAAAGTGTCTGAATGCTTAGATCTTGATGTTGCACCTATATATATCGGCAGAACACTAAATTTGTTCACAGCGCCTTTGCAGCCAAGTTCCTAGCAAACTCGGAAGTCTGTTCGTGCAAATGAAGTTGCTAAACTGCAAGAACTTTTGAAAGGAAAATGAGCTGGAAATTAAAAGCATGCTCAAGGCATGTCTGAAAGCCATTTGGGCTAACAATTCTGCGTTTTCAACTTTAAAAAAACCCACCCAAATATGTACAGTACATTGGTAAGCAGATGTGAAAAAACTGGGAACACAGAACAGTGCTGTTACACAATGGAAAGTCTGTGTTACGAGGGTGTCGAGTAATACCAGTTTTTTACATCAGCGCAGGGTTCTTGACCATGGACAATCTATCACGATCACAGATTAAAACTAAACCTCCTTTAAAAAAGGAAAACCTTTTGCCAAGCTGATCTGGTTTTTGTTACATGAAGTACTGCTGTCAGATTTGGATAAATCAAGAGCTAAATTTTTGTGCTTCTTGATTTCATTCTTCCCTTGAGTTCACATTTTCCATTTGAAATGTGTCCCAGTGGTTCTATGATTTCACACTGTCCTTCAATATACTATTAAGTATTCAGAGCCTGATACTGTTGCCTTGTAAGTGGAGTTTTGCCACGGACTAAGCTCAAAGGGACCAGGTTTCTGTTTAACTTCCAGCCTTGACAGAAAACAGTCTGTGTCCAGCCTGGTGCGAAAAGCTACATTTGGATGTCTTACTGCTTTCCCAGGGTCTCACAACAAATCAGTACCATGAATAAAGATATAACACACATCTTACTGAGTAGTTCTAAATTCTAGATTACATCCCTTTCTAGACTCAACATGTGTAAAAGTAATTGTCTTCATAAGCAGAAGTAGAGTGTTTTCAAAGTGCATGTAGGTGCTACCTGATATTCAGACAAAGGGATGCGACATCAAGAATGTGGTATTTCTTTCAATTGCTTAGTCATTTCAGTACATGTTAGATTTTATCATTTGTACTAACTGCCCTTTGTTCTCACCTATTTCTAATTAGGAGCCAAATCTGTCTCAATCTGTTAGCCTGCGTCTTCATATTGGAAGAGAGAACAGTGAAAAAATACCACACGTAAACAGGACTGGAGTGACTACATTGTGTTAAACTGATTGACTCATCTTACGTTCTCTTTAGTACGTTTACCTCACTTTTACGCCACTCAGTATTTACCATTCCTTCTGACTAATTCCTCAGTCCTGACAAAACTTCTAAGACACACAAGGAACTAGGGAGGCAGAAGAATTAAGTTCATAAGGCTCTCAAAATTAGAGAAGCTTATTGTTGCAAGGGGCTGAACTGAAATCGTACTAAACCAACGTGATATGGATTTTGACAAAAACAGAACAGCAGGCTAATGCCTGTAATAAGTTTGCACTGGAAGCTTGTAAACTAGCTTAGGAAAAAATCTCTAAATAAAATGTTCCCTGAATCCTTTCTAACAAGGTCTTTTTAAAAAAAAACCATTACATGCAGTAATAATTTCTTTTCAGAGCTAGTGGTTCACTAGTACATACAGAGGTGAAATAATTCAGGTCCTCTAACTGTTACAAGCTTCTTCGAACTTGAAAATTGTAGAAAGGAAGCCAAAAAGAGGAGGAACGTTAGGAAGCGAATGCTGTTGCCAAAGGCAAACTTTTTCAGTTGGAAGGCTAGGATGGATCAGCTTTAGGTGTATGAACTGACGTGGGGGAATAAGACTGTATTAAAAATTGATGATGGGAATTCAGTTGAGCTAAAAGAAGGCACAGAGGGATGCTGCGTTCTTCATTCAGACAGAACCGACAGATTTTGGTGATGGTCTGAGCAAGGATAAGGTTTGGATTTTTAATAATTTATCTCAGTATTTCTAGAAATTTATCCACTGTTAGCAGAAAGTCAATTTTCTCATTCTGGCTGAATCACTGCCATTACCCCTACGAATTGTTATCACTAATCTTTTTAAGGGAAGAGCAGTTCTGGAGGAGGACGTTGGAGCAAATGATACATGGGCTAAACAGCGTAGGGCTTCCAAAGGCTAACCGATCCTTTAACTCATTTATAGGGACCTGCTGCCTTTTAAAAAGTCCTTTTCTTTCCCTATATGCACAACGGCACAGGGCACTGAGGATCACCCGATTCTTTGGAGGAAGAAAGATCAGTTATAACCGTAGCGTGCATAAATCCAGACGTTTCCTACCAGCTGACTTGTAAAATAAATTGACAGAGATGCTTTTTCAGAACACTCATCCCTGCCCTCCAATTAAACACTATTTGATAAAAAAAAAATAAATCCCCTAAACCAACCATCACTTACAGTGATGGAAGAGATCAATTACTTCCCAGTTTAGGCAAGTAATTTTGAGTCAGTACTGGAAAGATGCCCACTATGATCACAAGGTCCTGGCCTGTTGAGTTATGTTATAACATACTGGATTTCGTGGTTTTCTTACCTTTAACACCTATTTATTTATTTATTTTAATTTTAAACCACATATTTCAATCAGTTATACCTGCCGAATTCCACTGAACTTAACGATTAGACCTGTTCTCTTAAGAATCCAATCTGGTCACTCTTGTCATCCGGTCCTTTATCTCTTATGACTCATGCTCTTTACTTCCATTCCAGACAGCTAAATATTTGTTTACCCTATTGACTAACTCACATTACAGTTTCTTGCTCTTTCCTGTAATACATAATTTGCATAAATGGGATTTTTCTAAGCAGATGTGTTTCATGTGCTTATTTTATGTGTATAAGAAAAGCTAGAAAGGACTCACTTTTTTTTAGTCAAGGTCCCACTTTCTGAGGGAACACCACTACAGGTTTGTTAGCCAAATGCAGAATCTTACGGCTCATAAAATGGAGAATTTCTCTTCTGTGACCACGATTACAAGCTTGTATAAGGGTTTTAAAATGGAGTATCTGGGAGATTAGAGGGGATAAAGAAATATTTCAGAGTGTTCGGGGGATAGCATTGGTTGTACTGATTATGTCAAGCTGAGCTGATGCTTGTTTGCTTTTTACTTTTACCCAAACAAGTCTTGTCCAGTCATATGGACAGAAATACATGGAGTTGCACCTGGTCGCTCATTCCTTCACCGTCATCACCTCTATCGGCACAAGCATTTGGCTAGCGTACGGTCTAATCACAGCCTAAATTACAACAAAGGATAACGTAGAGTTGTCTTGGCAAAAAATAGCAAACTATGGAGTTGTAAAGACATCAAAATCCATTCTTTAGAATGAATCAGAATAGAGCGCTAAGGGCCAAAGTTCTCCAAGTCAAGGGGAAGTTTGCCTCTGATATCACTGGACCATTGGTGAGCCCCGAGGCCCATGCTGCACACTCAGGTAGGGACCTAACAAATAACTGACAACTCTGTATGAACCTCTAAAAGCAAAATTCCTTTAGATGCACTTCAGAATGTCTGTCACTGTTGTGGCCAGCTGTCTGCCTCAGAAATACAGGGAAAAAAGATCAGCACTAAGCAAAAAGCCTTAGAATCATATTCAGACCTGTTCCAAAAGCAGAATCATTACAGTTCCTGAACACGGAGACTGGAGTTCAGCATTGCCAGTCTTCCACGGGGTTCCTAAGGAGAGGTAGTATCTTTCACTAAACTAACTAGTACACACTTTTACTGGTGCAAAAAATCCCACATAGCTTTTCAGGCCCAAAAAGCAGAACACAATTAAACCAGATAAAAAATAAAGTTCATTTGCAATTTTGGAATATAGAAAATAATGACATTTCCTGGATGTGAGTCTTCTACGTATTAACTTTGACCAGGCTAAATAAAGTTGTAATAGCCGGATGTTTGTATGCCTCTAGCATCTGGCAGCCTTATCTGTAGGAGGAGGGTGGAGCAATTTTGGTATGCAAATTACTTCTCTGTGCAGTCAGTCTGGAGGATATAAATATTGACAGAAGCATATCAAACAGTTCTCTAATAAATTATTCCCACCAAAGAAAAATGGAATCCTTTTATGCTCTGGCTTTAATAGCAGGAATTCTAGTTGCTTTTGTCTTACTGGTTTTAATTGCAACTAACCATAATTCCTTCAAGGTAGAGATTCCTCCTGATGTTGACCAGCCATCAAAGCTCCGCTTATATCATTGTGTATACACTCTGATGGAAGTTCTGGTGAGTTTATCATGCTCTGTGATATTGTGATTTTCAGGAAAGGAAAAACTTGAGTAGCACTATGAAGATATGCATTTAAATATTGCAACTATTTGTAATGGGAACCTTTAAAGATAAAGGCTAAAGTTTGATTTGGTATTCTATTACTGTATATACAAGCAGCCAGTATGAGGTGAGTTCTTTCAAATACTGAAATATGCATTCTTAGGCCACAATTATAATTTGATTGCCTTCTATAATGAAACGATCGGTCCTGTGGATGACAGGAGGGCTGTGGATACCATTTACATAAATAATAATAACCAAACCTTCTGTATCTCAGTGTCCCTTGACATATTTAAGGTAATTTCCTAAATTTCGAACTATCTGTAGTAATTTTCTTACCCACGATTCTGTTCTTATTTCCGCAGTGGCTGAATTACTATGTCTTAGTTAAGTATCACAGAACCATGTAGGTTGGCAGGCACATCCAGAGGTCATCTAATCTAACCTCCTGGCCAAAGCAGGTTCAGCTAGACCTGTTATCACTTATTATTTTAAGTACTTGTAAACCAGACTCACTGTGCTGTGTGTTTTGCCATCAGAGAAAGAAACAGCTTTTGCCCAAAAAGCTTTCAAGTAAGGCAACAGGAATATGTAAGAGCAGCCTAAGACCTGTCACATCTGGCACGTAACATTTTAAAGGAAAGCCTGCAGGAAAATCAGGGTGGTTTCATTACTGTTTGTACGCAGCTCATCTCACGTAAAGGTATTCTCTAATCCCCTAGTTATACATAATGAACATAGTAACTAATCCTGAAAGGTGATTTGGGGCACTATAATCTATTTAAGACTTACACGGTTGCTTGAACTTACACAGCAGCATTCACCAAATCCAGTAATTGTCCCCAGTTCTCCAATGGCCTAAGCCCTGTGTACCTTTCTGCACTGTATGGCATGAAAGAAGAGTCTGCTGTCCTTATGTATCTCACACTGCTTTTCATGTTAAGCTATATATAAACTTAATATAATAATATGACCATAATATAATAATATGATTGTATGTTATTAAGTTCTCTAAGTTTTATACTTGGTTGGATGAAAAGATTCTTTCACATTATTCTTTTTTACCCGCTTTTACAGCTTCTAAGTGGCTGTCACGCAATGGTACATATTCTAACTTCATTGATAATATGTTCCAGAAATTCCAGCGTCCTTTTTCTGTATAGTTTTAAAGATTGATTTCACCGTTTGCTATGCATTGAATCCATTCAATACCTAATTTTCTTTCGAAAACCTTTAGACATCCGCTGGTACTTTTGGTGAATTTCTAGGTTTATGTTTATACTCACAGAAGGAGCCCTCACAGTCAGGACTTCACAGGTTTCTTACAAAGGGCATGATGCTTTGTTCATTGCACATGTGCAACAAACATATCCTGTTCATTCTGATGAGTGCTGCTCTTCTTCTGCCAGTGAGGTCTCTGTCTGTACTGTATGTTGCAGTAAAGAACTCTTTTTTCTGCAACAGAGGAGAGTCTTTTCCTCTTTTTTCCACCTTACCTGCGATGTGTCTTAGAAAAGCTGCATCAACAGTTAAATGTGTACCTTCTATGGCATAGGTGTCATACATACAATGCTTCTGCTGCATCTATCCACATACTCTGTCATAAAGAAATCAATGACAATCCCAAATGGAAGAGATGAGTGAAACCCTCCTAGCTCCCATCCTAAGCTTTTGTTTTAATCTCTTCATACAGATCTGCATTTAGACTAACTGTACATATTGCACTGCAATATAAAGCTTTGACGATAATCATTTCAGCTGGCAAAGCGTAACACCTCAAAGTGACTGACGGAAAGACTGTCCACTGTAGTCTTAACGTCCATGAAGCTCAAATTGCGTGTTTTTTTGCTACTTGGTATGTGATTTCATAATTATTTTTGAAGTAAAAATCTGGTCCCCATATGATCTTCCACATAAAAAGCCAGTTTGTACCAGAAGTTAGGTGTTCCAGCAAATAGTTTTCCAAAGACCCTATTTCACAAGAAAAGGTATGCTGACATGCTGATCTGGGTACTCTCTTTCTTACACATATACACATTTCAGAATCTGGCTTATACAATATGTTTCACCTACTAACACTGATCACATCTGACTAAGAATAGTCATACCTTTTCTTTTTTTGAGTGTTATTGTTATTGAGTGTTATTTATAATTACTGATCGGTAAGTTATGCAATAGAATACATACCAAATTCCCCATTCTCCTTCATGACAGTGTTTTCTCTGAATTTGAAGATGTCTCTGTGACATCAGGAGCACCTAAGATAAGGAAAGAGGATATTAGATAGAAAGCTCTGATACCAAGTTTATCACATATATTACTATCTGTCACTGGAAAGCTCTGTCAAAACTCAGGGACGTTAGAAAGTACAAATGAGATTAAATAAACACCGTATAGCAATTCTGCCACCTTCAACCATTCCAAAATCATAACTCTGACAAAAAGACTGACTTAAGAGTCATGAGAGTTTTTGAAGATTGCTGTTTGGGGAAGGTTATATTGACCCTGTCATTTCTGCCACCGTTGTCTTGGCTCTTATATTCGTTTTCCCCTTTGCCAAGATACCCAAAAACGTGCATTTTCAAATGTAAGGCAAGCACTATACCTATCCATTTGTCTCTAGGAAATGGGACTTAAACACCCCGAGCACTGCTGGCAGTTGTGGCACAGAGTGCTATCAAAAAACTCCAGATCATCTCTGGGTTCCCACCTTTGATTCTAAATGATTTTCTCTCTCTTTTCCATGGTTCATGGTGGTTTCTTTTATTACTCCTCACCCAACTTGTTTATTGCAGCCTGGACTAGAATATTAGGAAGAAAGAAGCTGTGTTGTTTGAGAAAGGCCTTGGTGAGGAACTGGGTGTTGCAACACACTCGAACTACATGAGATTTGGCTTCATACATACATGATAGCTGGGATCATGCACCTAAGAAAGTTCTACCTCTTTATCTTACTCTGGCATTCTTTCACAGCAAAATTACTATTTAAGGCCAATATTTGAATTGTCTCTGAGACAGACAGGGCAGATCTAAATTGAAGGCCAGATACACAAGGTTGGAAAAAACAATTTCCAAAGCATAGCTGGCCGTTAGTTTATAAGGCATTGATACAGCAGTGTACACGGTGACTTCTGTCAGTCTCTTCTGGCTCAGAAGAGAACAATACAATTTACATATTTCTTGTGATGATTATCATTGTTCCATAAGAATGAATTATAATAGTCTGTAAGGACAATTAAGTCATAATTTAATGGGAAGGGGAATGTTGTCCCTAGCAGGAAATACATCCGTTACAACATGTGTTCAACGTAATGGAGGATTACAGTGTGATTTTCAGGCTACCTGAATTATCAGCAGTTGACTGCCCTTGGATAGGAAATGTTTTGACACATTTAACAAACCTCTCCTGTCTTCAGAATATTTGTTTTCCCTGATTAGATGTAAGAAACTGATTGCAGAGCCATTTCATAAATACCTGTGAGATCCTGATAAAGGCAACAGTTTCACGGATGGGGAGGAGATAAGATTCAGAATAATTTTCATCAGTTCTTCATTTAGGCCAGCAGCCCTTCATTATTAATTATAGGCATTAAAGATTTTTCTTAAAGCTTGTCACTGACCCTGTGGCATGGAGATGACCCAAGACCAGTAAGTTACTGAATCCTGCACACAAACTGGCTTGAGTCTTTTTCGCCCAGTATACTAAATGCTGTCACGCTAGGGATATTTTCATCTCACCTAACCTTAAATACTTTAACTGAGGCATCTAAAGTACACAGCCTCCCTTTATAATCAACGGACATGAACAGACATCTCCAGAGCGTGATTTAACACACATGAAATTGGAACCATCCTCAAGAAATGCCTCTTTCTCTTCACTGATTAGAAAAGGGGCCTCAGGCCTAACTCTTCCACACCTAAGCAAATGCCTGATGTTACTTGTGGTAAATCCAGATCAGAGAAATTAGAAGGTATTTATATAATACAGTTCATGGAACAAGTATTACAACATTCTTCCAGAAATAATGGTACCTCATGTATGTTTTCACTTTCATAACCGAAATCACAAAGCCACTAGAGTTATTTGTGGTAATCCTGTAAAGCAGCAAATAACCAGTATAATTACCCTAAATATAATTTTTCCTGTTATATCTACCTAGGCAAAGAACTTAGAAAGTTTGGGCATCTTAAAGGAGCACATACTTATACGATTGATTTTTGATGGACTGCCAGCATGCAGGGATTCAAAGCTCTTCATAAAGGATCTGCATTTTGATGAGGTGCCAGTGAGGATTTACCACCCAAGAGCACTTTCTGCAAGCAAACGGAGAGGAGTCATCTTCTTCCATGGAGGATGCGGGATGTTCGGAAGCATCAGTAAGGAACTGAAAGAGAAAATATGATTATTTAGGATTGTTAACTATATATTTTAAAAAACTCTCCTGAACCTAAGAAGTGACTGAAGCTTATTTTGAGAGATTGAGAGACAGAAAGCACTTAATGTTTATTTTTACTTTTTAAACTCTCTAATCTACCCTTATTTAGTATCTAAATTATTTTTATAGGATATAGCATTTTTTATGGCATATATTTTCCTTACAGTAAGTGGTGCTGCTAAAGAAATAAATTCTTTTCTTGTCTGCAAACCTGACAGAACTTATTCACACCTGTATTCCTCCCTTTGATCACTAACTGCAACATGTTTATTAGGACTTCTATGAGCAGCCATTTTAAAACGTGTGTCCATGATGCACATACTTTAATTATGCTGTCTTTTTTTCCCCAGTTTAATTTATTAGAGAAAGCAGATAATTGCAAACACGTAATTTAAAAAGTTCGAAAAGATACTGTTCCTACAGGCAGTAGACATGCATACATATTAAATCATGGTTGAATTCTGTAATTGAAAGAACACATCATTGAGCAAATACCTGTAAACCAAATCTTCTAAATGCAGCAAATTCAGCACTAAGGCTGAAGGAAAACTCAATGTATCTTTAAATACACTAAAAGATGGATATTTCTGCCCACAACCTTAGTATGGAAAAATTATATAATTAGACAATTTACTATAACACAATTAGGATGCCTTAGATTTCTGCCTGAATTAGCCACAGAGAGACATACTGATTCCACAGGGGGCATACCAGCTGCACCCCCCATTCTTCAGAAAATAGTAAAATCTCTGCTTCAAATACAAAATTCATTTAGCCTTAGCTACAGTACTACAATTAGCATTTCCACAGCAAAATATGACATACCTAAGTCGGTCTCAGGCTCACAGTTACTTAAAACAATGTAATAAGCTTTTACAAAGATCTCAAGCTATTTTATTCCTTACAACCACTCTAAGCCATTGTGCATAACAACCATAGAATGGTTTGGGTTGGAAGGGACCCTAAAGATCACCTAGTCCCACCCCCCTGCCCTGGGCAGGGACACCTCCCACTAGACCAGGCTGCTCAAAGTCCCGTCCAGCCTGGCCTTGAACCCCTCCAGGGATGGGGCATCGTGTTCTGGGCACCGTGTTCTATTGTCTCACCACCCTCATCATAAAAGATGTCTTCCTTATATCCAATCTCATTCTACCCTCTCTCAGTTTAAAACCATTGCCCCTTGTCTAATTGTAATAATCATAATTCCTTATTTTCCTTACACATCAACAGTCTCACAAACTGTACAAACTTTACAGTGTGTCCTGATGATCAAAAGTCTAGATTATTTTTATCCTAGAGAAAATTTGGGTCGCTCACTAAATAGGCAACGGACCCACACTCAATCATGGTAATATGTCATAAAAAAAATAAGGGATGATATTGCTTCAAGTATTCTAAGATATTAATTACATTAACAACATTTGTTCTTCAGGATGTTATGAAAGAATATGCCGGTACATAGCCCGAAAATCTGATTCAGTGGTTGTGTCTGTTGGGTAAGTGAGCTCCACCCAGTGATCCTCCCAGAATGAGAGTGTGCTGCTGCTTCCCCCCTGCCTCCCCCAGCTCCCCGAACGATGGCCATCCTCTACTTACATTTCTTTGAATATAAGAAAAGAAACTGAGCTCTAGTGCTGTCTAGCCCTATATTGTTGATATGGGTGAGCAAGCATGTGCTGTGAAAAGACAATGAGAAATACCTGATACAGGTTTATAAAGTTACACACGTAATACGTATGTCAGCTATTTTCAGAAGAACAAAGAGATCTGTTTGTTTTCACATGGTTATCACCACAAAAATCACTGCCTTTGTTCGATAACAAGGAATTATAAGCTGTTTTCCCAATTTCAGGTTTTAATATTTAGGGGGCTTTGGGGATGATTTTAAATAAGTCGTATAAAATGTAATAATTTTTTAAAAAACTGCATGGACCACTGCAGTTCCTTCTAAAAATTTCTTGCTTATAGAAAATAGCTGACGGTATGAAGAAACTCCAGTTTCCAACAAATTATTTCATGAAAAAATTCGTTACTGAAGAATTTTATTAAGTTGGGAGGGATTAGTTTTGCGAATGAATTGCACATTCCATATCTTGTCTCGGTAAGTCACAACGTGCTTAAAGTGACGGTGAAATAACATGGTGATATCCTCTTAGTCCCTAGTTATTAGGATGTTTACTTTATGAATCCATTGAGTTAATTTCACAGAACAGTGAAAAAACAGAAAAGCAGAAGCCACGTGCCTCAGCAAACACTGCAGGGTTAAGAGAGAACGCCTGCACTCTTACCTTTGTTGTATTTCTCTTTTCCTTATTAAACTTAATCTTCTCCAGAAAGCCCTAAGACCACAAATACAGAGAATAAAGAACCACGTCTCTTAAAAATGTAGTCTCAAATGTAGTCTTATATGTCATTGGAATCAAATGAAGAACCACGTCTCTTAAAAATGTAGTCTCAAATGTAGTCTTACATGTCATTGGAATCAAATGAAGACACTTTAACTTGACTGGGTATCTGACTGTTTGCCTGCCTTGCTTTCCATCATATGAAAGCAAGTTGTTAGTTAAGAAATAATCAGAGATTGTTACTTTAACATCACTCCTCTGTAATTCAAGTTCCAATTAATAAAATATATGAAATAATTGTCTACAGGAAGCTATTTTGTCACCACAGTACATTTACTGTATGGTGTTTTATAATATAATATATTATTATATCATTCTTTTAATATTAAAATGCAATCATAATATAAAATACTGTACTAATATATAATAATGCAATAATCAGTGCCCCCGGTGTCAAAAGCTCAGGAGCCAGACCGTGGTTGGATCCCGTGGGCAGCAGGATTGACTCATAGCGATACGCACGTGTAAGGTCAGGCCCAGTGCGAGAACTGCAGCCTTCCCCACTGGCATGAACTGGGATCCCAGGCAGGTACACTCAGATCAGGAACTGGGTAAACGCGTGGCTTTGTGTAATGTGGGTGACTGGCCTGCACTACTCAAGCCCTCATGCTCTTCAATTATGCTACAATAAACTTCAGTGATCAATGGTCTCCGTATTTTGACAGAAATGGGAGGGGAAGCTTCTGGTGGCTTCAGCATGCAAAACTTTAAATAAGTAATACTGGCTTTGGTGAATTTTTGCAAATTATAACCCATGGATGCATTTAAGATGACACATTCAAGCAATTTACAAATATATGTATTTATAGTAATTGCTGTCTTTTGTACATTTCAGGTATCGTTTATGTCCTGAGTATAAGTACCCAGCCCAAACTCTGGACTGTCTCACTGCTACTGTCCACTTTTTGAAGACTGCAGAAAACTACGGGGTGGATCCTGGTCGGATTATTGTTTGTGGGGATAGTGCAGGGGGCACTTTTACTGCTACTGTTTGCCAAGAACTGGTAAACAGAAGAGATATCCCAAAGATACGCGCCCAGGTACTGATCTATCCATTTCTCCAAGCACTGAACTTCAATCTGCCATCTCACCAGAAAAATGCTTTCACTGCCTTTTTGTCCCGGGAACGTGCAGTCCGTTTTATTCTGAAGTACTTGAGTAAGGATTGCTCTATGAAGGACGCTGTTTTGGCAGGTTCTCATGTTCCCGAGAGTATGAATTTGAAATATAGCAAATGGATAAATCCAGAACTTATCCCAGAGATATTTAAAGTGGGCTATAAACCACCGTTACCCACTTCATTTTTACCTCAAGTCCACGAAGAAACAAAAGAACTGCTTAAGACAAGACTTTCCCCCCTGTTAGCGGAAGATGCTGTTGTTTGCTGCCTACCTGATACTTGTATAATTACCTGTCAGCATGACGTGCTCAGAGACGAGGGACTCTTGTACAAGCAACGGTTAGAGGACAACAATGTAAAAGTGAGCTGGTACCACATGGAGGAAGGCTTCCACTGTGCACTGGGATTTTTTGGTTATGGTATTTTCTCTTTTCCATCATCAAGTAAAATAGTGAACCACACTGTAAACTTTATAAAAGGCTACTAAAATATTTTCTTGAATACAGTGAACTGTTATGCAGCCAGAGTGTACTTCAATTAACTATTTACTAGCTATTTGTACATTAGAATCTAGGCAACAAATAAGTTAATATAGCATGGTTTGCTGAATTCTGATTTTCAATTGCTGTTACTTGGGAACATGATGTATTTTTCAACTCTTTTTTTAAAAACCCATTAATTGGTATCCTTGTTTTGCTGTTCTTTTCTTATGTTGTAAGAATTTTTGTTATCTTCTTACATCAAAGAATAAAAACTCACCATAGAAAAAACATTTTAAAGCATGCAATATAGGAGTAATCATCAACGTACATACACATATCCACATAACACACACAAAATCAGCGTGACAGCACAGATGAAATGCCCTCCAATGCCTCTGGAGATTGAAGATACTTTCACTATTTCTGAGATGAGAATCAACCATCATCAGACTACGTGTGTAGGCAATGAGTAGCTTTGGACTTGGTTGTAAAATCTGGAGGAGGGAATTGGGTGTACTTACATATCTGATTTAGAAGGGAACAGGCTGACTCAGAAGCGAGGTGCAGAAATGAGAGCTGTAGGAGACGGCTACCTGTAAGAATCCCAGGCTGGTAACACAGATGCAGTAAGGGAGAACTGCACAAACATAACTCTATACTATATTCTATAAAGTTCCTTTCTGAGAAACATTTGGTTGTATTCAGGGAAGACAGAGCCATAGCGGTTTGTGCCTTTTTGTAATCAGATAAACAATCAACTTGTTTACTCAGAATTTGGGGAGAAAGTATGCAAACAGCATGGAAGCTGCCAAAATAATTTCTGCGAATACCCAAAACACGAAGGGAAACAAAAATTAAAAATCTCAGCTCAATTTTTATATTGCTTATTAGGACAGATCCACCTCGGCTGAACACAGATGCCAAGGTAATTTCCATTGCGTGTCAAAATCGCAGGCCACGCAATTCCTAGGAATTGTAAAATAATTCATCATTGTTACGCAACCACCTCGTACTTGCCATACCTATGCACACAAAGTGTGGAAAGAGGTTAGTACCCATCTTCATTCTCTGCCAGCCACACTGAGTAGGAAGAAAATGGTGGGTTAAATTGTCACCATATTAATTACATATGGTGACAAGTTAGCAGTTACAAATCTCTGGAGCAACAAGTTGTTACTTGTGAATTCTTGTTCTCCAGTCCCTCTCAGCAAAATGAAATTATGTTTCTTCATGCTCTGTTGACACAACAGATATTTTAATTTTTCCTATTGCAGGTATTAGAAATTTATTTTTCTAGCAAAGAAACCCTTCCAGGAGTAAAGAACATGATAAAGTTCCAAATGTTCCACTGTTTGTGGATTATAGGATCTGCCTTGGTTATACAACCTGATGTGAAACCGAGGATACATTTTGGTTTCTGATCTCAAGACAAAGGCTGCCTTACCAGCCTGCATGTTGGTAGCTGAAGAGTCGGCATCTGCTGTAAAAGCTATGCAAAAAGCTGGGTAATATTTGAGCAATTAATGCATGTTTGTTCTGCCACGGCTGTACTGTTATCTGTACAGGAGCAAAGTGGCTTAAAGTTAGTTTGGGGATGACTTCATGAATTTCAGTCAAACCTGTGCGAGTCATTAGGCCTATCTGTATTTAAGACACTTTTTATTCATGTATCACTCTTCTTTGCATCTCCTCTCCCAGGCTTGTTCTTTTGATGAGTCTTTGCAGGTGCGGAGATGGTTGGAAGTGCCAGAACTAAGGATGTCCGTACAATTCCATTTTATATGTTTTAAGTTAGGAGATGATCACCTATAATCCCATACTAATTCACACACATCTCATTCAGTGCAGCGTCTATTACACTCCTTGTCGGTCCAGCAATCCAATACTTGTTTTCTTTTCGTTATTCAGTCTCTGGACTTGTGGCTCATTTATGGGCCAATGTCCAAACTCTACACTGATCCACTTACTATTATTATTTATATTCATATTCATAATATGTCAGCAGAATTATTAGCTCTCTTGAACACACGCATTTTTATCAGTATTGAGGGTTATAACCATGCTAGCACAGATGGGTAAATAGAGAACAGCAAGTGCTGAAACAATGTATTCCTTTTTTAGTTGCGACTCCCATATTTCCTAAAATTTAGAAAGTCGCAAGATCTAATTACCTCCATGGAACTTCCTGCCCTCTATTTTATTTTAATTAATTACAGATCTGCTATGTGTCTTGCATTGCTAAGATGAATGTTTTTTCATTTGAAGACATTTTATAGTTTCCAAAGTGTGAAATTAGTTTTCAAAATTACCACTCATTTAAAGATTTTTCTTATTTCTAGGGAAAGATAGAAAATAATTTTTCCTCTTTACACAGACACTTCCTGACAGCATGTTTGTCTCTCTCTGTCTGCAGGTTTAACAAGTACAGTCGAGTACTTAAAACGCAATCAAGCACAAACTTGCAGTGCACCTTCAGAATTTTGCACATCAATGTCTTTCCACAAGGAATTACGCATACAGAGAAATAATCACAGATACAAGTGTGCACACACAAGTTATCGCATAAAATAAGCCATTAACAGATCTACAGCTAAGGGCAGGCAGAGCAGGTTGGTGCGGATCTGACCAGGCTACTTCAGTTTTCAAGTTCAGACTCCAAGCACCAGATGGCTCTCACGCTCCGCAGCGTTCGGAAAGAGCTTCTTGGGTCAAGCAGCACCTTCCCTCGGGAATGCTTCCTGGTGCCGGCATCCATTCACACTTGGTGTGTGTGAGTCTAAGCAGGTGAGTTCCTAGTTGCCACCTGATCAGCACCATAACTCAAGAGACAGGCAGAGAGTTCTTGGGACCCCTGAAGGCTACGTGAGGGAATGGTTCCCGCTGTTGCAACTGGCTCAGCTGCTGCCTTCCCTGGTGTGTGCAGTGACACGAGAGAGAAAAACCTTAAGGATGCCTGCCCAGTATTGACAAGACTTCAGGCACTGACATTTAGCTCTTCATTGGAAATTAATATGAAAAGGAATTCCTGGGGTAGGAGAAAATGGGACTTTGGCCTCAGGGACCAGTTCCTCTGGTCCATGTCACAGGAGCAAGAGATAAGGTTAAAAATCAGAAGCTGGAGAGAGCATACATTTGAAAGATTATTTAGGGAATGGCTCTCCACCCTGGGACTCAAGCAAGCTTGTAAACTGCTGAGTCTACACTTATAAAACATTAAGTGTTACTCTGTTACTACCCTGTGTACCTGCAATGCCAAAAGAAAAAAACAGTTTATTACTTCAGGAACAAACTAGTTTATTTCTTCTACAGCTGATACAGGCTCCCAGCACGTCCGGTCTTTGTGTGGAGCCTCTGGAGCTGGTGGGAGTGCTGTGATGTCTGGACCTAGTTAACAGGCCCAACAGAGTCCAAGACCTACCAGCTGTCGGTAAACTGGCTACCATAAAGACTGGCACCAAAAAGATTTTGAACACGGATGAACAATAGGTGGCAAAAACCTTAGGACAAAGGACCTGTCACAAGTGTCAGGAGACTTCTTAGATCCCCAGAGGGGCCAAATCTGATAAGTATACTTAGACCGCACCTAACTCATTGGGACAGCGCAGTTTAGCACAAAGCCGATTAACTACTTTCACTATTAAACTCTAAAGAAAGGAGCTGCAACCACGTTTTGTGTAACACTGTTTCCTAATGATCTTGCCAAGCTATAAGAAAGCTGAATCCTATATGCACCTCAGACCTGACGGGTCGGAATTCACCACTTCATTTCCCAAGAGAGTGTCCCAATCACGAGGCAACGTGTTTTTCACCAACATCCCTTATCGAGCTGAGCGACTGTATCAAGCGCCACAAGGAAGAATAAACAAAAAGGAACCTGATTTTATACTTAGCATGTAAACAACCTTGTGGCAAGGGAGGGAGAGGGAACGGAGACATTGGGAAATGAAAGTCTGCAAAGACTTGTTGGATAAAATGAAGAAACAGTTTGGGCAGAGGGAGAAGAACACAGAATCAGCTTCTTCTCAGAGAGCGTATCACCAGACTCAAAAATGATGTTCCTTCCTGTTTATTCTAAACAATTAATAAACAGCTTCTAAAGTCAGGAATCAAGTCTGAGGTCTTCTTTCCTATGCAGGTCATGGATCCTGCATTCTAAAGTTCTGGGGTTCTCTGCATTTAGTTTCATTTTAATATACATCTCAAGGTGAGCTCATCCCTCATACTTTTTTTTTCTTTAAAGGAAAAATTTTTTCATTTTACCCATACTGCTATTTTTCAGAGTGAGAATCCATTGCCTTCACTGTTGGAGCAGAACGCTAAAAACACACTGTTCCCAAAGGTGACATCATATGAGCTGAAAAAGTTTTGCTTTACAGATCTTTTGTTTCAGATTAAATCTTATCACTAATGATTTGTGCACTGAAAAATATGTTTGCACCAGAGGAAGGCACAGATCCTAAAGCTCACCACAGAGTATACAGAAAAGAGCAGGCTGCTGATGTCTAGTCATTGCTACTAGCACCGAAACCATGAAGTTCAAGTCTAATTTTCATCAGCTGGAATCATATTTCTACCTGGAATGACACCTGTAAGTAATATATTCATGAGAAGACAGAGACTGCAGCACCGTAAGGCTCAACCAAGAGGCTGTTAAAAAACCAAACCCAAACCAAACGTAACAGTTGGTACTACAGGCTTTCACCTGCTGGAGAAAAGCTCTGAAGGAAGATGAAGCAAGACGCAAAGCACTAACACCAGGCTGCAGCTGCTTCTGGTTCCAACAGACTCAAAGATGCAACGGCAGTGCACTGTGCAAAATCAGTCATCAAATGTGATGAAATCTGTTTGCGACACTGAAACCTTGATTTCACTAAAAGTCTGAAGAAGTAAGGTGTGGAGGCACAATAAAACCAGAAACTGAGCAGCTCTAAAGATGATTATTAAGAAATCCCATTCCATGGGAACTCACAGGAGCTCAGAAATAAGACAGACTTGACTGTATTCAAGAAATAGGGAGAGATATAACAAGTTTTTGTCTTCTCATAACACTGACGCTACCAACGATACATCAAGCACTGGTTCTATGGTGATGGGCACAGACTCAAAACATGTTAGCTGCAGATAAGAAAAACTGCTTATGCAAGCCTCTCCCACAACTAATTGTTACTGTCTGTTTAATTGTATGGTTTGATTGCCACATGTTTTCATCTTCCTATTAGCATTTTGAAAAGCTAGATGACGGGATATGAAGAGAATTGCTAATCCTGTGCCTTTACCTTCAGAAATACTTCAAAAGTCAGAGGGGGAAGGAAGCCACAGATGGTTCTTTCATTTGGCTCCTAACAGTGCAGTGAGATGGAACTCCTCCTAGAGATTTTTCTTGTTGTTTTGACTGTCTTTGTGGCAATGGCATTCTATTATGAACACCCCAAGGCAGAAATCCCTCATGGATTTAGTCAGCGCCGAAAGCTTTACTTTTTTCACTACACCCTGAACTTTGGGTTTGGTCTGGTAAGTAAAACTTCATTAAAGCTGAAGTTCTTAATGTAATTTCTGATAGAGGGGTAATGGATTGGTGAGGTTTTTTAGAATCAATGTTTAAATACATTGCAAATATGCAACTGGATTAATTTGGTGATGTGCGCACCACTGCAGAGACCTTCAGCTCAGCTGGCTGTAATAGACTCCACTGCTTGCTATACAGCACCAAAGGCAACAATATGGAAAAAATACAATTCTGCAGACTGTGTAATACCCAGGTTTTTTTCTGATGGACTGTGTTTTACCTTTTAAATCCTGTGGCCTCAATGCAGTGCTGGAAGGCTTAAGAAGCTTACTGCAGTGCATATGTGAGACTTCTGCTCTGTATAACACAGTGCTTATTCGGAGAATGAGCAACTAGATGATGTCCATGATCTCAGTTTTCTTCTACAACTGTAGCACTCTCTTCCTGAGCCATCTGAAACACAGCTGCCACATTCATCATCTCTTGCCTTTCAACGTGTTCATGTGACACACTGGGAGACAGAACGCATAACATTAAAGCTGTCTTTCTGTGTCATTGTCTTTGGCACGTTTTTGATCCTCCCGTTTTTCATCCTTGTTTCTCTTCAAAACTAAAATGTGACTTCCCCTTGTCTTTCCGTTTCATCGGTTATCCTTTCGTGAATTGATTGTTGCCTCTGTCATTTTAAAAACACTTCTTCTGTGATACCTAAATCAAGCTTCTTTTCTTCTAGTTGTTTAAATTGAAGTGAAAAAGTGAAAGAAGTGAAAAAAGTGGAAAAAACACTTCAGTTTCTTTGGCTAGTGCATTAGATTTCACTTCAATTCCATGTTCTAATGTTATTATTTCTTCCGCCCTTTCCCTGCTACATCGCTTATTAAGTTTTGTTTGAAGTCAGCCAGTAAGCTCCTAAGAACGTGACTCATCACGTCTCTTGAGAAGTTCCCCACCCAGGCCTGAATACTGCTATGATAGTAAAGCCACACAATAAAATAGGACAGTAACAGAAGTCAAATTAAATTTTCTTACATCTACTATACAATGCGTGGACTTCCACACTGTCAAAACACTCTATATATACTCACTCTATATATACTCTTTATCCATCAGACAAAGGTTTATCTTTGTGTAATTCATATGTAAAAGGCTAAACTGTAGAATTTAGAAACTTACTGGTGATTAATGTAGTTTTTAACATCTGATCTTTTGTATCCTTTCTGCTGGCCAGTGAGAGGCCAAGCAAAAGCACCGCACCACATAACCCCAAAGGAGCAGAAAGTATGGTTATACAAAAGTTTAAATGCAAGTAAAGTCTGAGTCATGTAGCAACTCTTGGTATTGCTGTTGGGCCAATTACTTATGCCCAAGTAGCCAAATCCTTTCAAAGGATGACAACCTATGATCTCAAAACTGCAGGGAAAATGAAAGTTTACTAGCATATCCAGTCTTCGGCTGGGACAAAAGATGCATGTGTCGTCACTGAAGACAAACCAATTTGAAGTAGTTGTGTCCAATCTAATAGATTTTATGAAGAAATGTCTGCATTCACCTATGAGGATATACCTAAACAAAAACCAGCTACATCTTAATGTTAATAAAACTTCTTCACTGAAAAAAATCTATTAACTCATCCCTTATTTTTTCATCTAATATTCAGTCTATAAGAAGAAAAACTGACATATCAGTAAAGCTATGTAATAGCCAGGGGACTTAGGACTGGTCCTGTCTGGGAAATAGAGGGGCTGATTAAATCATGCTGTCTACTGTGTTAATAGTTTGTAAGTGTCTTGTACCCAATTTATCCTAGTAATGATTTAGGTAGAAGAGCTATCACAAAGTGCCATTCACATGAGCTGTGGGGTGTACACAGTAGACCTTTGTACCTGTGTAAAGAGGACAAAGGACCCTGACACCACACAGAGCACGGCTCTGACACATCCCTCCCACAGACGTTACTCTATGCGTGTTGCTGCAGGCCCCAGTCCTTTGCTTGAACACGTACGTGGGCTCCCACTCCTAAGCTAACACAGCTCTTACACAGCTTTTCCCCCGGCGCATGGAAATCTCCACGCCAGTTGTGGCCAGCGGGATCAGTTTTTCAGTATTTCACTGTGAATGCCAGACACTGCTGCAGTGGCTGAGTTAGACAACGCTTCAAATGGGGTAGCAGTTCCCTAGTCTAGTACTTCGACTGTCTTATGCTACAGTCTTTATTAATTTTCAAACTGTCATGTCAGCTACAGTGTTAGAAGATCCTTAATGAATATATAACTAAACCGTCCAATTACTGGATTACAAATTATACTACTAAGCAGTTGCACTTATTTACAATGTCAGAATGTAGTTTATGTTTGACTGACTTGGTTAATTGCCTGCGAAAGGGCAAGCTTTATGACCACGAAGGCCCTGAAAGTGGGATTTCTGTTAATAAGAGAAATCAGTGATACATAGTCTAGCTATACACATATGTACACAGAGCCCAATCTTGTGTCTGTCATGCAAGTGATCACTTTTTCCAGAAAACAATTTTTTTCCAGAAACCAACTGGCCAAGACCTAATACCTCACTTTGAGGGAGCATATATACTAAAAGAAATGGAAAAACAAATCAAAAATGCTAATTCTGCTGCTTCTTGTGGAGCTTCTACTCACAGGAACTGTACAATTTAAACCAACAACATAAGATTAAAATATCATTTGCATGTTAACAGAAATAACTACGAAGATTACGTGTGATGACACTAATTAAGGGTGTCTGCCGTAACTGCAGGTTGTTGCAGGCAACCCATAGAAGATACTCACAGCTAACAGTGAAGTGACTGAGAGCAATATAAATAAATGCCTATCTCTGTGAAAGCTGACCTGCGAAACTATTGCAAGTTTGACAAAAACGAGATGTCAGACTGCCAACACTAAACACAGCAGCTGATAAGGACTCCTGGGTTTTTTTCAGTATTTCCAAGACAAAGATGGTTTCTGTATTATATACAAACAATATAGCTAATTACAAGTTTAACCTTTACTGGTACAAAAATATTAGTGTGAAGAAAATATCGGAGGGAACTGGAAGATGAAAGAAACAAAATTATTTTCCCATGGACACCATACAGGAGTTCTGTAGAAGGAATCATTATGAGACAAAAACTCAGCCACAAGATGCTCCTTCTTTCATATGGGATCAGCTCCCCAAACGGCCCAAACCAGGATACCTACATCAAATTCAACAGGACCCCACTATTGAGCTCCATGAGGCATGGTAAATGTGGGGTGAAAGCCACAAGACTTATTGTGGGTTTTCAAGACACATGCAGCATACACCTTCGCATGTGCAATTCTTTTTGAAATACATATGCATGAATAATGGCAACACAACAAATTAAATTACTCATTAGAGAAGCCTACTGCTGAAGAAGAAAAGTACAAAATTTAATCCAATATAGTGGAAATACAGTGCCTTGTATTTTTCATCTTGAGCAGGAATAGACTAGAGCAGACTCCAACCGAACAGCTTAATGCCATCCAGATGCACTGAAGTAGACTAGCTGCGAGAGACACACGAATCTCTGGCCCAAGCGTTTAAGTAAGAAACACCGGGCTGTAAGCACACCAAGCTAAGGTTCAAAGCTGTTTCTGTTCAGGATGCCAGCTGTGGGAGATGCTACGGATTTTTTTTTTCTCCAAGTTAAAAAATAGCATGAGTTTGGGAAACTAAAGTATTAGCCACATTTCTTCATACAAAGCTAAAGCCTAAAATGCTATAACTACTCTCGCCTTGTTTTGTTCAAGCACATGGCTACTTAAACATCTGACAAATTGAAGTATTTGACACCTTCTTTCACCTACTATTAATAGTTTGATTTTTTTCCTACTGATAAAAAAATTAAGCCAGGATTTCACCACTGAAGAATGAGATAATTTGAAAAACACTATGCTCTCACCTAACATTTCTAATATAATCTAGAAATTACCCCCAAAGCCAACCCTATATTCTGCTCTATAGCCCTGCTAACGTTTTGCCCAGGGATGTAAGACGGTATTAATGAGCCGAGTTACTTGGCTTTTTGGGCAGGCCTTCCCACAGCTGAAAGGCCCTGCCTTTGGAGAGACATGGACACAAGGCAGCTACAGAAGATAAGTTCATCCATTCTTCGAATTTCAAAATTTGGTAGGCGTTACATTAAAATGAAGATGTATCCAAATCGTCATCATAACCGGCCACTTCATTGTAAGAACCATCAGGAGACAAAGTTTGAATTGACCATGGAATTTTAATTTTTTAATGGGCAATCTCCAGGTAAGATGGAAATTTGCACTAATTTGTTGTTTCTTTCCCTTTATTAACAGGCAAAATTTTTGGAAAAAGTAGGTATCACCTCAGAGGTTTATCTCCTCAGGGCTGCAATGGATGGAATACCACCATTAAAAGATAAACATCTTTTTATGAAGAACTTAAGGTTTGAAAAGGTTAAAGTAAGAATATACCAGCCAAAAATGTCAATTACTGGTCAAAGAAGAGGAATCCTTTATTTCCATGGAGGAGTTGGACGGTTTGGAAGCATTCGTAAGTAATATAAATAATATGAGCTATAGGTATGAATACTATCTAGTTTCTGATCTGATATGGTATTCCTTAAATGACAAGTAGAGTTAGTAGGTTAAGCATTATAAGTAACAAAATTAATTTCAGGACAGCAGAATGATTTTATTTACATGCAGTCAGCAGCATATTAAGTTGTCTTTATACAGGTCAGGCATCTAGAACATTTATTCTTTGATCCTTTATAATACCGCTTTTCTTCCTTCTCCCTCATGCTTATGAGAAAAGTTGAAAATCTCATTAGAATTTTATTTCTTATTTTAAAGAACCCAATTTGTGTTCTCATGTGTGTGCAAGCTTGTGTGTATGTATGTATACTGCTGTGTGGCTTTATGGTGCCAAAACAAGGAAAAATACATTTTGGCATTTGAAATGGAAAGGCATAAAAGATTAGACGGTGGCACAAGAAAAATTCTTGCGCTAGATTTAGCAGAGGGTTTTTGTGTTTGTTTTGGGGTTTTGTTGTGGTTTTTTTTTAATAACTTCTCATCTTCAATACCACTTTGGAAGTGGCAGCAGTGGTGCTTTCTATTAACTAACTTCTCAAAGAGGAGACTGAAACAATGCATTGGTGTAAATTCCAGTTTTCTTACTGGCAAGAAGATTCCCACAGGTGTAATGAAATTGTCCAGATTAGACCATGCCACAATAAGAGAATTACAGTGTAGCATTAATCACAGAATAGAGATAAGAATTTAAGAAAATTTTCACTCGTTATTTTTAAAGCAAGTTACAATTCCATTGAAATACTCTGTTTTACAGGCGCCTATGAAAGAACATGCCGCTATTTCGCTAGAAAAACCAATTCAGTGGTTGTGTCTGTTGGGTAAGTGGAGTCAACCAGACACACAATATGAGAGCCATTTGTGCCGCCTTCTAGGTTTGTAAGTCTTTAATGCATAGTCACCACAAGCCACGTTCCTTGTAAAGTGCATACAGTACTTATATTTAATGATCATACGCGTTTCACCAGCACTAATTACCCTTAGGAAGAATTAGTCAACTAATCCCCACTTGCTTATTTCCAAATAAAATCCATTATAATAATTCTACAATTTGTAGCCACCACTAAAAGGCAAGGATGTTTTTGTTTCCTAAAGCCATATCCAAACCACCTTAAGTTGAAAGCCAACACTGTGTTTCAAGCGTAACTGTTTCTGTTAAAAGCACAGTTGCCCAGACTACTAAATACTCGGTTTAGTAGTAGTTCCAAAAAACCGGGAGGGGATACCCACATATAACCTGCAATCAACTTGAGATGAACATTCAAAATATTTTTCTGATGAGCAGTAATGCATTTTTAAAAGAAACAATTTCTAAAAGTTCAGGAAAAGAGTTGATGTCTTGGAAATTATTAAAATCGCACTAATTACTATTTACATCCTAAAATACTTGAAGAACCATTAACTCTTATTGATTCTGTTTATAAAGAATTCAACTTACAGAAAACCATTGAAAACCTTTTGTATTTTCAATATAGATTTTCTATGCCTGTATTCTCTAACAATTTGTTGGGAAATGTTCACTTCCAATGTCTAACTAGAATTGCTGGTAACTGGTTCATACGTACCCGCCTTGCCACCTAATTCTACAATAACTCAACATGTGCTTTCTGTCACTTAAAAGATAGGTAAAGAAGTATTTTGCAAAGACAGAATAGTGTACTCACTCCCCCAAACTATTAATAATAATAATAATCCAAAGCAGTAATTATGATCAATTCCATTGCTGTAATCACAATCTCAGGATATTTTTATAATCTCAGGATATTTTCCTATCTTCAGAAAGGAATACGTGAATGAAAAGATGACAACAAGATCATTCCCTAGATATGACTATGTTAAACCACTTTCACTCCTATTTAGGTATCGCTTAGCTCCTGAGCACCCATATCCAACCCAGTTTGAGGATTGTCTCACTGCCACCATACACTTTATGAGGACTGCACAAGATTATGGAGTAGACCCTTCTCGCATTATCGTCTGTGGAGACAGCAGTGGAGGTACACTCACTGCTGCTGTTGCCCAAGCACTGGTGAACAGAAGAGATCTCCCAAAGCTGAGAGCACAAATCCTAATATATCCGTATCTCCAGTGTGTGGACTTTAATCTGCCTTCTTATCAGCAAAATGAGGGAGTCCCCATTTTGTTAAAGGAACGAACCCTGGTTCTTGGTTTGAAGTATCTTAATAAAGACTTGTCTGTCATGGAAGCAATGTTGAACGGTTGTCATATTCCAGAAGATCTCCAACTGAAGTATCAGAAATGGGTGAGTCCTGCCTACATCCCTCATGAGTTTAAAACAAGAGGCTACAAACCAAGTACAACTCAACCATTATTCTCAAAAGAAGTCTATACACTGATCAAGCCCATGTTTGACAGTGTTTTTTCACCACTGCTAGCTGAAGATAGTGTTATTGCTCGACTTCCTGAGACTTTCATTTTGACCTGTGAATTTGATGTGCTTAGAGATGATGGACTGCTGTACAAGAAACGGTTAGAGGATCATGGTGTAAAAGTAACCTGGTGCCATTTGCAAGAGGGGTTCCATGGAACAGTATTCTTAGCTCTTTATGGTGAGCTGATAGCATTCCGATCTGGAAAGAAAGGCCTGGAAAGGATAGTAAATTTTCTAAGATTGATGTAAAATTCCATTTCTTGCTTTCCATTCCTGATTCCTATCTCTCATTGCTTGCAAAGACTTTTAAAAAACACCTTCCATTTTCATTTTTTTAAATCATCGTCTTTGATTTCTGCATTGCATCTGTCTTCTTTTTACCCAATAACTTGATTTGGTTATGGCTTTTGCTTCATTTGCTCTTATGATAGACAAAATCAGGTGAACATACCTTTCTTTCCTCTACCACCTCTTCAGAGTTTTCTCCTGTACCCATAAAAGATCTAGTCCCCATGGCAAGTGTTTCACAACGCAGTTTGGCTTGGTAAAGTTCTGGTAATATTAATACAACCGCGATTTAAGGACAACTTGGGGCAGGTAACAGGGCATGAATCTGCAGGTTAAGTGTATAATGAGCATGGTCAATGATTTATCGAAGCCTGTATCTGGTGAAAGCTGAATTTGAGGCAAGATTAAAGAGAATATAGCAGAAAAGATTTGAGCATAGAGATAAAAGAAAGAAGTGGAAGGAAAGGCGAGGAGGTCAGGAAGAGGGTTAGGCTGGAACTATGGATGTTATAAAAAGTATTGGTTAAGGAATACATCATCTGTTAAAAAAAATAATGCATATACATTTTATATATAGATAAAGAATATAGAGTACTATCAGTTACTTTACAAAGAGCTTGTATTAACTGTCGGCCTGCACTGTCTGAAGCAGGAAGCACTTCCTCATAGAGGAACAATGTAAGGTGTCAGTATATCACAAATAAAAGGATTTAGGAACAGATCAGAACACTGTCAGGACCTGAAAACTAGTGAAATGCTGGAAAGTTCAGTGCAGCTGTGAGGTCGTGACCCTAGTTGAACAGCTATGTGTTACAGAAGATGTTAAAAGAAATTAAGAAAGGGAAAGCAAATTGTTGTGCATCATTCTGATCACCAGATGTCAGTACACACTTGATTTTTTAATGCTATCAGAATAATCTGGCAAACTTCTCTGTGCTCTGGGTGCAGAACATGAGTACCTGAAACACATCACAAAAGGTCAATCTCTGTTTCAGACTTAAATATTTTTACTGAACCTGTTGTTATGCCTTCACAAACTAAAGCTGTATGTTTAATAACAAAAGCACATTTTAAGTCATAATGATTTCAAAGTTAGATTACCTGTTCTAAACCAATCAAGTTACAGTGGTTTATTACAGAAGTCTACAACTTCAATTATCCTCAGCTTTGCTATCTTTACATTACCGCTTTGTACCACTCTAGTTAAAAGTCAATATACAACAGCAAGTATTTTGAAAAATAGGCAGGCAATTAGAAAACATTCCAAATTTATTAACTCCATTATTTATAAATAATATTATTTTTTAAAAGCATTTAACATTATTCTCTCCCTACGATGCACATTATCTGTACTGCTCCTGAAATAAATAGGCATAATCCTGCAAACTATGGCTGCTTTTATTCCTGTCAGTCTTCCTTCTCTGATTGCCCATCACCTCAATGATTCACTGTGTTTGCAGACTTTCTCATGATAGTGAAGAACTTGCTAACCTAAATATTTAATGAGTCTCAGACAAATCTGGCCACAGCAAATTAAGGCCAATTGCAGTTTTTATATTTACATTCAAGCTACCTATGGCTTAATCAGAATGGATTTTGGTGTGGTGACCTGTCACAAAATGCCAGGTGGATGTTCCAGAGCAGCGTATTTAGGCTCCATTTGCGTGGAGCTGAGGAACAGAACTGCACAGCTATCGAGACACATATATCCAAGAACTTATCCACATTTCAAAATGCTACATAAAAAAACCTATCAAGTCACCATTTCAAGTATGTACCTGCTCTGAATTGTACAGCACAGGACCTGAATTTCCACCGCTGAATGCTAATACATAATATGTCATAATTTTTGTGTTGGTTTTTTTTTTAATACATTACAGCTTTTTACAGAAGAATTTGTTAGCAGATGTTTAACCCAGGAGTCATTTGGAAGGTACAGACTTCAAAGAATAACTTGGAGGAAGAAAGGGTAAAATAAAGATTTCCAGCAGACTAAATGAAAGCTGGCTTTCAGTCATGAGTAAGAGCAAACTGCATGGGGAGTAGCTACTAATTTGGGTGGGGAGATGGAGATAACAAAAAGGGAGGACACCGAAAGGTAGGTAGGAGGCAGGGTGAATGAAGAAGGAGATGGATCAAGCAAATACACAGCACCTTTAAAAAACAGTATCGTAAAGCACGTACTAAGCTGTAATTTCTTAAAGCTTCTTATTGTCACTGTAAAGGGCATATGAAATCCGTTTTGCAGATCGGAAGACTAAGGCTTACAGGTATGAAGAGGTCTGAGATGCCTTCAGTCATTTGTTGACATAAATACAAGAACAGAAATGTAAACTGGAGGACACTGGATTTCTTACATGCTTTACTTGGTAAAACCGAAGTTAGTTAAATTGTACTACAGAGTCTAATTGTCCTACTAAATTACCTGGAGTAAATAAAAAAAAAAAAGGCGAACAAAAAAAAACCAAACAAAACACCAAAAACCAGGTAAATTATATTTACCAGAGGGTTTCATTTTGAAATGTACATTAAAAAAAAGGAACATATCAGAAGCTATTATTTCTCCTTTTAATTCTTATTTTTTCCTGTTTTCTTAGCTTTATGCCTTCCAGTTAGTTATGAAGCCTGGCTATACTTGACGGAATCGATACCTCAGTCATTACAGCTGGCTACTTTTCCATGCTCCATTAATCTTCATAGTATTTCCTGTATTACACGTATTAGCTCCGCAATAGTCAACTAACTATAGGCTAACCGTGGGCTGCGTTAGGAAACATCGCCTACAATCAGAAGTGAAATGTTCTGCAATATTTTAGAGAAAGACATTACAAGAAAAACAATAACACATGACATTCGCTTAACTCATTAGCACCAACTACCCTGACAATTTTGCCTTTATTAGTGTTTGGTTTGAAAGCTGCCTGCCTCTTATGCTGATAAATAATTGATGTGAAGTTGATGAGTTTTGTGCATTCTCAATCTACTAAGAGGTCTGTGATTCCACAGCTACATAAGCCTTACCTAACCGACAGATTAAGAGTGGGGAAAAAACAGCAAAGAAAGATCATCTTTCTCTGAACAGGTATTGTTACAATTTTTTGCCCTCCCATCTTTACTACAACCATTTAGAGATACGCTGAAAAATTAAGAAAAGAATAAATTTTAGAGGTAACTAACTTCTTGCATAAAGAGAGGTTAACTGATGAGAAAACAGGAAGAATTAAGTGAATTATGATCAGTTCTGTACTCACCAACTGATATATTAAACATGTCAGTCTCCAGCAACACTAAATTTAATGAATAAAGTATCAATTTTGTGAGCTCTGAGTAGCCGACTGTCCTATAAGAATAAAGAACTGTACACATATCCATAACACACATTACAATGCCGAACTCCAGGCTGTGTTAATTTTCTCCAGTTTAGTGGAATCTCTTCAATCTTCATTAGTTAATGCAAGGCTGTTCTCACCTACAGGGAGGTAGAGACTTTGTGGAAGCTAAGCAAAGAAGGGGTTTTGCAATGCGCTTGCTTGAAAGAATTAAGGAATGGATGTAGCAAAACACATCAGCAAACACCTACAGTCTGAAGAGCTCCTACTAGTAGCTTTTTATCCAAGATGGATATCTACCTACAGCCAGAAAAAGCCTTTTTGTTTGCAAAGGTGTAAGGTACTCAGAGTATGTTCTGAGTAAAATATCCAGTAAGAGTAAAATATTAAGATATTAAGAGATTGTGAGTACAATATTAGGGTATTATTCTGCAACATTACTTAACCAACATTTAACAACAGAGGGGCTATAATGTTTGTCTGAAAGATTTTTGTTCAGACTGTCAACGACTGTACAACAGATTCTTACTCAAGACAGCTGCCAGGGCATAACATTAAAAAGCAAACAAACAAAACCCCCAATCTGTCCCTTTTAAATTTATTTTTATATTAAAAAGACAGTAAAGAAATATTCTTTCCACTCTATCAGATCCATCAAAGTTTCAAAACAGAGATGTCATCTGTGAGGTGTTCTGGTTTTGATTAAAGGTGTTTAATTATTGACTCACTGAATACTGTGAAGAAAAGATTCCTACCAATACGGTGTCAGCAACAGCTTATACAGCTACAGCAGACATACATGTCCTCTTTGGTATGAAGCCTTCATAATCTGAAATTATCTATTCCAAATATCAGGTATTTAATTAAATTGTTATTGGTTGCTCTTAAAAGTTTCATTTACTGCCACTGCAGTAGTAAGTGGCTTTACGAGTTTACTATTCTTGATTACAGGTTCTTTTGAAAGCACCGAATTTCCCTCCTCTGAGGATTCAAACACGAGAAATCATCAAGAATGCTGAAATACAATACTCAAAACTCATCTCCATGTGGTAATTTATTTCAGGATATTTTGAGTGATGGCACAGACATCAGAAATAAGCACTTAGTGAGAACTGTGTTGTTCTGCTGTTTTGCCAGGAATATTTGGCAAAACAAATACTCAATAAAACCCCCACAGGCTGTGCTATAATATCATGCTACATAGAAACTATTTACAGAACTAGTAACCCAAAACATCAATAGGATGACCCTGCTGTGTTGCAGAAAAACCCCCATGGATAAGCACTGAACAGCTGAGGATTTGCCTATTTCACAAACGTTGGTGCAAACGTATGTATCTTTATCTCGCACATTCTTATCTCCACAAGCTAAAATTGTGCAAATCAGCTGTCGTGATTGCTTTGCTTTAAATACTATGCTAATGAAGCTAAGGACTAATTAAGTTTTCAGACTGGAATTTCATTGTAAAAGCCAGACCAGGAAAAGTCTGGGAGCTGTAACTTTAAAATTGTGTGGAAAATTAAACTCCTATAAGAAGAATACAAAACAGAAACATTGTTTCACCAAACAACTGCCACTAACTTAATCATCCCTTACAAATAATGTGTATGTACCCATCATGCCTCAACATTAAACTACAAACAAGAATTGCAATGAATATAAAATTCTGAGAGTTTAATTAACGAAAAGCTTTTACCAGAAACAATAGTGGCTTGAACCTACAAACACACCACCGTGTATCTGGACAGACCTTGATGTACGTTTAGACTTGCGCTGTGCATTCCACTATGAAGCAAGGGTTATAAAAAAAATATGGATTTGAATATTTTTCTTCTCAAAGAAGTATATACCTTGATGACAACAGCAAGTAGCCCCACAGCACTAAAATTTAATGCTGCAGCAGGAATGTCCATCTGTAACGGATCCACAACAAACCAAACACAGCCAATCTTCAGATAAGGGCCCCTCTGAATAATCACTTCTCATTGTTAGCGAAGAACTCACGATATAAATGAAATCCATATATTTTGAATTCCGCCTTTTGTAAAGGGTAAAAATTTCCCCCTCCCCTTTTTTAGTATAAGTAAGTGTTGCCAATAGTATCATTAGCAAAAGAAGGGTGGAGAAAATTAGGGTATTGCAACATTAATAAACTTATTTCTGCTTATGAACTGAGTGCTTAGTCTTCTGTGAAGACACCTCAGAACCACTTGAGAAAGAAGGCTGAAAACACCACAGGTTTTGTTAGCGTTCACTTCTGTTGAAGTGAAATGGCATCTCTTTATACAACTTTAGCAGTAATAGGAATGGTTTTCTTTTCTCCGGTTCTAATACCAGCGCTGGTTTTGGGAGGGGTACTTTATGATTTCTTCAGTTCAGAACTGCCACCTGGAATTGACCAACCTCTAAAGCTTCGTTTTTTCCATTCCTTCATGATTACAGCCATGATCGCGGTAAGTTAACTTTCTTCAAACTGGGGACTTCACTTTTATTTTGGTAGGGTATTTGGGACCTGGAAGATAATGGCTTAAGAAAAAAAAAAGAAAAGAAGCAGCAGCAATTCACCCCCCTGAAGCCTGTAAGCACGTTAAATGTAACCAAATCATGTCAAATTAACTCATAAAACTGCTATGACTAATCTTAAAAGATTATTTAGATTTTTCAGTGCATGTGTCAAACTGCAGCCACTTTACATTGGAAAACTGTTTCACATGAAAATTTTAAAAAATAAATAACTATATGTATACGATACCTATTGAACTGCATGTATGTACATGTAATAATGCTATCTATTCAGAAGCAAGCCTACATTAATCCTCTTCATTGCTTCATTCTATACTTATTATCCATAATCATACCGATATATTAATAGATTTATACACACAGTGTACTACGAACAATAAGATGTATAAAAAATAAAAATGAGTAGGAATGGTGAGGTCTTTCTTCTTGTGTGGCTAGTTCAGAAAGTAAGATATAGGTATATTTAAAGACAATCTGTTTAAGTTTCACTTACTCTTCAAAAATGCCTGTGTGTGTGTTTACTCACATGATAGTGAATTTAAAATAATTCCAATATATCCATTTCCATTAACTCCATAACAGACACAAAATTACAAATCTTTAAAATGGGAAGCGGAAATGAATTATTATAGAAAAAAACATTAAAATGGGATGTTTTTCAGCTTCAAAAATTTGGTCTATTTTTTCCAGTTCAAGATAATAATACCAAATATCCTCCTTTTCACAAACGGTTATGGGGCTGACAAGTCATTTCTTAATTCTATCAAGTTGGAATTTGTTCCTTCCATCTCCAAAGTTGTATGATACTGTCGAAGTCATAGAAACTTAGCACAGATTTTTAGAGCCAAAAAAAAAAAAAAATACATAAAGATAAACAAGTTGTTAGTGAGTGTGTTAAATCCCCTTCGAGATCTATGTATGGTAGTCTTAAAACATTAATTTCCTTGGGCTAAAAGTGGCACCGAATCCGCTCCTTTACAAATAGCAAACTATTCTGATATTGAACTTCAAAACAGTTGATTTTAAAGTTAAGACATTATGGCACAGCTTGAATACGCTATGTCTCTTCTTTCCCACCAAACCTCAAGAACTTCTTCTAAGGGTAACACAATTTTCTTTTTACTTTTTCACGCAAAATAGATGGTATCTTTAATACAAGAAATACTAAAATATCTTCTAAAATGTTGCCGCCTTTTCACTATAGCTGTAAGAAAAAGAAACAAACACTATTTATCTTCCTGACCATGCTGTACGCCAGAGCCTATGATAATCCCACAGGTTTCAGCAGAGCCTACTTCCCTAAACTACAGTTCTGATCTGCCTTCATCACCCTCACACCCACAGGCACTTCTAACGCTTATTTCAAAATCAAAGATTAGTCTTTTTCTTTCCCCCATGTTTTCAGCTTGGATACATTTCTGGTCATCTTAAGATTCACAAAAACAAACAACGAGCAAGAGGACAACCGGCTATGCAGAATGGGGTTGACATGTTAGTTTTTGGTGATCTTTAGCAACACTTAATCAAAACTGTTCAATGACTTCTCACTAGTCACAGTAACTCCACTGAAGCACTGTCTCCAGTTTCTTCTGAAACACAACACACTAAAATAAACCCAGGATTTTTTAAAAAAATGAAAGAGAGGTGGAACCTTTCATGCTAATCATGTGCTGAATTCTGTCTTTTCAACAGGGAAAGATTTTTGAGAAGCTAGGGATCTGCGGTGATTTAAGCTTATTGCGAATTCTGCTAGATGGAATACCACCATGGAGAGATTCAGAACTTCTTATCAAAGATCTCAAAGTAGATGAGGTACCGTTGAGGATTTATCAGCCTAAATGGCCATCTACTGGCAAAAGAAGAGGAATACTGTATTTTCATGGAGGCGCTGGCACATTTGGGAGCATTAGTAAGATATCAGCAAGTTTTATTTTTAAAATCAAATCCAAACCTTTACATTTTCACCTTCAGACATGTGTCAGTCAGCATCTCACCTGTCCTTCCTAATGACTATAGTCTTTGCAATGCCAATACTAACTGCAAAACACCTTGCAGAATTAATAGCCTCGTGCACAGTTAAGGTTAATCACATTCCTACTTCCTTTGGGCTACAGGCAGTTGATCAAAGTAGATCTGAGGCTGCTAAATCCAGTACTGTGACCCAGAAAACCCTCCACAAGCTGTTATCTGACAGCAGAGGGACTCTGCTCCTCCTCCTGTTGATTCTGTTCTGAGAAAGATGTGGTTTCCTGGGGCAGAGAGAGACCATTAAAACAAAACACATACGCTCAGGTCACTGTGAGGGAAGTTCATCTCACAGGATGCTCTTGTACCTTAACTAATGGCCAGCTGAAAATAAGTTGTAGCAACAGTTCTGGAGTAAGGGTTGGAATCCATGTCTCTTCCCTCATTCTCCTCTGTACCCCATCTTCTCTGGAAATGTAACTAAAAACCTTTTCAGGCTGATACAGAACTCAGTGTAGATCTACTTTCTGGAATAATTACAGTGTCATGAAAATGACAATGCTATTGCTACAAAGAATACATTCTGGCTTCATTCTTTGAAATAATGCTTTGGTTACTCCTCAAGGAGAAATTTTTAATTTTGGATCTCAACTGGACTAGAGAGTTTCCTGTAAGCTTGGCTAGGGCCTCAAAGTACAAAATTTAAGATAGATTTCTGTGCTCAGCACTCAACTTTTGTGTAGAAACACTAAAAAGTCAGTGTTTCCCAACTTGCAGTCCATGCATCAAAGGAAGCTTAAAAGTTGTAAGATAGTCCAAGAAAGATTTTAAAGAATACATAAAAAAAAGTATCTGTAAATATATTCCCATTCATGCAGGAATCACAATTAAGGAAAATATAAATAATAAATGAACATTTAAAATAGAACCAATACGGAGGAGTTTGATTCTTGTGGTAACACTGCACAGAATACTTTACTTCTTTTTCAGAAAGGAAGACAACCCTTTGATTGTCTCAGTAGCTGCTGGCTCAGCCTCTTAACAGTTCTGGATCTCCTCCCGAGCAACCGAGTCTATGTGTGCTTTGTCTGGAAGCCAAGGCACTGAACATGGAAATCCAGATTTCATTCCATGGGCCAGACAGGGAAGTTTGTGGGTTTTGAATCCCTTACTGTTTCAAAGTGTATGTCACCACTAGCACCACGTTAGGCAGACTTCAGTTATCTGCTAATGAGTTTGAGAGCCCACCTTGCTTCGTTTAGCATCATGCAGAAACAATAACGTAACTTCTGGTAACTTAGGTTGCACTGAGGCAGAATAATCTACCCTTATTTTACTGCAGAGCGCGTTAGTCTGGCTGCAGTGTCAGGCTGACACCAGCTGTGATGCTTCTGGTTCTAGAGCTAGTTTGGGTGGCAGGCAGGACTCAAGAGATAAGCCTCTGTGATCTAAGTGAAAGGTGACTTCCTTTCGCTGGAAGAAAAAACAACACACCAAGTTGCATAGTTGCAGTTGTTGTTCACAACACAATTGCTGTTGCACAATTAGCACAATGAGGGAACTATATCACATGCCATGGCTTAATATAATACCCGTACCTATACACTGACTGTAGTATGTGACCTTTCATTTGATTTCCCGTTGGTACTTGGTGACAGGAAAGCAACTAACAAATGACAAGTTTTTAAAAGGACTTGGGAAATCTACATATTCGTAAGCCTGAAGTCTGCAACTAGCAAATGAGCAGAAGCTTCAATGAAGAACAGCATCAGTGGACAGATAACTATGACTCACTCCTTAAAATCCACACAGATGGAAGTCGTGCTTCACAAATCAATGTAAGCTTCTTAAGTGAGCCAGCACAAGCATGAATAAAGGAGACTGAGTTGATAAAACCTACTTTGATTTCCAAAAAGAGTCTCTTAAAGAGGCTACACACTCATGACGCAAGAGGGAAGGTCTTTCGTTTGGATAAAAAATAATTAAAAGACAGAAAAAAGATGGGTTTTGGGAGGTTCCTGTGAGAATCCTGTAAGGAGATCCGTGCTGCGACCAGTGCTAATCAATATATTCAAAACCAGAAAAGATGGTGAAAGCTGATATGATACTAAGTCCTTCAAGGCAGTAACCGATGGCTGAAAAACTGCAGAATGTCTTTACGATAGCAAAGGATTAGACAATAACATGACAGCTGAAATGGCATGTAGAAAAGTCAAACAGATGAACAGAGCATCCTAACTTTATAAATAAAACTATGGACTGTAAGCAGACTACTCCCTTGTAGGAAGATGATCTTGGGATTATGGTAAAAAATTGCCTGAAAATGCTGACTTAGTGCACAGTAGCAGTCAAAAAGCAAATAAAATGCTAGGAATTATTATTAGGAAAGGACAAAACAGAAAACTTCTTTATGCCGTTGTAATAAATCTATGGTGCACCTAAATACAGCATACTGCTTATAGTTCTGGTTTCCATACCTCAAAAAGGACAGAGCAGTACCAGAAAAACTCAGAGAGGGGCTGCACAGGTGAGAAAAGTGCTTCTGTACAGAGAATAAGTGAACACACTATGCCTCTTCAGGCTGGAAAATACGGATAAAGACAGATACACTAAATGTCTACAAAATCATGAGAAGCAAGAGAAGTTAAACCATTTCTTACAGTACAAGAGTTAACGTCACTGAATGGAAGCAGCGAATGCCAGGTACAAAACGAGCAAATAGAAATGGTTCTTTACACCTTTGTACACAAGCTATGGAATTCTTCACTGCACAAAGTTGTTAATCTTAAAATCATAGCTTCAAAAAGTGGTTTGAATAATTAATGGCAGAAACATTAATCAGGGGCATTAAATATAAAGACACAGTTTCTGTCTCAAAGGAGTCCCCCAAGCCTCAACTTCTCGTATGCTTCTTATTACTATATGCTTGTCCTCAGCTAATTCTTCTCCTCAGACATCTTTTGTTGAGCACCAGCTGAGACGTGACATCAGCCTAGACAGACTTTTTTTCCTAACATAACCAATCTTACATGCTTATATTATGCCCTAACAGCCACTGACCAATAAACAGAAAATATGTTTACGTGTAAAGACTGCATCGCATAGCAGAAGTTACTCATCGGTCTCATGTTGCAGTGCCTTCCACAAAGCACGTGTTCAAGGATCTATATTTTAATTTCAAAAGGATATTTGATTTTTGCAATGTAATTTCTGATAAACTTTCTCTTTAGGAGCCTTTGAAAGAGTATGCCGCTATATGGCCAAAAAATGCAACTCTGTGGTTGTGTCTGTTGGGTAAGTGCTACTTTTACACAAAGTATTTATGGTAATACAGTTCACAGTTGAAGTGTCTCTGAAAAATATGCTTAAAATATTTACTATTTCAGATCGTGCCTTTGCCTTTCATTTAATTTACAAATGTGGTTACAGGAAAAGTATTCTAAAGTAGCTGTAACACCATTAGTTTGTCTTTCCAATCTACACTAGTTAAAAAGAAATATAATCTCTAAAATTTAGAAAAAAAGGCCTAGATAACTACCGTATCAGTCAATCATGAACAATGCAAACTGAATTTTTGTAATTACTTTGACAATAGCCACAATACCTTTGACATTTCAGTTATCGTCTGGCTCCTGAACACCCATACCCAGGGCAGTATTTTGATTGTCTCAGTGCCACCTTATACTTCATGAGGAATTTAGAAGAGTATCATGTGGATCCTGCTCGCATCATCATTAGCGGTGACAGTTGTGGAGCTAATTTTGCTACGGTTATTTGCCAAATACTGCTGAATAAAAGAGATCTCCCAAAAGTACGTGCTCAGGTTTTATTTTATCCAGGACTACAGGGGCTAGATTTTCATTTGCCTTCCTATCAGCAGAATGCTTCAGTTCCCATATTGTTCCGGAAGCTAGTTATATACTTCTGTTTTCGTTATCTTAACAAAGAACCATCAATTTTGGAAGATGTCCTACAAAATCGCCATGTTCCTGAGAGTATGAAACGGAAGTATAAAAAATGGGTAAGTGCTGACATTATTCCTGATGAATTTAAGATTAGAGGCTACGTACCACCGAAATCCACTTCATACAAGCCTGAAGTCCATGAAGCAATTAAAGAAATTTTAGGAATCACATTTTCCCCACTTTTAGCTGAAGACTCCATTATTTGCCAGCTCCCCGAGTCCTACATTGTGACCTGTGAGTTTGATGTGCTTAGAGATGATGGACTGTTATACAAGAAGCGATTGGAGGACAATGGCGTTCAAGTGACCTGGTATCATTCTGAGAGTGGTTTCCATGGAATTTTAGCCTTTTTTGGCTATGGGATTTTTTCCTTTTTATCTGGAAAAAAGATAATGGACAGTACTGTGAATTATATAAACAGTTTATAAAAGTATTTTTCAGAACAGAGATGCAAGTCCTACATTATCCTTGGCGAATTTATACTTGGCAAAGAATGGTTTATGTTTTGGATTTTGACTGCATTTTATACTTTCCAATTTCTCCTTCTGCAGTGACCCTCAAACAAATGTTAAGATTATTTAAAGCACCACCATTCTAGAAAAGATTATTGTAAAAACACACCGATAAAATGGAGATGCAAAAGCGAGGCACCTGGCACATGCTGTTTCACTTCAACTCTAGCAATTCTAGTATCTTTGCATGGCTGGCACACATTCAAGGCAAGCAGCAAGAACATCTCTTCCTGAAGATTCTTCAACTGCCCAGAAATGCTGAAGACAACAACAGGGGCCTGCTTTGGCCCTTGTGAGAGGCAGGAGATGTTCAGGGTATCAGGTGGAGAGCGAAATGACTCAGGTTCTGTGAAGTCTTATGTCACATAGTGGAATTGCAGCTATGCATGTTAATTTCCAGGGTTAGTTTGCACAAAGACTACACTTTTCTTGAAAAAGTGTAGTCAAAAGAAAGGCTTCTGTCTGAAGTAGAAGTTCTAAGCTGGAACTAGTATGGGTTTGATTTGTTTGGAATCTGAGAAATGATGTTTTGCTTCTTAAACTGGAACCCCTAAACTTTAATGAGTGTGTACATGTTAGGGAAATGCAGAGGTGAAACTTCTTTTCCTTTTCGTACTCCTTTTTTGCTTTCAAGATTGTCTTATGCTCAAGAGGACCTGTCATGCTATCTGTTATGCTACATTTGTTGAAAAAGTTCTGAAGATCACAGATATAAGAAGGGGGGGGGAAGTACAACCTTATATTATCTTATGACTGTAATGCTGTGACAATTTTGTGATGCTTTCAACAACAACAAAATAAAAACTAGCGCTTCAAATATTTCTGTTACAAGAGCAAGTTACGTTTGCAAAACACATACTCACTGATAAACCTAACTGAACACCTCATGGGGAAAGGACCAATGCAACACTGGCAGACAGAGACCACAATCTTGCTAATTGTCAAATCTGTGCTGTGCACAGTAATTAATTTACCAGACAACTGGACTATCCAAGGCTATTGTATATGATCACATAACTGTGGAAAAATAGTATAAACTGAAAGGCCAGAAACACCACTGGGTGGACTATTTTTATTTTTTTTTTTTAAATCTGAACTTTTGTTGTTTTTAAACAAAATATATCCTTCTACTTCAGAATATTTTACAATGGCCATCTGCCCTATTAAAAACACTCAACTTCTCCCTGGAAAAAAATAAGAAATTTCATTTTTTACAAAGCTTTCTAACTAAAATGACATGGTACTTTCCCCCCATCACTTACAACTTCACAAAAAAACCAAACAAAATTATAACATGGCTGCTTAATGAAGTTAGATTTTTACATCTTTCATTTCCCTGGTAATTTGCAATTTCAACAACGTTCTGACACCCTAACTGTTTGAAGAGTTGCAGACTCAGATTCACAATTAATATCTCATGCATCATTTAAACTACAGCATCTCCACATTAGCACAGTCCCATTCCACAGCAAGAACAAGATAAAGCAGTTTGATTTGAAACTCTTTAATTGCTGATTACCTTAAGTCATTTTATGCTGTACCTGCTGCACACTGAGAGTTACTGAAGTTTACCTGATACAAGGTAACCTGATCATGAATCTAAACTCAGCCTCCTGTGTTGTTTTTTAACCATGTTCTTAGAAGAAAACACAAATACTAAAAAAAAACGAGATTGAGGTAATGACGTAATTTTATAGGTGCACCTTTCCAAAAAAACATTGGTGACAATCCATTTGGCCCTTTAGAGTGATAATCCTCTTATGCAGGCTCCTTTCTTCTCAGTAGTGTTTTATAGTGTCACAAACTCAAAACACACAAATGTCCTGCGTCCATTTTCCGCCTCTAATTAATTTAGTATTAATGTAGTTTATTCATGACACTCTTCTCCCAGCTAAGGTCCGGTTTCCTGCAAAAATTCTAAAATGACACTGGTGTCGACCTTTTAATGAATTCAGGACTTTGACCAACTTATCTTCTGTGAAATAAAGGAAGCCGGGGGGGAGGAGGGGAGAGGGAAAGATACCTACTGATGTATTTGTAAAAGGTAGGAGAAAGGTTTTTTACTAGAGCAACCTTATGAGGAACAAAGAATCAGGAAGTAACAAGACAAACATATCTGGGAAAGTCAAATCAAAGACATTTCAGACCACTTTGCTGCTCAACAAAATGGCAGTTGCTTACACACTGCTGGTGTTATTCTTAGCAGTTTTTGTTGCTGGATTTATACTGTTGGTCATGGGGGCAATTAATTTTGATTTCTCCAACTCAGAAATTCCTCCCGGAGTGAAGCAGCCTGTAAAGCTCCGAATCATTCATATAATTTTAATAAGCACAGCTGTGGTGGTAAGTAAACCTGGAGCGATTTGTGGGGGAAGAACAGTGAACCTGTAGATTTTAAACTTAATGCAACGCTAGAACCCTGCTTGGAATTAATTCTCGTAGAGGAGCGCAGGGCATAGCTATCATGCTGCATGTTGCATTCAGAAGCTCAGTTTTGCTAAAGAAACCTTTACCAGATTTTTTACACTACACTGTATTATCAGAGTCCTGCCTAGCTTTTATATTAGGCAGCATGGAACACTGCCTAACACAAGCATTTGAAAGTCTTGACTGTGCTTCTACAATGAATTGTGCTAACCTAGCAATAAATTGATTAAGAACGCTTATACATGTTGGATCATTTATATTTCCATTCTTGGTTCAGATCATATCAGATGTCTTTGGGCCATGCCTTCAAGCTTTTCTTGGACTTAGAGACGAGGAGTTATGTATGTATTTTGAAGATAAAATTAGAAAGCGAACTTTTCAGAATTGGGTTTGGGAAGGGGGATTTTTTGTCACACAAGTGACAAAATTAGGTAATGTTGCCCATGAGGAGCTGAAGGAATTCCATCTCCCTTGAACACGTATTTATAACTCCTGCACCAGCTAAGGAGGGTTGTCTGATAGGAATGAGGGGTTCTGGCCAGCCCAGCTTCTCCAGGTGAACTGACCTGTAAAAGCGTGGGAAGGTAACCAGTCCGCAGGAGTTGAAGCTCTCACCAGCACTCAGCTTCTGGTGATCTCTGCTGACAAAGAATCTCACTGAAGCAGGAGTATTTCCATGTGATGATAGATGTACAGATGCTGTGATGATGGAAGGTGTTAGAAATATATGCGATAGCATAAGTTGTACATATATTGAATAAATTACTTAAACACCTTCAAGAGGGACAAACTATTTAAAATGAAAAAAAAAATTCTCTGTCGGAAATATTCTAGATTTTAGTGGACCATAGTAAAGAATTCTAGATATATATTCTCATGCTTTGGCTGCACACAAGTTGTAATTAGAAAGAGATTACTTCACTTATGCAGCTGGAAAAGCCAGTTGGCTTTTTATCATCTATACACTGCTCATTAGTACCATAACATCATACACTGCTCATTGGTATCATAAACCAGGATTGTATGCTGCAATGTAAATAACACAGGTCAAAAGAAACCAAATAATTGACTGTAAAGGTGAGAATATTCTTTGTAGTTGTTCCATTTCTGCTTGGAAAATAGCAAATACAAAAGAATAATTTTATCATGCTTGTATACAATCAGAGACACTAGGACTAGTTCTATAACGAATTAAAATCAGTATGTTGCACAACATATTAGTTTCTTCACCCTCAAAATCAGGCACGGAGAATATTGCTTTCCTGTGAGGGTGGTGAGCCCCTGGCCCAGGTTGCCCAGAGAAGCTGCGGCTGCCCCATCCCTGGAGGGGTTCAAGGCCAGGTTGGACTAGGCACGAGGCTTTGAGCAAATGGGTCTAGTGGGAGGTGTCCTTGTCCAGAGCAGGGGGCTGGAACGAGATGGTCTTTAAGGTCCCTTCCAATTCTAACCATTCTATGATTCTAATTAGCTGGAGTCACTGATGAAAAGGTCATTCACAGGTAAATATATTGAGAGTCATAACACTGTACTGACAATCCATACAAACGTAGGAGTCTAATGAGAAATATTCATAACAAAATAGTGAATATTAAGAGCTTGATCCAAATCTTCGTAAGGACTGAAGTACTGGTTATCCCTTTTTTTTTTTTTAATTATTTTTGCAACGTTATGCTGGACCAGTAGTTCTGGTTTGTATTCTTTTCATCTTCTGGTGCCTGGCATGAATATCACTCCAGCATACAGAAAGAGCAGAAGTTTAGGCCTACTAAATATCTCAGGACCTTCTTGCCAGTGCATTCATTGCAAACATCAGTGAAGATTTCCGAGATGAAACAAAAAGCAATTATCAAATATATTCTCAACTTAGTCAACTCTACTTTGGGCAAGTGTTCATATAAGGAAAATCAGCACCAGAACTATCATCTTTCGCTATGTTTTCTCATCTTCTCAGGGGCAAGGACAGAATAACCAGTAAAAACCAAACTCGTTTTCGATGTTAGGTCAAGGACTTGCTGAGAAAGCGAAGGGATATATTTCACCAGTCTTTGTTAATGCTGCATTGGTTTGGGATTATGTTCTTTGTGAACACTGCTGTTCACGTGACCTCTCATGGTGATACCATTATTTGTTCAGTTGTACTATACCTGTGCAACTACTCAAATATTTTATGATTGCCCTAAAGCACACGACTTAGTGTACTAAGTATCATGAGTATACTGCCCATACAGTTTCTTTACTTTGGAAAATACAAAATCTCTTGAGTGAACTCCCTATTCTCTTTGCCTTTGAACAGGGAAAGATTTTGGAAAATCTTGGCATCTGCAGTGGGGTTAGCTTTGTCCGGTACATGCAAGGTAGAAAGACTCTAGGAGTGGACCCGAAGCTCTTCATCAAGGACCTGTGGTTTGAGAAAGTGCCTGTAAGGATTTATCAGCCTAAGGTTCCATCTGCCACTCAAAGGCGAGGAGTTATGTTTTTCCATGGAGGAGGATGGGTATTTGGAAGTGTTGGTAAGATATCTAACAAAAAAAAATATTGTAATTTAGTTAAATAAACGGGAAAGTTGATTGGTGCTTGACCTGTAGCAGTTACGAAGTTCGAATATAACCACAGATGCACTCTCCTAAGTCTTGTTGTCAAAATAAAGCATCTGCTGTGCCTTATGTGCATTTTTCTTAAAGACAAGGACAATGAGATATGAGGGGAAAAAATACTGCAAGCAAATACTGAAATAGGAAGATGAGGGGGTACAAAAGATCTGAGGAGCTATATACGAAGGGGCAGGGGAAAGTAGAGTATTTTCTTCTTGCAATTCTTTGACTTATACAATAGACAACATTAGTACTCTGGAAAACAAACCAAACCAAACCCAAACCCCAACAAATACGTTTTTTTCAGAGACCCACGAAAAGCTATGCCGCTTTATTGCCAGAGAAAGTGAATCTGTGGTTGTATCTGTTGGGTGAGTCTTTCCTCATGCTGTTTTTTAGAGATTATTCCTTACAGTGTAAACATCACCTTATAGCTTCCCTGATCATAGCAACAACCATTCTCAGACTTGTCAATCAATGTTTTCCCATTCTAAACTGAAAATTGATAGAAAACAGACAGTAAGCCATATATTCTACTTAATCCTTATTCAAGGAAACTCTGCTTGATGCTTACAGAAGCACTACGTGAATGACAAACTAGTATCATCATCAATATACTTACATTATAATTTGGATTGTGAGTATGTATTTGCACTCTAACAAAGACATAAACCAGAAGTATTATCATTTGTATCTGACACATGGAAAACCAACGCATAAACCGACTAAATGACTGTCAACAAAACCTGGACATAGTTGGCAGCCGATTACTCCTGTTGTTCAAGTCCTGAGAAATGCCCTAACAGATGATATCTTAACAAGTTAATCTAAACAAGTTAAACTAACCACAGTATGTTTATGATCAACCTGTAGAGAAATGGAAAATTCTGAGGTAATCAAGATATTGCTGGTTGCAGGAACCAGTATTTTCAGCAATACATCTAAAACTAATGTTTCCATCTTGTACATTTGTCATCCTTTTCTGTGTACTAGGTATCGTTTAGCTCCTGAACACAAATACCCGGCTGCGTATGAAGACTGTCTTCATGCTACCATACACTTCATGAACAACATAGAGCACTATGGCGTGGATCCTGCCAATGTAATTGTCTGCGGGGACAGCGCTGGGGGCAATCTAGCAGCTGCTGTTAGCCAGACCCTTGCAGGTAGATCAGACCTCCCCAAACTCCGTGCTCAGATCTTGATCTACCCAGGCCTTCAGGCTCTGGACTTCAATTTACCGTCCTATCAGCAGAATCGGGGAGTCCCCCTCTTATTCCGAGAACGTGCTGCGTTCTATTTGTTACAGTACCTAAATGGGGATGCATCAAATCTGGAAGAGGTCTTGGAGGGCTCCCATATTCCTACAGATATCAAATTAAATTATAGGAAGTGGGTGAGTCCAGATAACATCCCTGAAAAATTTAAGGTCAGAGGATACAAACCACATGTGTTACTTGACTGTACAACTGAAGTGTATGAGACAGTGAAAAGATTCCTTGAGCCCAACCTGTGTCCGCTGTTAGCTGAAGACGCTATTGTTCAGCACCTGCCTGAGTCTTTCATCTTAACTTGTGAGTATGATGTGCTGAGGGACGACGGCTTGCTTTACAAGAAGAGATTGGAGGACAACGGTGTTCGAGTGACTTGGTACCACCTCGAGGATGGATTCCATGGAGTCATAAATTCCTTTAATAGTGATTGGTTGTCATTTTCATCTGGGAAAAGGGGTCTTGACAATATTGTGAACTTTCTGAAAAGCTTATAGAAACAATTATCTTTCTTTCTGTATGTACCGCCAATTTTCTGTCGTCTTTTATGCTTCTAAATTCCATAGAAGAAGTTTAGATAGGACAATTTGTTAATAAGCAATTATGCCAGTGTGCCCACTGAAAAAGATATTTCAAGAGTGCTATGAAAGTTTCTTTTAGCGCTATTTGAAGTATTCCATGTGCATTCTGCCTATTTTAATGATCTATTTGGACTAGACGCTTGCTACTCTCACAATAAATATTAAAGATGCAGTAAAGTTTTAAATCAACATCTGGTATGACCCATTTTATTCAATTATGATCTTGGTTTCATTCTTCCTAATGTGTTTTGGCAAAGGAGAGAGAGGCTGGTATTACAATACTGTAACACAGTGCCTGTGCTACACGGAGCATACGAAGCTAAGATTCCCAGTCACCGACTTGCAGAAAATTTCTATGGGTTAGGTAACTGTTATTTTAGACTTAAAAGTCAAAACAGCAACTGTCCCCAACAGAGATACTCTATTAAAAAGCTTTGTTTAAATTACAATGGAGGAAATGCTCCAAGTGTTTTACTATGTTTATCAAACATACAAGTATGCTGAAAAACTTGTTCCTGTGCTTAAATACTCTAACAATAAGATCGATGCATTTACTTTTGTAGAGCACACATTAGTTAGCTTTTTTTTTCCTCATGTTAGTTTATGTTTTCTTTTCTAAATGTCCTTGTTAAAACTATATATTCCAAACTACTTAAAAGAATGTCCGCAATACAGGAAGCAGTATGTTGTGGCTGCAGATCAGAAGCAAGAGACAATTTAGCCTCCACATTAGTTGGATCTTTTTGTAAATAGCAACCCATCATAAACTAGAACTCCATTCAGTACTTAATTGCTATCTCTGAACAGTCATTCATATCATCCGCAATCCAAGAATACCAGGCCCTGTATCAATCCCACAATTAAGATGAAGCTAAACAGGAAATTAAACACATTCTCCTCTGACTCTTCTCCAGCGTGGTGCTTGCTGGCACCTTGCACAATGTTTACAAGACTTCAAAGTGTAGGGCACCTGAGAGATCTGTTGTATCTTGAACAGCTCTATGGTTTACTGTTGCCTGGGAAAGCTCAATCAAAGATAGGCATAAAGATACCTCACTTTTGGTTAAAAGAAATGGCATTTTTTTATATATTGACAGTGATACTGCTGGTGATCTTTACTGCTTCATTCATACTAGCAATTATGGGAACAATTCAATCAGAGTACTCCCATGTCAGTATCCCTCCTGGAGTGAATCAACCTGGAAAGCTTCGACTTGTCCTTGCTCTCGAGATTAGCGCATCTGCTATGGTGAGTTACTCTGCCATGATTTCTGCCAGAATTGTGGGTCAGGTGTTATTTCTGTAAGGCCGTATGTCTAAATATCAGAATGCTGTTGGCTGCATTAAGACTTAAAAGAAGGCTTTCCTTTTTGGGGGGCTGTCTTTAGAGGACAATTTTTGTAAAAGCGTTTCTGTTAGACGACAGATAGTTTCAGTCCGGTTTTCCCTATTACATAGGGATGAAGCCAACCATAAGAGTCCAAGCTTTATCAGCTAAGCTTCCCTAATTAAGTTTAAATTAATTATTTATAAAAAGTGAGATTGCTTTGATTTCCATTTTAGCTAAGCACAGACGATGTTTTTAGGCCATTCTTGGGGCTTTCCAGTAACACTGACGGATGGCCAGGTGCTTCTTAAGCAGATAAAACCCAAGCCTCATGGGAAACCTTAGAGGAACGACATCGGGGAAGCCGGTATGAAACCGAAGGACACCTTTCTTTTCCTCCCCTAAGACATTTTGCCTGACAGATCATGAGTTGAACGCGTGGGCCTACCTGCTCAGGCGCACGGTGCCAAAGCAACCCCCCTCGCCCAGGCGCGTAGCCTCACAGGGGACCGCCACGGCTCCATCTTCTCCCGGGCCAGCTTTCTGGTGAGGACCAAACCGGAGCGGCCACTAAAGGCGAGGGTAGAGGCCAGCGGCTCCGGAGCAAGATGAACCCCGCCAACACGAAGCCCGGGTGCCCTCTCAGCGGCCGGGAGGCGGCAGGCGGGGGGTCTCCCTCACGGCAACCTGCCCGGCGTTGTGTGAGGCGGGGGCCCGCGGCTGCTGCCTGTCCCCGGGGCGGCCGCCCTGCGCTCAGCCGGGCTCTCCTCCCTCTCTCCCAACAGGGGAAGATTTTGGAAAAGATGGGGGTGTGCAGCAAGATCGCCTTCACCCGCTACGTGCGCTCCGGGAGCAGGCTGAGGCCGGACCCGCGGCTCTGGCAGGAGGACGCGCGGTTCGGCCGGGTGCCGGTGAGGCTCTACCGGCCCCGGGCGCCATCTGCCGGCCTGCGGGCGGGCGCCATCTTCTTCCACGGCGGCGGCTGGCTGTACTGCAGCATCGGTAGGGCGGGACGGGCCCTTCCTCCCCCCGCAGCGCAGCTCAGCGCTGCCGCTGTTATCTCCTGGAGGCCGGGGGGGAATAATTCTGCCCCGAAACCTGGCAGAAAGTCTGAAATCTGGCCGAGTTTCCCCGTCATCTTCGTCCAGCCGGCGGGGAAGCGCTGCCTTGGAGGGCTGTCGGCAGGGCTGAGGGGAAGAGGGACAAGGGGAGGGGAGGCGGCCTGTGAGGGCCGGGAAGGGCACGGCCAGGGCGGGAAAAGGGGGTTGCCACCTTCCTTGGCTGCTTTATCTGGAAACCGAGCAGACAGCTGATAACGCCCCCCCCCACCCCCCCCAACTTTTTTCAGATTCGCACGAAAAGATCTGCCGTTACATTGCCAGCGAAAGCAACGCGGTGGTTGTGTCTGTTGGGTGAGTTATGTCAGTATTTACCCTATGGAAGTCTTTTTCCTTTTCAGTTCTCAGCACCACAGTGTTGCACACCTTAGGGAACACTCCTCCTCAGTAAACCATTTCCCCCGGGTCCCAGACGGTCAGGCAGAATTTCAAGGGGACCGTTTTCATTTCTTCCCCTCTAATCTGCTAACGCAGGGAGAGCACAAACAGACCCCAGAGTAACGCTCATGTATCTCACAACACAGCTATGCTGGCACCGCACAAAAAGAAGGGATGTTTCACAGAGGAGTTTTCTTCCATGTTGAGAACAGACTAATAAACAAACTTGGAAGGTGGTGATTCAGTGATCTGTTTAATTAGCTGTGATCACCCTGTAAACTTCAAGGAGTTTTCCAACAATAAGAATCAAATGCTAATATATTTTAATACTAATAATACAGAAAAATGTAACTCTGTCCCAGTTATTTACAAAGAAAAATAAAATAAAATAATTCTCAAGATAAAATATCTTAAGTAAAGGTGAGACTGGTGAGGCAGATTAAATTACTTCATCCACAAGCCAGGTGCAGTCTAGACTAGAAGAGTAAAATGAACTTGTACCACTCAAGTTCTGATAAGTGCTGTTCTCAGAAGAAGATCCCAACTATGCTGCATCGTTGCAACTTCATCCAGCTGGCTTTTCTCTGTGATAACTCGCTGGACAAATACCTCTCTAGCAGATAATGACACCGGGTTTTTTGCTGAAGGAAAGATACTCCAAACAACACAGGGAAAGCCAAGGTGCTGTAGGAAATTTGTATTTACAGTTACGACATTTCCTTCTCCTACTTTTGTTGTCTCTTTCTGTGTACTAGGTATCGTTTAGCTCCTGAACACAAATACCCTGCTGCGTATGAAGACTGTCTTCATGCTACCATACACTTCATGAACAACATAGAGCACTATGGCGTGGATCCTGCCAATGTAATTGTCTGCGGGGACAGCGCTGGGGGCAATCTAGCAGCTGCTGTTAGCCAGACCCTTGCAGGTAGATCAGACCTCCCCAAACTCCGTGCTCAGATCTTGATCTACCCAGGCCTTCAGGCTCTGGACTTCAATTTACCGTCCTATCAGCAGAATCGGGGAGTCCCTCTCTTATTCCGAGAACGTGCTGCGTTCTATTTGTTACAGTACCTAAATGGGGATGCATCAAATCTGGAAGAGGTCTTGGAGGGCTCTCATGTTCCTCCAGATATGAGGCTGAAGTTCAGGAAGTGGGTGTGTCCAGATAACATCCCCGAAAAATTTAAGGTCAGAGGATACAAACCACACAAGCTCCATGAATTCAAGGCTGAAGTGTATGAGACAGTGAAAAGATTCCTTGAGCCCAACCTGTGTCCGCTGTTAGCTGAAGACGCTATTGTTCAGCACCTGCCTGAGTCTTTCATCTTAACTTGTGAGTATGATGTGCTGAGGGACGACGGCTTGCTTTACAAGAAGAGATTGGAGGACAACGGTGTTCGAGTGACTTGGTACCACCTCGAGGATGGATTCCATGGAGTCATAAGCTTATTTGATTATTGTGTTTTCTCATTTCCAGCTGGGAAAAGGGGATTGGACAGCGTTGTTAAATTCATAAAAGGCCTGTAGAAACAACCTTCCCTCTTTATGCCTCTGCCACTAATGTCTCTGTTTAGGCTCCCAAACCTCAGTTAGTACATGTCAGCAAAAATGTGATATCCTTTTATATGTAAAATACCAATTTTGATATTTGTGAACTTCAAATACTGTCGGAACACTGGTCTTTGTCCTCATGAGACTATTGATGGTTCAGCCTTTACAGTTTTAATATTTTCCACATGCTGTGTTTTAATCACTTTTCTTCCAAATCACCATCTGATTGATTCCTTGTATTTAATTACCAGCTGATTTATTTCTGTGTAAATAATGTCTGTAGAATGATTTGGATTAAATAATTCCTGTGAATTACAGTCAGAATCTTTGTGGTGTCCATTTGATAAGCTCCAAAGCATGACTTTGTTTTATTTAGCTAAAAACCTACAAGTTAGGTACACAGTGAGCTGGAGGGAAAGGTCAGAGGAACCACACCTGCAAGAGTTGAAGTTCGAGGCTGGAGTTCATTGGGGACACCTTGCTGGAGGCAAGTAGGGGCTGCCCTGATTTTGAAATATCCATAGCTCTACAAACCCCAATTTAATTTTGGAGTGTCTCCATTGTGCCCACTGAAGCTCAGGGCAAGGGATACTGGCTGAGAGGGAACACTTAGGTCAGGTTTTAGGCTCAGCGAACTGGGCTCTTGATCTGTATGTACTGGAAGGTTTAGCTTAAAGAGAGAGAAAATAGGAACCAAAATGTTTTCATGTTCTTTCAGAGAATAGTTTCCTGGTATATTTTTTTTTTCCTTCAGAATTTGTGGTGTGATGTTTCTCCATGTTTTGAGTTTTCTTTACAGGACAAGGCAGTGTTATTTCCGTGACGTGATGCTTCATTTTAAACTGCTGATGAAAGCAAGGAAAACCAGTAGTAAGCATACTCAAAATAGTAAGACTGAGGAAATGAAAATCCTAAGGAAAAATAAAATAAAATCCCAAGGCTGAGGAAATCAGAAATTTTTACAAAAACAAACGCTGCCTTCCATTTAGATGTCACAGAGCAAGGGCAGCCCTTCCTTTAGCCTCCTGCGGGCTGCCCTTAGACAAAGAATCCCTGAATTTCGGGACTAACGACACGCTCCCGGTAACGCGAAGCCGAACCCGCCGGGCAGGCAGGTGCCCCGCACCCGCCACCCCCGGTCCCCCCGGGCGCTGCCCGTTTTCTGTCTCTTCGGGAAGCGGCAGCGCCAGCCCCGCAGCCCGAGCTCCTCCCGGCGGGACGCGGCTGCCCGCTGCCGCCCGCCGGGGTCACGCTTCGCCTCCTTGAACCGAGATTACACCGGCCTCCCCCCCGGTGCCCGCTGGCCGCCCGCACCATGACCCCGCCGCCGGCTTTGCCGAGCTGTCACAAACGGCCCGTGACGCCGCCGGCCCGGGCCGCCGCGNACCGGGCCCCGCCGCGGGCCGGGGAGCCCCGGGGGGCGGCCGGCGGGCCATGGCGCTGCTGCCCGCCCTGCTGCTGCTGCTCCTGCCCCTGGCGGCGCTGGCGGTGGCGCTGGCCACCGTCCTCCTCGGCCTCCCCAGCTACGACATCCCGCCCGGGGGGAATCAGCCCGCCAAGCTGCGCCTGGTCCTGGCTGTCCTCCTCGGCACGGCGGCCCCGG